>JAIFZK010000006.1:12430000-12970000 GCA_027481765.1 Tenualosa thibaudeaui | reverse complement strand
TGGCAATGGGAAGCCAGCTTTGCCTTGGTGTGTCCTTCACTGCTCCAAGGACAGGGCTTGGGTTGAGTGGGTGCGGTGGGGTGAACCCTTCAACCACAGCATGCTCTGTGAAGCTGCAAGGTTTCAGCTTGGCACTGCTACAGCCTCTACCTCTGCCCGATTACTGTCCTCACTGAGCTGGAGTGGTTGTGACCATTTCCACTATTATGGGTGCAACATGAGCAAGCATAGTGTTATTATTATTATTATTATTATTATTATTATTATTATTATTATTATTATTATTCAGTTTAATGAATAATAATGTGTATATTTTCTCATGTCACCTCTACAGCTGGATACAACATATCCTCAACTTTAATGTAATCCTTTTTATCATAAAATAATGTATCACATATTACATTTATGGATGTGGCAAAAAAGTCTACTCTGCAAGGAATTGCCATTGTAGTGTTGCCCTTGAAGTGGGATGCCTTATCATTCAGGCTTTCTGGGATGTTGATTGTGGTATTGGCTGTAATGTTTTGCTGTACAGCAATCGAAACATTTTGTTTAATGAGAGAACATCACCTACTCTGCCAAAGTTATGACCTAAGCTACTATGAAAACGAATCCAGTGTCCTCGGGCCTGTGGTACGAAATTTTGCTGACTGGTATCTCCTCCTGTGTTGCAGGCGTCAGACAGTGACCAGCACCCCCTGTTGGATCGAGCTGCACCTTAATGGGCCGCTGCAGTGGCTGGACAAAGTGCTCACTCAGATGGGCTCCCCGAGCATCCGCTGCTCCAGTGTGTCATAAGGCAAAACAACACACACAAATGCACGCATGCTGACGCACACACCACCAGCATACACACATACACTGACGCACACAACACCACCAACACACACACACACAAACATAGTCTGTTTATAAGCACTCACATTTATAACACACCCACTGTTCCACAGACACGTTCACTTCTACGCATACACTCAGTGACAGGAAATGTACAGACCAAAACTAAACTGTCAAAACGAGAGAGTGACTGGAAAAGGCTGTTTGAAAGAGCGTGCGCACACACACACACACACACACACACACACACACACACACACACACACACACCACCCACTCAACCCCATCCAACCCAGCCTCCCTGCCCCACCCCTGGCCACTCTCAGGGCACTTTTATTCTGATGCGTCTGAGGCGCAAGCAATAGGGGTCCATATCATTTGATTTTGAGCATTTTTTAAAAACAGGAATGGTTTGGCAGGTGGTGCCAAAATGCTGACGCACATTGTACTACTTATATACTGTACAAGCAGAAGAAAACAAAAAAAAACATGATAAAAAAACTGTATATACAGACTATAGAGCAGCCATGCTAGTAAATTGAGTATTGTTAAGAGCATGTGTTGAAACTGTTTTTTGTACAGTACCAACTTTTTTCTGTTTATTTTTTACTATTTGTTGTACTTTCAATTGCCCTGTGTTGTGAATTAACTGCTTGCAGCACACTTTTTACTCTCCTGACTAGCATAGAAAAATAGCTTTTTATCCATGAACTTCATTTTCTTAAAACATTTGTGTATGTATGGAAAGCCTGTGGTCACATCAGTGGTTCTTTGACTTGCAAATCATTCTGTATGCTGTCCAACTATGTGTTTTGATCACTCGCTGACCGTTAGAAGGGGGTGCTCTGAGACACCTCACCAGAAGTGAAACTGTACAGAACAGGTGTCATACTGTCCTAGTTTCTGCCACGTGAGGTGCTCAGGCTGTGGTCTGTTTTTTTTTTTCCTTTCTTTTTTCGGTGCTTGAATTCATCTCTGTCAATTGGTTTTTGTTTGTGTTTTTTGGGAGTCGTGCCAAGCTAGTGTCCAGTTTAGTTATATATATATATATATATATATATATATATATATATATAAAAAAATAGGGATAGGGACAGCGTCTGCTCTCTCTGATCTGTCCCGGCAGACGTCTAGCGTAGACGTCTTTGTACAGATGTTGGTCATTCTGGTGTGGCTCAGCCTCTGCTGACCACTGTTGTCAGTTTTCATTGCTCCAATGAGAAAGATGTTTCAGTTGTTTGAATCAGTCTCAAACCAGTTCGTTGAAAGAGCATAAGTCTTAAGAGGTAAGATAGTTGTTGTCAGATTAGGAACAGTTTATTTTGACAAGATCAGTTGCAGTCAGATGACTTTCTCTTTTCAATCCCTTCTCCAGCTTCACAGGAGGTGGACTGACAAAGAACCTATGCCAGGGACAGAAAATATAGTGTACATATTAATATATTCCTGCTATATATTTAATAGCATTAAAAGTGCATGTGAGTACAAGCATGAGTATGACTCGTACACATCCAGTACACAGTCTGTCCTTTGAGCCAATGCAGGAGAATGAGGTACTCTGTTGTACTTCATTAGGGACTTAAGAAGATGGTGCTTACTTAACTGGTCCATTGCAGATAGAAGTGCTTGCCTTGCTCATTCTTCTAATAAAGCAATACGACTTCCTTGTTACATTTGCATAGCTTCCTCATTACACGCGCAGAGAAACTACAGCTCACAGGTTTGCTACAGTTAGCTCACTGCCTGTTCTGTTCAGAAGGAAATGACACACACACACATACACACTAAAGAAAGGCAGTTTTGTGCCTCTCCAATCTAAGGGATTCACTATCACTTGCTGTCTGTTTAGCCCTTGTTGAGAGTTCTATTGTGAAAACACCACCACCTCTCAGGATCACTGTGGGTTGTAATCTCGTCTCTCTATTCAGAGTACATGCGTATACAGAAACAATAGTGCATGCGTATTTTCTGAAATTTTTTCTCACTGTTTTTATTCAAGAGTCTATTTTGCTACCAAATATTTTTGTAGGAGTGGGATGTTTTATAGCAGCGTGCTGCAATATTGATCGCTCTTTGCTCTATATTCTCATCCAGAGGAGATGAGATAAGCCGGACGCTGACAGCTTTGGGGATAAGGGATTTCTCTGTTTTTTTTTTCTTTTTTCATTGTTGTTGTTGTTTTTTGTACCAGAAGGGAAGAGAGTTTGGTTAGAGATTTCAGAAATAAAAGGGAATGCTTGTCATAGTAACATAGTACATATTTAAGCCAAGTCTTGTTTTTGTGCAGCCAGTGGCTTCATTTATAATTCCTTTGAAGAGCAGTTACTTGTTCCTCTTGAGTCTGTCTTCTTCCTGCAGGAGGGGGGAGAAAAAGCCCCTCGTATACTTCAGAGGGATCTGAGACACCAGGGCTATGAACTCCCTCTCCTTTTTTAAACCCTCGGTAAACACGGGAGGGGAAACCGATATTTGAGTTGCCCAGGATGGCGCACAAGGCCCGCTTGAACCGCCCTGCGGTGTGGTGCGGCAGGCAGGTCTGTGAATGCAGACTCTGTGGGCCAAAGGGTCTGTGCTGTCTCCGAGGCTGGCACAGACACAATGGCTGGGCTCGTTAGTCCATGTCGCATCGAGACTCCCTCTTGTCACATAGCACTTACAGTGGCACACATAGCCTCCTTGCACTTCACATGACTCACAAGGGCTGCCATGTTTGTGTTTGAGAATAACTGGTAGTTGAAAATGAACCAAGGACTCACTCATGTTTTCTCCTGGAGGATTTGTTGTGTAGTTTCCTTCCCAAAATTTAATGTTATATTCAATATATATTGTGTTATACTCAAAGTGACGTAAACTGTGTAATCAGTGGATTCACTCAAAAGTTGAGTATTGATTACTTTATTACATTTTTGTAAACAATTTTGTTAAATCGAATAAGGATGGGCTGATATTCTTGCGCTTCTTGATTTATTTCAGGTTTTCTGTGTACCTAATTTTGTACGAGTTGTGCTTGAAATTCATTAGGCATCTGTAAAAACGATATATCATTTATTTTCTTTGCTTCTGATTTTAGTTAAAATGATTCAATGACTTGTTTTTGGCTCTTAATTGTCTTTTAATAAAAAAAATGTGGATCTCAAACCTGTGTTGTTTACTTTTATGGATTCTTTACCTTACAAAACCCTTATGAATTCTCAGTGTCTTACTACAGAAGCTGAAAATATGTACACAAGAAGTCTGTGTAGCAGCCCTCCCCCCTTTCAGTGAACAGCCAGGCCCCTACAAAAAGTAACTTTCACAGTCACTGCAGCAGAAACAGGAAATTGCTGAGTTTCAGCTTTATTCACACAAGCCAGTCTTCCAAGCACCCGAGCTCTGAGCACGCTCTCACTCTCACTCAAAAGACAGACGATTTCTGCTCGTGCAAGCAGCTACCTGCTGTCACACTTGCCATTGTGATCAGCAATCTGCTTGTCTTCCCCTTCACCAGCTGACAGACAGTAAGGAGGTAATTACTAGGCCGAAGCCAGTGAGGAGCCACTTCGCTTACTGTGGGTGTTTACACCATCGCTAGGTTACGGGGTAATCTGAGCCAGGAGGCCAGAGTGTTCACAGTCACTGCCTTTGCTCTGATATGAAGGCCCCTTGTTGCAATAGCTGCAGGTTAAGGAGGACCTGCGATCTGTCATCGTGTGAGAAAGGCTAGTTGCCCACACGTTTGGCATGTGTTCAAGGATGCATCTTGAACTCTCTGACGTCTGAAATGTTGGGAAGATACACTTGCATGGCGAGTCACCACATAAGCTTGCTGATGACAAAGACATTGTTTATATGATTTCCCTCTAAGAATAACTTTTTTTTTTTACCTAGAGCTGTATTCTCTGGAAGACTCCGTCAGTTCAGCAAGTCTCAATCTTTGGATGTAAGCGGAATTATATTTGTGTTCCATTAAACAAATTCTCTGCTTCACATAATCTGCTGCTTGTAGAACACAGTCTTGGGCAAGGGACTTTAGAAAACAATGAAATCCATGAGTTTGGCAACAGGGCTGGCCAAGAAACCCAAGGCTGAGCATGTAACTTTTAGCGCCCTCCACTGGCAAACTAGGAGTATGGCCATTTCATGACATCATTCTTCACTGTATGTCAATTCAAACTGCTGACTCAAAAAAACAAACAACTCCCAGACACAAGACTGACAAATGAGTCTTCATATGTTGGAGGAGTTGACTTTGGGGTTTCTGAAGAAAACATTGAGTGAATTTGTTGTCCTTGAATGGGATATATATGTGAATGTTTTTTATTATGTTCACCTTATTAGTTTAGCCATACTGCAATTCTGTGAAAGGTATGTAATTTGCAGAGGTGATCACCACTAAATCTGCCAAATTACAAAAACATATAGCCTCTTGCAAATACAGGCCAAGGCAGTATTGTATAAAGTACCCAAATGGCCCACTTGAGCAAAAGTATAGATATCCTACTAAAAAACACTTTGGTAGAAGTTCAAGTCAGCCATTAGCATGTTACTCAAGTAAAAGTCTAAAGGTATCTTGTACTTAAGTACAAGAAGTAATCTATTTATTTTTAATAGATTTTTTAGATATTTTTAATATAATTAAATGTACTTAAGTAATAAAAGTAAAAGTAGACAAAAAAGTCTTAAAACATGTAGCTTACAACAAACTTCAGAAAATCACACACACACACACACACAGTCAATATGATAATGCATACTTCACATCTACAGGTTTAAAGGAGAATACATCACTAGTGTGAATAAATCAGTAGTTCTGTTGTTCGCCGTCATCAAGTATTGTCTGGAGAAAAACAAACCAGAAATTTTCATACAATATAGACCAAACAGGGAACTAGCATAGGATAGGATGGGACATAGGATAGGATAGGATGGGGCATAGGAAAATGAAACTGAAAGTGAGTGTCTACGCCCCATTTGGTTAGCGTTAGCTGCCGACTCACTATACTGTCTATGATGTTTCTCCTTCTTTTTCCTACTGATAAGTCGGCTCCCCAATACAAAACTTTGTTGCGGTCACTCAGTCGACCCCCAAATTCAACTTGACACTTGTAGCTATACTGCCCATTACAATGTCTCTTACAATAGCTGTCATTACTGGATATGACCTCAGAAAGGAAAACTGCTTGTGTACATGTAAATGTGAAATGACACTAATAACAAAACCAAAGCTGGTTTAAATGATGTAGCTTAAGTCAGTTTTGCCATTTTGCATCTAGGCTGTAGCTGTCATCTGAGATTGTGAAAGAAGAACTGAACTGTTTCTTGTGACAAAGTTGTATGAACTTCTAATTTTTACAAGGACTCCACAGAAAATGGATGGGTTTCATCCATTCCTAAAAGCATTTTAATGACAAGGATCCAATTCATTCTTAGGAAAAAAAAATCCCAAGTCTGCAGGGCTTTTCTGTGGCCACTCTTAGGAGGCCCATAGACTTGATGGCAGGTGTTTGTCACAGGCTCTGTGGAGAGTAATGGGCAAAGTTAGGAGAACAGATGACCACTCTGTGTGTCATGTCAACCCAAGCACACTGAGCATGAAGGTCACGCAGCTCAGTTATGGCGACAAGAAACATTTGTTGGTAAACAAATTAATCTTCCTAAAGGTCGTCATTTGTCTCTCAGCACTCTCCTGCTCTGCTTGGTTCAGCTGTCGCTCCTGTACAGGCTGTGGCGGTGATGAGGGATGTTGCCGTGGCTGTCTGTCACCATGGCTGCGCTGGGTGGTCTGGGCGGCGCCGGCTGCCAGGCCCACAGAGCCACAGATTGCTGCGCATCAGCATTCGTTCAGAAGCAGACCGTACCTGATTGTTCCTCCATGGGCCACTGCACTGCAGCTGTCTCTGGACAGAAACGGGTACCTGGTCTAGCATGCCAATAAGATGCCCGTGCGTCTCCAACTGGCACCTACTGGCCCGCTGCCCGGCCATGGTTCCTTCCAGCTTGCCTGCCGCCGTGCCAGCCAGCCGGCACTTCTCTGCGGCTGCCTTCTGCGCCGGAAGGAGTTTCGTAAACATTTCGCTTCCACACTTTGCTCAGTTGCACAGGATTTTAACACCTGGCAACGAGGACGAGTCTTCCATCCACACGGGCTGGTTTATGAGAGCAACAGCACTCTGGCAAAAAGTACACAGAACACAGATGCACACATGCGAAGTAAAAGTCCACAAGAACAGCATGCACCAAAATCTTTGCTGCTCTCTCCACATCGTACCTCTATGCATTGTTTTTAAAGGCTTATACTTATTAAATGTATTCCCTTAGCATTGTCATTTAATGATTAAATAAGGTTGCCTTATTTGCCAGTATGCAATGTCTGTGTGAAACTTACAGAAAAGCACTAAATGATGCAAGGAAGTACATGGTAATCACATTTGCAAGCATGTGCACCCATCATCCAGTTACCCTTCACGTGAAACAAGTGAAAAAGCAATTTTCACTGACATCCACAAGCTGCCAGCTCTCTGATTAATAGACACTCATATCCCTGCCTCGTGGAAGCAGGGGGAGAAGGAGGAGGAGGAAGGAATCCAACCGTTGACCCAGAACTAATAACATTCTAGTCGAGCGAGCGGTTGAATGGAGCGGATGCCATTGTTTATCATGCTGGTTGCTGCTGACAGGCCTGTACATGACATAGGCCAGCGGGGGAACAACACTGTACCGATCTCAGCCTTTCAGCATTCCAGCACACCTCCTCAAATCCCTGCCTCACATAGCGAACAGGCTGGCTATAGGTATGGCCTTCAGATGGATTCATGACAGGCTTTAAGATATTGTAAAGAAAAACTAGGTTGAATGGCAGGCATTTCTATGTGGCTTCCTTCCTAACTACTTTCATGGCTTATCTGACATTTAAAGCATGTTGAAATGTTGAAAGTGTATTCAGTTACTAACTGTGTCTGAATGTGCACATTATTTGCACTAAGTTCAATGATTTTCCAAGTGTTTAAAATAGTTACACCTGCACTGTTCCTGCAAGAAAATAAGAAAAACTTGTACTGACGATGATCCTTTGATTCTGTGAATTAATTTTTTTCATTGCCTTCTCCCTCCCTTTCTTTCCCCTACCCTCCCTCTCTCTCTTTCTCTCTTCATGTGTTCATGGCAGGTTTGGTGAAGGGAGCAGCCTGATAACAGCTGGGTGATTATGAGGCTCTCAGGCACTTGTTCTCCTGTCATGTCATGTTGTCTCATGTCTGTTTCTAGCAGATGTTTCACATTGCTCCAAATGCATAATCATATTAAATTGTAAGAAATGAGCCCGTTGGATATAGTTGTCTGTTTGTGATTAATATTATAGTAGGCTTGATTTGATAGAATTCTGTTTTAATGTTGTATTATTTATTTGTTTATTTTTAGCAAATAGAAAAAAAACAAATGATGTCATATTTGTTGAACACAGGACAGCAGGGGACAGCCAGAATGTGGATTAATACAATGCACACCCAAGGGCCACAACCTAGAGGTACCATAGACTCCACACACACACACCTCATCTCTCTGGGTTTGTAATACCTACAGATAGTTCAGTGCTCACCAGGACTCATCTATCATCTCCTCTCTGACAGCTGAAGACTCCTGTGGACTCCCTCTCTCTTTCCTCTCTCTATCCCCCCCTTCCTCTCATTCTCTCTCTCTTGTTCAATGCAGTCAAGTCTTAAGTTTCATCCTTTGGGATTGGACAAATGAAACTCACCACCAGGGGGCTCTCTACACCTCACCTCTCTGGTTCATCCAGCAACTCAAACACAAAGTGGTTGAGGTTACCTGAGCTGATGGGGGTTATCAGACTGTGGGGGCCCAGTGGGGGCTGCGGCTGCCTATGTGTGTGTGTGTGTGTGTGTGTGTGTGTGTGTGTCTTGGCTGCAGGGGATCGATCCGGCAGAAAACGGTGTGTGGCAGAGCTGCCGTGCGGAGTGTGTTGGGCCTGCTGCTTGTGTCTGCTCCAGCGGCTCTTCTTGGTGACGAGCGGCAGGCATGGGCACTGGAGGGCGGCTGGCACCTCCTGGCTCGTCCAAGCTCAGATGGCAGCGGGTGGGCACACAGCCCCACGGGCAGAGCTGAGATGGTGGCATCAGTGCTATCAGCAGCTGGAGTGCTACTCAGGGGGCCAGAGGTGGGCAGAGCCCGACAGCTGATGCACACGTGCACACACACACACACACACATGCACACACACACACACACAGTCATGAGTAGCTCTTCTGTGGAATATTATGCATTCTGATACATCCTTTCCTCAAGTACACATGCTGTGAGATGTTCAGAAACACGTCTCATGCCAGTATACCAATTCTCAGTCACACACACACACACACACACACACACACACATATGCACATACACATTCAGACCGGTCTTGACTATCTTCAGTAGATCTACTGGAGAATATCTCCAATACACAGATGCTCAGGAATGCAGAGATGTTCAGGAAAGCATGTCTCATCCCACTATTCCGATACTCAGTCACACACACACACACACAATAAGATCTTTTTTGCATTTTGCATGTTATGATGTGTATTATCATATCATGTCAGGTGTCAGGTTGTTTACGTTTTGTGCATGTGTGTCTACAGGCTGTCACATTCTTTCCACAGGCTGCTCCATGGCACTGGTTCCTTTCCTAAAGCAGACTGACAATCAGGAGAAGCCATTAATACACTGTCTGAGATCAGCACATCAGCCTGTCAGCTTCATTTCCCAACATCATAAAGAACCAACATCCTTCTCATGTTCCTGGTGTCATTCTCTCATCCTCTGACGTCGTCTCCATATGCATGAGACAATTTTGTTGTTGAACTGGGTTTCAAAAACCTGCTCTATTTGTGTGTGTACACATGATTGTGTTTGTAGCTTTTACATTTTTGTATGCTGTTATGTAATTAATCCCAATAATCTACTGCTGCCAGTGTCATCATGTTACTGACTGAATTAATTAATTGAGAGAGAGAGAGAGGAAGAGACGTATCGGAGAACAGGACAGATTTAATTAAAGCAACCTAGGCTTGCTGCATTCCTGTGAAAGGCAAAGCGAAGGGAAGGAAAGCTCAGCGTTACTGCATCCCTCTCTCATTCCTTTCCCAGTGACTTGATGAATGCATCCGCCTGGCTGTCACTGATCAATGTTCGCCTTAATTTTCCGGCATCTGGCAACCAACTGGAAACACATCAGGTCCTCCAGCAGGACTATTATCCGTGACGCGCCGTCATTAGGTAGCTCTCCGTGTGCTGCCCGCAGGTCTATCACATGCCTCCATTACCCCGGCCTGCAATGGTGACGGCAATGGCGACGCATTCCCGCTCCCCAGCCAGAGCACAGGGATGGTATGCTCATCCCGTTCAAATTGGTCTCGGCAGGAGAATGTTCTCCCGGTGATGGAAGTCATCATAGCGGCAGAGTGGAGATTCCCCCACTTCAAACGCCATTTAATTTGGGGATTAAGCAAATACAAAGTCATTACAGCTGGCTCGCTGCAGATGCAGGGCCATTGCGATCTGCCGTAATTCCCCCTCATTTACAGGAAATGAACTATAAAAGATTGGGATAGTATGGTTGGATTTTTATGTTTATATGTCTCCTATTTCTCTACCGTATGAGATTGTTTTGAATGATTCCCCCTTCCTCTCAGTCTCTTTATCACTCTCTCTTCCTATTGCACAGGGTTTCAATCACGCATCAACCTCTCATCAAGGCAAAGATTCAACTGGAAAGTAGCCTGTACCAGTTTTAATCGAATGTGCAGTCAAAATAATTAGCTACTATGTCTGAAATTATTTAGATCTAATTACAAGCAGATGGGCCCTTTATTTGCACTGAGGGCGTCTGAGCAAAAGCAATGGTGAGTGCACAGGAATAATTAAGAAGTTCCGAAGTGCTGTTTTTTCCTTTGTCTTCTGTGGGTGAATAATCAACACCCTGATGTTAATTAGCACACTTTTAATTATTTAACAACATTCATGCTTTTAAAGCAGCATGTCATTCCCAGGTTTTTCAGGTCCTGTCAACACGTTCATTATCTTCATACAGGAGTCTTTGTTTGAGACTCCTCATTCAGCATTGCTGATGTGATACAGCTACCAAGCCTGTGGAGACTGAAGGTCAAGGTCACCGCTAACACCCCACTGAGTTAATCAGGTGATGCTTACTTTTAGTTTCTCGTCTTCCTTTACAGGAACCAAAAACTCTTCTGAGGTCAATAAGGAGTTTAGTGTTAGATTGCCAGTGCTTGGTTGTTAAACTTGCACACCGGCTCCCAAACTTCTAATTAGGTTCATTCACTTTGTCTTCTTTACTTAAGTGGCAGTGATCCTCAGGGGCAAAGTTTGTCTTTAAAGAGATTAAAGATTATAAATGAAAGTGTTCTCTTACATTGATGCCAGTGGTATTTTGATGACAACAGATTTATTATTGTATTCATGAGTAAGCTTCCTTGCACCATAAACTGTAGAAACACCAAATCCACATTTGTGTCAATGAATTTTATGACAAGACAAGAGCTAATCTACTTAAGGGCTAAACATCTTTGCTTCTATATTTGTTGTTTGCTGGTTTTCCCTACCCTACATCCAGGTGCACCATTCTATCATGATGATGCCCAAGACCTGAATCATCATCTATTGATTGTTTTTGTCAGCATTAGGCAGTGTAAACATTTAACACATTGAGTATAAGCAGAATAAGTAGAGGTCAATTCCTATAGAAAGCTGTATGTAGTGTAGCCCTAAAGTGAAGTGTTCATGTGTCTTTGACTTTGCCGCAGATGATGCTTGCCGGGCCTGCTGCATGTGTGTAGTTGTTGGGTGCTGTGTGATCGGTGCTGTTGCCACCATGGGGCATGCTGCCTGGCAGGAGAGGCAGCACCTGCAGCAGTGGTCCGTCTGCTCGCTGTTGAGCTCATGTGAATACAACCCACACACGTGCACACACACAAACACACATGCTTGTATACACACATACACACACACACATGCACACACACAAAAACACATGCTTGTGTACACACGCACACACACACACACACACACATGCTTGTGTACACACACACAAATATGCTTGTGTACACACACACACACACACTTGCTTGGGTACAAGTCAAGTCAAGTCAAGTCAAGTAGGGATTTATTGCCGTTTCAGCCATATACACAGTACATAGTGAGACGAGACAACGTTTCACCGGGAACAATTGGTGATACACGTAACTGTTAAAACACAGTATGGACAAGACAGACACGTAATAGTGCCTACATACACTATTGCGGGAGAAAAATAACATTACAACACAGTTGTAAACGATTTGCAGGTCAAAATACAGGTGACCTAAAACAAACACGCTAGACAGGGCATGGCTTTTTGCAGAGCACTGTGGCTAGTGGTGTGATTTGTAAAATGAAGACTGTTCAATATAAATATAAATAATAGCAGCTAGAGACTATTCTACATAAATATAAGTGATAGCAGCAAAAAAAGTGCGGGGGGCATAAGGTGCAGTGTTCTGTGACGCGCTGGCCTACGCACACAGAACAACAAGAAATTTACAACAACAAGAAATTTACTTCTTACACAAAAAGTCTATCTGCCATACCTTATGCTTGCAGCTTTACTCATGATGTATTCTCCTGGGTTGGCTTCCCCTGTGCTAGATAAAAAAATGTTGTGCTGTGTAACATGATCAAACAGGCTCTCTATGGGAGGGGAGAATGTTATTCATGCTTTACCACTTGTATACTCCAGAGGTCAGTAAAGTTACCTTTCACAACAAAATGATAATTATTGAAAGGTCCATTTATTTGAATTTAATATTTTCTAAAGCTCACCATAAACTAAAATGCTATAAAACAATTCAGATGACAAACATGAAACAATGACAAATGGTGAAAACAGGCCTGTAAATCTCTGCTAGACAAATAACACAACAGTATCAAGAACTACACTATCAGTGTTAGACATGGTGTGTAAATGAAGCATCTTAAATTAAGTTTCGAGGCACACGCCAAGTTGAAATCAAGGCTTTTAAGATTTTTGAGGACAGAAAGACAAACAGATAGAAAACATCAGATACAGATACTGTATGGCAATGGGTTAGACTCTTTCACCCACACTGTACCTCAAGGTCAACTCAGCCAAGTATGTCATAGTCTAAGGAATTGAGGGAAAACCCTCTATTATGTAGATTCAAAGAGCCTCAAATATGAAGGCTGGCCATGTAATAAATATGTCTTGGTGCTAGAATCCTTGTTACTGCACTTCACATTAACAGGAAAACAAGCACTGAATAGATGATTCCAGGTTAAAGTATGCAATACTGAGTTGCAATACTCAGCCTTCTATGATAAATTACAGTGATTACTCATTTAAATTAGTCTATTAATTCTAAGCTATTTATTGTCATGAAATGCCCTAAAATAGTCTGTGGAGGTAAATGCAGGGGATGGTGTTGTGTGGCTCTTTTTTTTGTCAAGGTTGTGAGTTTCTGTGCCAGAACACGCCTGTGTAGAAACTGCAGACACTGGACTTTTCCCTCCCTTCCCCTCATTTCTGCTATTGATTCTGTCACTGTGGCGATGCTAAGCTATGCCAGAAATGTCAGAGAGATGAATCGCTGTTAGCGGTGGCTGGCTCCGTTTGGTGCAACTGACAGAAGGGATAATTCCGTGCGGATCAAATAAATACAGATGTGAGGTAATTAGTTGTATTCCCCAGGAGCTCATTGCTGGCTCTCGAAAGATTTGAAGGATTGGCCAGCTTCCTGGCCACAGCTTTTTTTTTTCAATTTATGCCACACAGAAGCAGGATAGGTCAAAACCCAGGTGGCTATCAATAAGCTATCTGGCTTGTCAGCCATGGCCTGGGCTGTGGTGGCCTTTGATGGATCATCATGGAGGGACAACCAAAGTGCAAAAAGAGAAAGAGACGGACAGAGAGAGAGAGAGAGAGAGGGAGAGAGAAAGAGCCGCAAACGTGGCAGACACTCTTCAGCTTTACTCCTGTTCATTGTTCTGTGTCCAATCCGCGTTATTCGCAAACTCACAATGTGAAAAGCTGCCATCAAAATCTTCTAAATGCAGTACAAACAAGAGGAGGATATTTAAATCCCTGTTGGGCTATATACATATCACATAATGCAGCAGTGAAATTATTATAATATAGGAAAGGCAATCTCACTGTTTAAGAGTGCTCAAAAGTAAATAGCTGGGCAATTAGGAATGACGGTGCTGCTTTGATCTCCAGAGTGATTCGCAGAGAGAGCAGAATGTAATGACATGGAGCGCTGCAAAATCTGGAGACACACAATACCATGCTTGCCCAAGCCTATCAGCATTAAAAGGAAGTGTCCTCTTGTTCACATGCAATTATCGCCCCTTCACAACCAGGATATTTATGCTTAGCAGTTAGCAATGCATCGATTTAATATGCTGGTAATCAGTACATACAGCTTGGGGCCGGAAATGTTAATTTTTTTTCTCTTCGTGCTTACAAAGTAGCCTTTGATTTTCTGTCACACGTTAATTACTGTGTTTTGCTACTAGATAGGAGGCTTTTTGTAAACTAATTACTAGGTAATCATTTTGTACTTGTGAGCATGTTGGTTTCACCTCATGCTTGTTTTTGTTCTGACACACACCCATCTTGCAGGGCCCTGGACCCCCATCCCATCCCTACCTTCCAGCTATTAGCTCTCCCTAATTCATGGTGTGGCACGGCGAGGATTGGGGCCTGTAATTGTTGTGGTATTGGTGCTGTTAATTACTGGAGTAAACGGTTGAACTGCTGCCAGAGCCCATTGTGGTGGTGCGACGGAGGGCTTTAAATTGTGTTTTCACCATCTGGGGACACGGGGAGCGGGACTAGAGCAAGAGCGAGTGAGCAGCGGAGAGGAGGGCTCGATCGCCAGGCTCTAGCCTCAGGGCTTCCGGGCCATATGGTGCCAGCACTTTGCCTCAGCTTTTATTGCACACCTTGCTGTTTTAATCAATGGCAAGCCTGCTCACGTACTGGAGAGCAGGCGAGGTTATTTCTCAGTGTCATTTCTTTCTCTCCTCCACCACACACACACACTTCCTGCTCTCCTCCTCCGTAACCTAATGACTTTGCAGTTGTGCTGCTGTGTGTATCCTGTGCCTGACCCTGGGGACGTGGGTGATTGTTTGGCCTAAGCTCTGGAACAGTTTAAATATATCCTTGCTTCAGCATGTCGCGGGCTTGATTGGGTCAGTGTGGCTCTGTTAATTTTGTGTCGCACAGCCGTGATAAACACTTCCAGGCAATGACAACAGGGACATTAACACTTCCTAACAGAGCCACACCTCACGGCCTGAGAGCTAGACGGTGACAGGGATATGGCCTTCGCTTCCTGATTGCACATTGACTGGAGCCTTTGTGTTGGTGCTGGAGCATGTGCTAGATGGCTTAGGGTTGGAGCTCTTCTTTATTGCTTGTACTAATGCATCAGTAAAAGCTCTGCCCCTTACCATCACCAGCTGCACGTGCCACTGCCTGGTCCTCTATGGAACACAATGATATTGCGGAGGAGCCACAAGAGGAGAGGAGAAGAGAGAGGAGTCCCCCTGCCAGTCGGCAGTCTGTGTGCATATTGTTTAATTATTGGCTGTGCTGAGGAGCACAGCAGGGGGAGAGATTCAGCAAACTCACTGGGAAGAACACCGAAGCCCAGAAAATTAAAACCAAACACACAACACAATTATTCCACTCCCTCTGTCTCTCTCTCTCTACCTCTCTTTCTCTCTCGCCCACTCACACTTTCTCTGCCAGAGTTTGGGGCATGGGGATGGGGGCCGTGGGAAGTGTGCCTGTTGTTTGCTTTTTGAATGTTGCATGTCAGAAGGCCCGCAGGAGAGAGTGATTGACTGTGCTGACCCCAGGGCCTCAGTGTGTCTGATATTGCCTCTGTGGCTGAATTGACGATTCTTCATGGTCTGGATATTATCAAACATGTGCACTAGTTACCACAACAAATTGATTAAAACATGCCAAAAAAATGGAGTTTGATGGCTTTAACAGATGGGAGGGAAGAATCTGACCATTTGTAACTGGCTTTATTAACCACAAAAAACCCTGAAAACCACGTCACATGCACACGTCTTGTGCATTTTAAGGACAATCAAACTGTTTGACACATTTAGAATGTCTGATGACTAGTGGTGTGTAGTTCTTGTGTTGTTTGTTGGGCCTTAAATGATTCAATTCCTTTTCAATTTGCTCTCACATACGTTTCTCTGTGTGTATATTAAGCCTTTTTTATTTGCATCATTGAATTATCCGGCACTGATTTTCACAGGCATGGGGCAAATATGCCTTTCATGCTGTGGCCTACAAGATGACTCTTAGCAAGATGAGAAGGCTATTGCTGGTGTTTTAAAGATAGTCAAAATGTTCAATATGTGGACTTACTGTCAAAGCCAAAGGGAAGCTGCAGTTTCTGCTTGGAATAACTGCTTGTGTGTGTTCATATGTCAGAATAAATCATTTCAAGTACCCCATTTAGTGCGGGCTGCTATCCAGGGTGTGGAGATAAATGCAGTGGATGAGGTCATTTCTTCATCTGAGGACAAGTGTGACCTCAGAGTCTTCCACGGTCCACTGGGCACTCTACTGCTCATGAAACAGCAAGCACATGGGTGACCTCAGTGTTTGAACCAAATGACCAAAATTTCATGGGTGCAAGACAAGTCAAGTGCCTTGGGATACTATATGTTGTCAGTGGGAAGCTGTATCTGACATATGCATTTCCAAATGTGCATAAGACATTTAACCATGGAAATAACAGAATGTACTGTACATTTGAATATATATCAATTTGCCAGAGGATATAAATAGTTATTTGTGGAGAGTTGTCATAAGTGTATAAAAAGGTTAACTCACAAGTAATGTACACTGATCTACTGAATAATTTGGTGTGTGAGCGCACTGGTTTTCTGTTAGTTTCATTAAAGGCAGACATTCATGAAAGCTTTGAATTACCTTCTGATTTGGCAAGTAAATGTAGCAATTTGGAAGTCAGAGCGTCCAGCCACCCTCCATTAGCAACCTGGGGAACTCTCTCAGATAGCTCAACAAAGCAATTAACAACATAATTAAGTGCCAAAGCCGTAGTGGCATTTTGTACATCCAGAAACAAGAGAGTATTGATTAGAGAGCTGCAATGTGGCCCCTGATTGATTGGCTGATTGACTGGCTTGCCTGAGTGTTCACTGGTATCTCAGGGGACATGAAGAGGAGAGCAGGAGGAGTCGGGTGCCGTCTAGTGTAGCGTAGCATAGCACACAAGCTAAAGCCATTACACTGCGGTGTCACACTTGGCTAATGGGATGTCACAGCTTTACCTCAGGGACAGCCCTCTCTACATGTGACACGCAGGACACTCAACAGTCCAGGCAAACACACACACACACACACAAATACAAACCTCACCACCCCTCCCTTGTATTCTCTGCATTGTGTATAACTGTATAACACGTGGTCCAGCTTCTGCATTCACATGGCCTTGAAGCCACGAATTGGGAGTCAAGTGTGCAAGCGAGTGAACTAAAACCCCAGGGTGAAAGCTTTACTTGCCAACACATCTATTCAGGTGTCAAGACAGCTATCGACCAGCTGGTTACCACTTCACTCACCCCCCCATACCTCACTCACTTCCCATCCAGGTCATAGCACCACTGTACCCCAACATAGAGTGGCTCAGCCCTACACTTGCCCTGACTCAAACATGGAACTCCCAGCAAAACAGACTGGGAGGTGAGATGCTTGCAAGTGAGCTAAAACAAGAGGCAGACAGAAGAGAGGTTTACTTACAATGCAATGTTGTTTTCCATTATATAATCCACTGGTTTAATAATAATAATAATAAATAATATTTAATACTGTTGTGGTATTAGCAAAATATGTTTTTAGAATAAGAGTTCAAAGGCATATGAAAGAGCTAAAATTGCTATAAATAACTCCATGAGGGGTCCCCGGCCCAATAAGGTTTGAGAACCCCTTATACAATCAATCAGTTTCTTTCAGAATAATTAATCAGACAACTCTGTGACTAATATGTTTAAATGTAGATAAAATGTTTTACAAATGAATGTATGACATCTACCTCTGGTAGAGAGAGAGGGGGAGAGAGCAATGAAAAGAGAGAGAAACACTCTTTTTTTCATGGCTCTCTCTCCTTTGGGAATTGGACAGATTGCTGGGGAAGTGCATTTATAGGTCATCAAATATACTGCCATGTCTTATTGTGTCAATAAACTAATTCTCCTTTTAGGCTCTGACCTTTGACCCCGAGTGAACAGCCGTCCTGGAGTGTGTCAGCGCCTGGAGGAGTGACTTGTCTCGGGGGTGTTGAACAGTGTGTGAAGGGGGCTCGGGGGTGCTAGAATAACTCATTTCAGAGTGTGTCAACAGCACCATTATTGGAGGCTCTGATAAGCCTGAAGCAATAATGTCCTCTTGTTGTCATTCCTAATAGCACAACCACCCATATCCGAGGCACTGTGTAGCAGGCGATAGCACGTTAATTGCAATCTGTTTTGCAGGTAAATTTACAGTGGACACACACAGAGCTTGAGATTGTTAAGAGAGAAGGCCTAATAGACACACAGCGCCACTACTGCAGAGTATCAGATGTAGCTAAAAGTTTTCAGGTTATTTGGGCGTCCTACTAACCATGTTACGACCAGAGGAGATTTCATTCCATCCCGGGAAGTGCGACAGCAGTCTGCTTTCTCTGTGTTCCTCCTCCGTTCCTCATGAGCTTCACGCTGCTTCTTCTTTCCAGCCCCCCCTACCAAACACACACCGGCTTCCCACAATGACTCCCCAGCCACACACGGGGCACTCCACTAACCCATTCTGCTAACGATCCCCATTTCCAAAGACTAAAGCGCCACAATAAGCTTTGGGTGAGATGAGTTTCTCAGCAGCGTTTGTTGTCAATACTGATGGGTGCGTCGCAGATGCTGGGCTTGATCGTGTTGTGCCCAGATTGCTGTTTTGTAAATGGTGTAAATAGATTTAGTGGGGGCACTGATGGGGGACTTGAAATTTAAAGTGAAGAAAGTACAATAGAAGTGGTAAATGGGTATTGTTGGGAAGGATGTGTGTGTGTGTTTGTGTGTGTGCTGGGTGCACTGAATAATGTCATTGTCTTCTCCCTGCTTTCATAAACCAAAATATTTCATTTCATCAAACTTCCCCATTATAAATATAAATTTCATTACAACTGTGATTTTGCTGTGTAGCACTGCAGTGCTTTTTCTCCACCACTAGAGGGTAGTACTCTATGGACAGAGCTAGAGCCATACATATACCTGTGTCTATATACGCTCTGGAAAGAGGTACAGATATACCTTGAGGGCCTCCAGAACTTCTCTGTTCTTCACTAGAACTGATGTCAACTGTGTATGACTGACAAACGTTCTGGAATTGTCCTCAGTGATCATTTGTTAGTGAACTGTCCAATTTCCAGTCTAAATTCTCAAAGAATACAAATATACAGCATCAGACAAAGACAGTTTAGGCATGGAAGTGAAGGGCGCATTCATATGCATGTTATGCACATTCTTATTCTCTTTTATAAGCAGGCACAGAGTGCCATGGGTCCAAAATCTGGCATCAGGTATATTGTGTGTCTGTGAGTGTACGTGTGTGCGTGTGTGTGTGTGTGTGTGTGTGTGTGTGTGTGTGTGTGTGTGTGCTTATATATGTATGTATGTGTGTTATTTCAGTGCTCTGACCTCTGAGGACATACTGAAATTGAAATGACACTGGAAACGGGGGTGAGGGTGTGAGGGGAGGGGGGCTTTGCGGTGGCAGGGGTTGCCTTGTGTCAGGCCAGAGAGCGACAGCGCAGCATTCCCAAAGTCGCTGCAGGGTCCGCAAGCCTGAACTCTCGCCCTGTAATTACACCACGGCTCGGCCTGCAACCACTCAGCTTGGCCCACTGGTGTCACTGAACCCCAGGCACAAAACCACGGACCACCACAGCCAGTGCCCCACCGGGCCAAGGTAAACCTGAACAGCCCAATCATTTACCACAAATGGACCATCCTCCACATACTGTGGTTAACTAGTAGGGCAGATGTCTGTAACTGTAGCCTGTGATGGTAAGCCTAGATGTGTGTGTGTGTGTGTGTGTGTTCTGAATCAACATAATACATAAAAGGAGAACATAAAGCAAGGTGAAGAGGCTGTGGTCTGGCCCGCCACACAGCAGTACCTCACTGAGCCATTTAAACACAGACCTGAACATCTGAGATGTATGCATCCGTGAGGAAATGTGTGTGTGTGGGTGCGTGTGTGTGTATCTGTGTGTGAGTGTGTGTGTATAGGGAGGGTTGGGTGTTTACAGACCTGTCTGGAAAGCTGAACAACTGTTTACATTCAAACCTGTTGCAAAATAAAAAAGGCATCTTGGTATTTTTTTTCTAGGTTATTATGGGTGGGTGGGAGGGTGGGGTGGGGATATAAGTGGGTCGCATGTGTTTGCCCTTGTGTTGCGTTCTAGCCACATTGTGCCCTAATGAAGGCTCAGCTGCAGGACTGTGGCTTTTAATGAAAAACTGTGGGCTATAGAAAACAGGTACAATCCGCACTCGTATTTCAGTGGGCTTTGTTATGTCTGACAATGAGGCGGTGCGCTGCGATTCTTACAGACTTGGTAAATGGCCCTCGGGAGTCCGCCCATCACCCAGCCCCGCACATCAAGCAGACAGGAGCCACCACAGGATCAATACGCCACTAAATCAGACGCGCTCCCCTTGACTGATGCCTCCATTTATAGGGCCTTTCTACGCACACACTTGTGACTTGTCATTTATTTCTCCTGTTTATTTGGATCCCATTTGAGATCCATTGTAGAATTATCAATTTGTGATTGCCTTGTTTTTTCCCTCCTCTCTTTCTCTTTCTCTATCTCTCTCTCTCTCTCTGTGTGCGTGTGTGTGTGTGTGTGTGTGATAGAGAGATGGAGAGTTGGGGAGGGATCTGGCGAGGGAGTAGATGGGTATGTCTATATGTGCGTGTGGGTCTGTATCATGGTCCTCTTAGCTATATAACAACACTTGATAGGTGAGCCCCTTGAGATAAGTGTCAAATGTTTGTCTAAAATTACATTGTGAGTGTCACTATGATAAGTTACCTGAGAGAATTTTGTACACCATCAGCACTTCAAGCACCCAGCTGATGATAGCATCTCTGAGCAAAGCCTCAGTGGACTAGTGAAGTCAGCCTTCTTTATCAGTTCTAAGGCTTGCAGTGTTCTCTCTCTATCTATATTAGCCTGGCCTCAAAGAAACTCACCCCCACCCCCTTTGGTTCACAATAACTGGGGCAGCAGACAATATTTACACTTTCTTACCTTATCCTACTTTGTTGACACTCCATTTTGAGGACTTCCATAGCTGAAGGTGGATAGAGAAATCTAATAAATTACAGTAAGCTATGTCACACTTACCCATCACACTTACCTACCTTTTTAAACCTGATGCTTACCAATTCAGTCATCTCTCTGCAGTCTTTTAACACATCTTTTGAAGAACCATCAGGTAGTACCACCAACTGAAGCTGTTCCCAGTCCAGAGATTGAGTGTGGGGAGTCAGGGAGTGTGATGATGGCATGTCCTGAGTACACCTGTGTGAAAAAAAGAAGCCGTGAAACCATTACCGGGCAGAAGGTCAGCAGGCAGGCAGCCATTTGCATTTGCTGGCAGGAGCATTTAAGTTGACAAATAGGATGGCGAAACCACCGCCACCTGTCATTTAGTTATTAACAACTCCTTCACAAGTGATTTATCTGGCCCCTCTTTTAAAAAAGAAAAGGCAGTTACTGCTGGAATATTATTCAGAAAATTAGCCCCTGTTTAAGCATAAAGCCTTGACTCTGCTGACCCCTTAATATACTTATAATGATGCCATTTACCATACAGATGTTAAGTCAGTCCGAATGCTGCTCAGTACCAGTATGGCTCTGCACTCTAATGCTTTGCACTGCCTTCCACTGCACACTGAAATTCAATCTAGACTGTACACCTTACTCTATATTCTCAGATTATGTGAGCAAAAAGCTTTCAATATGCACAGAATGACAGAGGGTACATTAGTATACTATATGCTACACTTATACAGTATATGTGGTACTATGAAAACTATTGTGTTAATTTTATATTGTGTAGTAGCAGACATACTATATATACATATTATTTGAGTATTTTACCATATATTTGGTCTTTCATCATAAAGCTTTAAATCAAAAGTGTGTACAATAATGCTGTGGTAATGATTCTGCATTAAAAGTACACAGCCAAAACACAGTCTGTGATCAGGCAAACTTATCAGCCATTTATTTATTAATGTGTCTACTGATTATTAATGTACGTCTATACATGCGGTCACATTATCAAGCTGTTTTCTTTGCTCCACCAGTTATGCTCTAATGTCTTGTGATGGTAATGCTGGGCATTATAACTGCCCAGCTCAAGGGGACCAGTTCAGAACAAGTAACCTATGTTACCAATTCCATTGTTTGAATCTCTCTCTATATATTTAATGGAGAATGTTCTTAGCTTAGGGATAATCTTTTTGAGGGCCTTTTTCTTGATCATCAATTATTGACCTCAGATTCAAGTTTAAAAGTTAGTCAGACTTTCCGTTGATTTGTTTGATAAATATTTTAGTGTACAAAGCAGCAACCTGACACTGTGGCCTCACTGCAAAGGTAGACAGAAGTCACCTCTTGAACTTCACGTCATTAACACTAAAAGCGTTGCAGGACGCTCTGCGTAAACACTAATGTGGTCTGTCTGTGATTTAGACACTTTCTAAATCAGAGATTGACCAATAGCCAAGAAACATGTTTAAATACATCTGATTTATGATTGCCTAGTTTAGGCTTTATGCTGATATACTGAAATCATGTTTTATGATTTAATGACCAGCTTACTGAAAGGAATTCCAAAAAATGACAAAGGCTATGATAATTGCAAAAACTCTGCCTACCTTGTATCAAACCCTCTCAGAGATGCAGCGATATCAGTCTCTTATTTATGGAATAGTTCAGCGTTAAGTACAGCGGTGTCAAGGTTGATCTGTACAGCCCTCTGATAAACGGCAGTCTAGATGACATGACAGCTGATTTGATAGGGTCAGGAATGGGGTGAATAGGGGTTACGTTGCATTACTTGAGCTTTTGAGATTGGTACAGAGCCATTGCTTGAACCAAAGCATTATGGCACTTAGGGGTATTTTAGGTTATTGAATAAAACAAATATGAATCACATATAAATATATAGACATTTGCTCAAAAATTAAGTGCATTTTTTGTATGTTAAAGTATTCTTAATTGCTATTTAATTTAGATTGGAAATTGGATTGAAGTGATTATCTATGTTCCAATTCCAACCACTGATAGTCTATACATTGCATTAAGAAATGTCTCCTTTAGTTTTGTTTTGTTACTTAAGCCATCCTGTTTGGGGTTTTCCTCCTTTCTTGTAGAAAGTTAAATAACTGCAGCTCATATGTCTGCATTCAAATAGGCCTCAGTTCCAGCTAAGCAGCTTGTAAATTGAGGGGAAGAGAGACCAGGGAGAGTTTGGGCTGATAAAATGGTTTTTAATTACCAGACAGTGGATGTTAGCTCTCAGACTTAGGCCTCTGCTCTGGTCCCTGCCAGCTCCAGGCTTTGATTTCTAATAATGTGGATTGCTGACTTAGCTTGGAGTTTACTCTGCAGTGAAATATCCAGGCACCTTTCCCTTTGAGGGTCTGTTTGACAAAGTGCCATATAGATTGCCTGCTCTCATCAGCCCTGTGCTGGTGGAAGCATTAACTGGGATGCTCCTGTTCGTCTTTGTCTCTTTCTCTCCCTGTGACAATTAAACAAAGTAATAATGCCCTACAAGAAAATCTATTGTTGTTGATGATTTCAGTTGCTCAATACTTAAGTCAAATCACAACAGCCAAATAGGTGTGAGCTTGTGTGTTTGTCTTTGTCCCAGCATGGCTATCTTAGCACGCACATGAGCGTGTTCAGTGTGTGTGCACTGTAACACAATGCCCTTGTGCAGTTCCATTAGAAGCAACTTACATCAATGCATAGTGTCATCAATGGCAAACATTATGACAAATGTAATAACTCATATTACTAATGCACCTGCAAACTGCAAAAAAATACCACAATGTGCATACTTTTCATGATAAATGCATGGGTGATATAAAGCATGCTATTATTTCAGCTTTTAGCTTTTTCTGTTATACCATATTAAAAATATTCAACTATAAACAATCTATTGTTTGCCATAGATAATGATGATGTGCCAAAGGGTATTTCATATGCTGTAGGTACAATGTACAGTGCTCTGCATTTGATGAACAGAGGTACAGAGGTTAAGTTTAACAAGCTGCTTATCAAGCAATGCAAATCTCAAACCCTTAGCTGCAAAAATACATTGCTGTGAATCACAGTAAATCAGTCTTTGTTTTGAAAAGCAATGTTTTGAAAAGCTCATATTTTGAAAAGCTAAAACATTCAGGCTATATCCACGACTGAGCACCTGAATAAACATTGCAAGAAGGCTGTGTTCTTTGTTGAACATTCATGATACATGTCAGTCAAGTCTTTAAGGTAGAGGGTTGGGGGAACATTGGGACTCAGCCCAGGGATCTAATCTATGGGCCATTACAGCCTAAACATTTGTACAAACCGAAAATCGAGTGAAGCCTATGTGTCAACTGTTTTTTTAAATGTAATATTATTTGTTAAACTGTTTTAACTTAGGGCTATGTATGTGTTAATAGGCTAATAACCCTACCTACAGTAAAGTGGTCCGCAATAGTCTACTTTGAACTCCAGTTTGAAGGCCTAAGAGTCAAACTGTAGACATATCAGCCCATAGGGGAGAATGGGGTAAAATGAGCTAAAGAGTGAGGAAAAGGCCACCCTTTTTTGTATTTTTGGGTAAATGGTACATGGCAAATGTGGGAAGATATGAGTAAAAATACACCATGATTTATTATTTATTTTTATTTTTTTGGTACTGTGCTATATGGTGACATACAGAGAACCTGACTAGAACTGTATTCAGTTACATCTCAACTGATGCTTATGCCATGATGTAGCTAATGACTTAATAAACTTAATCATGCATTTGAGCCTAGTTTGTTGTGAGAGACATTTTTAGTAGGTAAAATGAGCAATCAGGTTTGGGTTAAGTTGAAATTAACATTAAAGTTGACCTGTGTAATGTTATAATAATTTGTTCAAATGATAAAAGTTTTTTTTAACCCAGACATTTCAAAATCACACATTTCAAAGCTGTAATTCCATTAGCAAGACAGGTATTTTTTTCCTTAAATTTATCATACTGTTAGATAGTGCAAGATCAACCTTTTTGCAGCGAGCACACTCGTGTAGCCTATGAAAGGCAGCTGCTGGTTTTAGAAGAGAACACTTTAGTTTTGTTTGATGTAAATTTTGATGCAAAACAAAATCTCCTTATTCCCTTCTCCCAAACGGATAAATCAGGCTGGTTGGTTGATTGACTAAAGCGACCAGTTTTTTCATTTCTTGCATTCTTAGTGAGGAGCTGTGAGCCGACCACAATTGAGAACTGAATTGAAACAACCTGTAATTAATTCTAAAAATATTCTACATTAAAATGTATAAAATACTTAACAATTACATCGGCTGCCTGCGACAGAAAGCAAGAATACTTCAAAACGGCAAGAAGGCTTTCACTAAAAAAACTACAAACGTTTCCTTATATTGTTTCCGGGTTTGTTAAGGTAGTCATCCGGTTTACATCCGCTATCAGAGAGTTTTCCAGTTTGTTGACAGTTTGTAAGCTATCCTGTAAAGACTTAAAACGTGGTTTCTGCGTAAACTCAAACGTTTCTTGTACCCAGTGGCTATTTGTTTATGTGTTCCTACTGAAAAGTCTGAGTTTTAAGCGTTATTCGAATACAAAATGTGGTTAACATTAGCTATAGTTCGACCGAGGAAGCTAACATAAATACTAAAATATCGAGCTAGTTAGCTTAATTACGCTATGGTGCTTCTAATACCTTTGTTATGCTTTTACTTCTTCTGAATAATTTTTGCGGCATGGACACCGAGGGAATCGTCATCCGAATCAAAACCTCGTGCGGGGATATGGACTCCTCAGTGGATTGTCCCTCTATGTTGAGTTTTAATGACTTACTGGCAAGTACTCTCATAGCAATAAGTTATCTAACATTTTGTTTTAATATTTCACTGTACCGTTACCAAGTAGGCTATTTGTCAACTTTCAACGCACATCTCGAATGCTGTCAAGTTGTACACTCAAACTTTACACGAGCCGGATGCAGGAACCTAGCATCACTTATGACAAAGTGATACACTGAAGGCAGCTATAGTTTCTAACAATAGTAATCACAAGCAGAGATTATTCTGTTTGGTAGCCTAGCTGTGTACTCTCTCAGCATCCGGTTCGACATCTAACGTTACATTTTCATCTCGGAAAGTAGCATAGGCGCTGTTGGCTCTGTAGTGCATTAATATCTTTTTTATGGTTCAACATTTCTCAGGTAGCTATAAGGGATGTCATGCCAGAAGCCACAATCACAGCATTTGAATGTAAGTTAACATTAATTGTGTATCCAAAATTCAACCAGACAGCTCTTGTTGGTAGATATTAGGTTATGTGTTTACCTGAGGATTTTTTGGAAAAAAAAAATTGAGAAACAAATATACTGATTACAGTATTTTGAACCAAGAAAGTTTTACACACAGTCTTCATAGGGGGTGGATGTAGCCTACTACAATGCAAAGTTACGCTAACAAAAAGTCCTGTCAAGAATCTATAGTATTTTGATGTTATAACTCTATAAACCCTGTAAGATTGTATTGTATTAACACATAGAGAGGAAGAATATTGTAGAAGTCCTGGAGCTATGTTAGAGGTACTACAGAACATCATACAAATATTATAATACAATGCCTGCATACTATAGAAATTTTATAGGGTTGCCAGGCCCTTTGTATAAGCGTACTTGCATCATTAGGGAGCTTCAAGAGTAACCACTAATCTAAGAGTTACGTTTTTGTGTTACATTTTTGTGTACATTATGATACATTATTGTGCTGGTTGCAGTGTTGTGTTAGAGATCAGTGGTTATTTCTGAAGTAAATTGGGTTGGTCAATAACCACACTTCATAGTACACCCTGAGCGCTATAAAGAAAGAACCTTGATTGCTAACTGCTCAACTCTCTCTCTGTTATTAATCAGACAATAAAAAAATTATGGTGGCTTTCCACGATGCTGTAGTATTTTGACATGTTTGTACTTGTTGTGATCGCCATAAATACTTATTGATACCCAGTCAATATTTGACTTGCCACAATGCCCAGAGGTTTTATGAATATGAACTAGGAATGCACCAATCCAACTTTTTTACTTCCAATAACGATTCCGATACATGGGTTTTGCATATCAGTTGATAACCGATCCCAATCCAATATCCTCATTGAATTACGAGATAGGCATCGTCCTCAGCTTTTATTGCCCTACTCTCCTAAAAGGCTGTGTGCTTGTGTCACTACATTGTATTTGAGGTTTGTGGGTCAGGGTGTAGGCTAATTAGACGTGACCCTAACGCTACAGGACTTTGGTGAAACTAACTTTCTTTCAATGCAAGGTACTAGTGGAAATCAGTAGGCTGCTGCAGATGTTGATTATGTTTTCTGTTATATTAGTTTAAATAAAAGTTCATTAACAACCTAAGCAGAATTCTTCATACGATTAGGAAATGGAGCAGCCCATGGATCGGCTAATTTTCCGATTCCTGATTTAAGTGTTTTTTCCATATCAGGACCTATATCCAAGTATTGGATCAGTGCATCCCTAATATGAACATTGTTTTTGTACATGTGGTTTCATTATAATACTAGTTCACCATGATATTTCATGGCCATGTTGTCTGTTGTCACAAGGCCTGTCCATTTGGCGATGGTGATATATTTCCTGTTTCCTGTAGATGAAGATGAGGTTGGTGATCGAATTACAGTCAGGAGCGATGAAGAAATGAAAGCCATGCTTTCATACGTGAGTATTTGTTCTGAGAGATTTCTCTCAAAGTTTTCTGAGCTGGTTTTCTTAAATGTTAGGTAACATTTACAAGAGACAAGAGACAAAAAAATACAAGAGACAAAAAAATCTCCGCTAGTAAAAACAGGGAGAAAAAATAACATCTGGAAAGATTTTTTAACATATATAGAGTTTTATGGTTCCACTGAATTATAATTACTGACCTCAAACCATTGAGATTTGATTTATAACCTTTCTCATTGTACCATTGAGCGCTGAAAGGGTTTTGTTGGAGGGAAAGCTATTAAAAATCTATTATTGTGGATCTTTTCAGCCTTTGGCAAAATGTGCTCATTACTAAGCAGATTGGTGAAGATGACAAGTAGCTACAGATTTTCTTTTCCCTCTTGTTTCTCTGTGCCCTCCCTCTCCTGCACATGCTGGCTGGGCCAATTGATGTTTCCATGGCAACAAGTCACCTTTGGCATGCACTGGCACAAGTCCTCAAACAGATGAGCCGTTATGGTCTGCGACGCGCCTCTCTTTTTTTAATGTCATTTATTGTATCTCCTAATGGTTGAAGGTAACATTTCAAGTGTAAATTATTATTACTTGAGGATGATTCAACCATGTTTCTTGGCCAGTATAAAAAAAAATGACAATTCGAAATTGGCTAAGCACATCACATTCATAGAAGAGCTTTGCTCCTGTAGACTTTTTTTTTTCCCCCAAACACTTTTTTGTGTTCCTCAATGCTTACTGTTCATATCACAGACATCAAGAATAATGGCTTTGATTGTTTGTGTGCTACGGTGCAAGCTAAATGAACTATCAACTTTTATTATTTATTATGCAGTACTTAAAGTTTCGCCTCATTAATAAACGGACCCCCTGGGCTGAGAAATTTTTCAAAATCTACTTTCATCTGGGGATGTCTTTTACCCCCCATCAGCTCACAATGATGCTTCGATAGCCAGAGGCTCTTTCTACTCCTCCTAGAAAAATACAGGCACTTAGAAGTGCATGTTATTTAATTGTTTACTTCAAATAATTTATTTTTGTTGTTGTTTTGTGCTCGTCACAGGCTGGCCATATCTCTGCCTTCTGAAAGTGTCAATTTTAGCAACAATTAAAATTTTTGTCCTTCTTAGTATTTTGCTGTCAAATTCTATGAATAATGCTCATATATGCTTTTGATAGATGTCTGCCAAGCACACATATCCATAACCTTAATATCCTCTACCTGTAATGGTCTATTAGGTCAAATCACTGGCCGTTGTTGATGCTGATATAAGCTGTGTGTATTGCAGAGCAAGTAAATAGGAAGCAGCTAAAAGACACCAAAAAGGTGTTGTGGGGTTTGGTGTTTATAATGCTATTAAATGCATGCTAGTTGATGAAATGATGAAATGAATACAAGCACTGTAGCATACCCAAACACATTGCCTTACTTGGTTATTTTGGCTGCTGCACAATCATTTCAAGCACCGGAGTAAATGAGTTGCTGCTCCCGATAATAGCCTGACTCCTCCTGGGAAAGAACCGTCTCTGAAAGGTGCTGAATGAAGGGGAAAGTGTAACATAGGCCCGACACTGACTACCTCAGCTTTATGCAACACTCATGCAGTTTTAGCAATCCCTGCATTCATATTCAGAACATATGCTTTATTTGCACCTTGGAGGCAGTTTAGCATCCACTGAGACCCCTCACCTCTTTCCACTGGCTGAATATGCCTTGATGTCATTAATTCCAGATGAGGGGATTGACATGGAGCTGAATTAATAAGAATTAAGGACTTGCCCTGTTTTTTGAGGAGCGGTTAAGCAAGCGATTCTGCCGACTCTCTGGTGGCCTCTGGCCTCGGATTGAATGTGTCGTGAGCCATGGCGTGGGGTCAAATGAGGCTGGCACCTGACTTGACCTCTGAGGGCATGAACAGACAATTCCACGTCCTCCCTCTCAATTGACTTGTGTCGTGACCTGCAGGCTGCAAATATGTATGCAAAAAATAATGACGCTGGCATCATGCGCGCAGCAGTTAAAAGCTGACTTAAAATAAAGGATGTGTTTGGGGGTGCTGCACATGGAGGACAGCGTCCGCGACTGTGTCTGACTTTGGCAGGCTGCGTGCAGAGCAGAGCGGACGCCTTTGAGACAGGGGCATTTATAATCGCGGCGCTGAAACCTGGAGGAGGGAGAAAGTTAAAGACTGACCCATGTCAAATGTAGCCATGCGACCTCATTCCCCCACAATCCCCCTGCCGCCGCACGCTAATTGAGGAGCGCTCCTATTCTGGGCCTGCTAATGATGATGAGGCTGGAGAGGCAGAGGAGCCGAGCTAGCAAGAGCACCGCGCCAGAGAGGGCCTGTCTGTCCCCTCAGGCACAGGGATGCTGCTTGTGATCAAACAGTGTTTAGTTATTGTCCAACAAAGGGGAATTTCTTTTAATACACTGTTACAGATTAGTGGGTAATTGCAGCTCCTAATCAATAAAGTAGTAGAGTGGGAAATTAAAGGTGTATTGTAAGTGTGTGTGTGTGTGTCTACATCTACAAGGAACTGGGGGCATGTTCACATATGTCAGGCTGTCTGTGCATGCCCCCCCCCCCTTCAGTGTGTGTGAGTGTGAGTGCACGCTTGTGTGTGTTTCACGGGAGCTACATTGTTCCTGTGTGGCCTAGCGACAATGCTGGCGGGCAGGAAGAGATGAAACCTGAGGAGGGGGCAGCAATGATAAATATGCCTTTTACAGCTGTAGCCTCTCCCTCCCTCTTTCTCTCTCTCTAGCTCTCTCTTTCCCTTGCTTTCAATCTTTAGTCTCTCTCACTGTCTCATTCTCTGTCGCTTTTTCTTTCTGTCTTGCTCTCTCTGTGTTGGTCTATTTTTCTCTGTTATCTCTTTCTTTCTGTCTGTCTCTTTCTCTCTCTTTATCTTTCTTTCTTCTGTCTCTGTCTCTGTGCTTTTGCGTGCAGTGCTGTACTGGTTGGGCAAGGGGCCATGATGTGTACTGTGCTAGGTTGTGCTCTGACCGGAGCATCCCATTGAAAGCAACACACCCAGTCGCTCCTGGAGCTCAGCATGTCATTGTTCAAGACTCCCCCACTCCGCTTCCCTTACATTCTGTGCTCCAGGCTCCATCTGTGCCTCTGGTAGGGTTTGGAGTGGCCTGACAGCCTGCCTGCTTGTCTGTCTGTTCAGAGGCCAGTGTCAATGAACAAGGGTCTCTCGTGGACATAAAGAGCGGGGAGGAGGGGGCACGCGCACACAAGCATCCAAGCAGATGGTGGTGTTAACTGAAACGTCAATTGAATGTTCTTTTAGCAGGAGTCAGGGAGGTGTGTGTGTGTGTGTGTGTGTGTGTGTGTGTGTGTGTGTGTGTGTGTGTGTGTGTGTGTGTGTGTGTGTGTGTGTGTGTGTGTGTGTGTGTGTGTGTGTGTGTGTGTGTGTGTGTGTGTGTGTGTGTGTGTGTGTTGGTCTATTGATGGTGTGGAGAAGCAGTTCTGGCTTAGGCCGAATCTCTTCACACTGTTAATGCAGGCTAGCCCAATCAGATGAACTGTTCACCTGTCACAGTCCAAGGACAACAGTGGAGCTTTGGACAAAGTTTTGCTGTTCTTTGCAGAAATCAGGAGTTAGAGACTGAGTTCCCTGATTTAAAGTGCCCACACACAGCGTGTTAGGTTTTTATTTTTTTTTAACAGGCTGTTTTTATTTTATGAATAGGATAAATTGCCTCTCACACTCTCCTGATGCTGTGTTTTTTTGTGCGTGAGAGTGAGTTAACCTTCACTGTGCTGTAATGCAGTGTAGAAGGTAATTAAAGTCGAGCTGTTTTGGAGTGCGGAGTAAGATTGCCGCACGGTAAAACAAATGGCCTCGCTTTTATTTTGACAGGCGTGTGATTGGAGCGCACCTGGAGGCTATAGCAAGCGTTGGATCAATAGGGAGTTAATTTCCCATTAAGGAAAGATTACCTGGACAATGATACTGAGGGTTTTTGGGCTAAATGTAAAATTTGATGGATAATGCAAAATGGTTTCATGGCATTCAGATTTGTCTGTGGCATCAATAATGTTCTGTCCCCCTTCAGAGACAATGCCTTTTACAATGAAGGAAAGCATTTGTGCCATATAAAAGTTAACTCTGTCTTTAAAATTTATTTGTTTTGAAAAATTACAGACTCTGCAGAAGTCTTTGTGGTGAAATGAACTTGAACTCTTTTTTTTTTTTAAATCCCTCTCCCTTTCCCGGATCTCTAGTACTGCAATACTGTGATGGAACAACGTGTCAATGGGCTACTACCTGAGCCGCTGCAGATTTTTCCTCGAGGTTTGTAGTGTGTGTGTGTGTGTGCGTGTGTTCTGTGCACACTGCACTTGTCTTACAAATTCACCATTAAATAACATTTAATCTCCCTTGGGCTGTGTGACTCATGAAAGGATTAAGGATCCTTTAGATTTTTTGGGAGTTTGAAAAGCTTGGTAAATACTGCTTTATTATGCTTACTTTCATTTAAAAAAAAATCCATAAGTGTGAAAATATTAAGAGTTATTCTATTGATCTTATAAGCTTTTATACTAACTTGTAATGAAAAAAATTTTAATAACGATCATAGTAAGTTGAATCATCATTGTTTCTATTTCTGAATCCCTGAATTTTAACAGTCCATCTGTCATGTCTTAAATTGATTCAGGTGTCAGTCGGGCTCAAAGCAAAACCAATTCATACATAACAGCCATTAAATGGCCAATCCTGTGGGTTTGCATGATAACTCTGGAAGGATTTTAATTATGAGAAATGTATCTCAATGGCTCAAATTAACTGTGAATTATTTTCTGTTTAAAATGTGTATGTTAGTGTGTGTGTGTGTGTGTGTGTGTGTGTGTGTGTGTGTGTGTGTGTGTGTGTGTGTGTGTGTTGTAACACATAACAGGAGAAGAAATGAGTGATACTGAAAGACAAAGAGTAAAGAATTCTGCCAGTCTGTGTGCATATGTGTGTAAGGCTTAGCGTAGTGTATAAACACTACCGTTGTCTATGCGCGGCACTGGAAGCAGCACCCCAGTTCCAGCTGCAGTCATTTCGGCAAGGTCCCCTAATTCCCCGCGCCAGGTCTCCTGAGCCACGTCTCAATCATTCTCAGTGCTAATTTCAGATTCACCCTCATTTCTTTTTAAACGATTCCTTTTCAGCAAATTTGTAAATGGGCCTGATGTGTTCTACAATTTAGTCAATTACTGTTTCAGCCGGCAAGACTCCAGGGAACCGGAACATACATGGCCTGAAGGTATCCATTTCAATAATTGTTTCAGGAAAGTTGGGAATGGATTGGTAATGCTCTGCTCCACTTATTGAAATGTCAATTGAAGTCAAGGCTCTCTTCTCGCCTGCTCCCTCTTTATATTTATATATGTAGATGTGTGGCTCGATTTCCTCCTTGTCTGTCTGTCTTTCTCTTCCTGCTCTCTGTCTCTCTGTCTCTCTCTCTCTCTCCCTCTCTCCCTCCCTCCCTCTCCTCAACCCCTCCTTCGTCCCTTGTTCCCGTGTCCTTTCAAAAAGGCTTGCTTTGGGTGTGGAGATCCTCATCTTGTGTGTCTGATACGCAGAAACAGTTTAAGGATGAGAAATGATTTGTGCAGATTTCTGGTGTTGATGAATATGGAGTATGAACAGTGGTCACGCTGTATTTGTGAGCAGGGATCACTGTGAGATTATGTCTGTCATACTGTTCCCATAAAGCTCTCTCCTTAGCCATGTAGTGGTAATATCAATAATGTTAGTATAATGTGCTGTATTGGACAGAAAATAATGTCTCCTTTCATGCGTACTTAAATATTCTTACAGTATTCTTAATTAACCTATATATATTCTGGATCATTATGTTGGGTATTTGCAGAGTCATTGGGTCAAATGTTTGTTTTCTGAGAATACCCAAAACACAAAATGATCTTTTTAGGTTTTAATGTGGAATTAATTGCTTTGGAGGCAAGTTAAGTAAATGATATATCTGTTTGAAAACGAGGTCTTCATGGACACTAATTAACAAGAGAATCTCTGCACTGCTGGACTGATCACAGTGACCTGTAGACCTCAATTAAATCAGCTATTTTTAGTTGCTTTTAGTGAGTATGTGTGTGTTTGTGCGTGTGTGTTAGATTTGGGTCTGCACTTTTTTTTTTAAATCCATTCAGGAGAGCCACATAATGGCAAACCTAATTTATTTTATATAATTTCACCGCTGTATTTTGGCTCTCAGATGGATTTTTCCAAGGATGTATCCCAAATTTCACCCCCCTCCCACCACTACCACATCCTCCTTCACCTCCTTGTCCTCCTGGTACCTCCTGTAAACCAAGCTACCTTCTTGTATACACACACACACACACACACACACACACACACACACACACACACACACACAGACACACACACTCTCCCACAAAAGCCAATTAACCTTGGCTCTGTGTGGAGCAGGAGAGATGCTGAATCACAGGTTAATGAGAGCCGTGGCGTGGCCTTCCACTCATTGTCTCTGTCTGGCCGCAGGTGAACACGAGGCACGCGTCTGACAACAACCGCGCTCCCTGCGCCGTTGAGACATTGTCCAACAATAGGTGAGATGCCCAGGGTTACTCCAGGACGGCTAAGAGGAGGCCATCACTGGAGAGGGAGGTTGCAAATGAACCACAGCCTCTTCACAGTCTGGTTTTATCCGTGGATGCAGTTTAACCTTTAGCTGCTGCATGGATCAGCCACTGATAGTTATAATGTCTTATAGCCAGTGGTTATTTTAATCTAGGGATTTAATAGGTAGCATGTGTAGCATTAAGGTAACACCAAACAGTTGAAGTATTTTTCTACACAAACATACGTGGGAGCTGAAGTAAGGATTACCGTTGCAAAATTGTTAAATTGAACTTGATCACAGGCTTTGGACTGAACAATATATTAGTGATTTAAAAACTGCCATCTGAGCCACTGACAGACATTTTGCTTTTCCACACAGTTTAAAAAAGTCTTCTGCGGAACTCAAAAAGATCCTGACAAATGGACAGGTAAGGTGAATTATTTTATCCCTTTATCTCCCCACATATGCATCCTATACATGGGCACACACACACACACATATAGGGAGGGAGAGAGAGAAGACAAACACAGACATTTGCTTCCTTATGAGGCCCCATTAGATCCAGAGCTGCCGCAGTAGCTCCCAGCTCTCCCAAGGCTATGTGTGATGAGAGATATGTTAGTTCAGCATGGGTAGGAGGGGTGTTTTCTGCGGCAGGGAGGCCCGTCTTCATTGCCCGGCCACACCTATTAGCTCCTATCGACTGGGCCATGCTTGTTCCCCACTCACTGAGCAGTTCCTTATTGATTTGTATTTTCCCAGTGTTTTTCACGCTGTGGGACAGGGTAAGATCTTTAGTCCACACCGATTGGAGACGTATCTATAGTCAATGGCCCCTGTCACTGGGTTTCTTATCCCCTCAACTTCAACACACACTCATAAGTCCCTCCCCCTTAAACACACACACACAAACACTCTCACTCAGACACACATATCCGCACGTGGACACACACACACGCACACACACAGCATCAGGGTCGTTTTGAAGCCGGACTGTGTCAGGCAGACAATTAAAGTGAGCCGGTCCCCAAGTGTCACGTGTAAGAGTGGACTAATAGAGCTGTGGCAACTGCGCATCCTGACAGCTGACAAGACCACCACCACCACACCTCCATCACAACAACACACTTTAACCTAATCAATGGGCCTCAATTGGAAAAGGGCCACCTTCCACCTCCCCACTCCTGGTCGCCCCTGCCCTACAAAATGAGCTGTGACAATCCAGCATTGACTTCATATCAACCAGAGGCCAAGGAGCAAAACATGACACTCTCTCCAGATATTGACAATTGCTTTTGGCTACAAGTAGTCCCCTAAAGTAGATTTATTGGCTCAGGTTATATGATATAAATATTTATCTAATATCTGTCACGCAGCCAAAATGGCAATTGTTTGGTCTTAGAGGTCAGTATTGATGAAGTGACAGTAGTGTACACTTGGTTTGACTTATGTTTCCAGAGATAGTGTTTTTATATAGCTGGAAATGAACTGGCCCTGGGGCAACTCTCAAGCTTTTCTTTAGTATTTCACCATTTCACACAAATACCCATTTCCTCACAGTTGGCCTTCTACTTTGACGATATTGATTATGTCAATTTGTGCCACATTTGTTTGCATTTTTGTGCCAAGAAGATCATCTTAATTTTCTTGCCAGCAGGTGTACAATGCTAAAATGATCTAGTGAAGCATACTAGAAACATTCCTGTTTAAAGAGATGGCACCCATAGGGGATGTCCTGCCAATCATGCTGACTTGAAGGAAAGGAGAAGTCTCCAGTCTCTTGGTGTCCATGCAGGTTTTATTGTGTTGTACTGTTTTTGACACCTTTTATCAAAGGCGAAGGTGACAGGGGACTCAAACAAATGGCCATTAGGCTTTCCATCACCTGCTGCCATGCCGTTGTGCTCTTATAAATTGGACAGCAAATGTTGTATTGATCCTCCCCTCCCCTCCTCCCGCCGCTGAACTTGAAATGACCTGAGCGGCAGCCTGGTGGTTTATGGGGCTGCGAGGAGCATCTTTATCCGCCTCTGATATTTCTCCGCCTGCAATGGCATCTGCTGATTATTTATCTCTGTATGCTTTCGCAGATAAATGAACAAGACATTCAGTACCAGGAGCAGCTGGGCCACGGCAATGGAGGCACTGTGTACAAGTAAGTCTGCTCGGCTTCTCTCACACCAACCCATTTACGCAACCCTTTCAAACAGTCTGCTTTCTGGAAATATTTACAGCACAACGGCATTAGTATTGCAGTGCCGTTAAATGACAACAACAGTGAGACATTTGTGTTTTCGTGCTGATTGATTCTTATCTTATCTCCTATCAGACGTAAGGGAGAAGTGTGTCTGTGTCACAACTTGATACTTCCCAGTTTGTGTTTGGCTTCATCGGATCGTATATTTCCTGGTGTGAAGGTTGCCAAAGCGATGTGTGGTATTGATTTTGAAGTTGAGGGATAGGGGCTGTTGTACGTGTCTCCTCTTTTGCGGGTGGGGCGTGCGCATCACAGTCCATTTCTATTACTACAGTGATTTACGAGGCTGGCATGGGCCGCACGACAGGGTGTCGCAGGTCGCCGCGCTCAAACCTCTACCTCCGGCTGCCTCTACTCGCCCCTCAACAGAGTTTCCCACCATATCAAAATACTTTATGGAGATTGAAGTATTGATCACCTTGCTGCCTGGCCTTGACTCTGTGTCAGTGCATCTGGCCTTTTGTTTGCTTGTTTGTGTATCGATGTATTTATTTATTTATTAAGTTTGATGTGGGGATCTCACCTCAACGGCTTCGCCGTTCCTCTCCCTGTCTCTCGCAGGCTCCGTATCACTGGAACTCTGTACGTTTCACCCACCTTTTATTTTTTTGACAGCATAGAATAAAGGAAGCGAAGAGTAAAAAGAAAGGTGGTCACTCTGGCAGCGGTCCTGGAAATCTGTTAAAGCGTTGTGTGCTGTGGAGAAAGAAAAAAAAAAACGATATTGCAACCCAGACAACTTTTAAATCAATCAAGCTCAGCAGAAAAGCCTCACGCTCCACCTCCCAATTTTTATGACGGCGACACGGAGGGGGAAAAGTGCTGATTTTTTTTGTTCTATTGTGACTGCTTTTGAACAATTTCTTGCTAGGGTGCACACAAGGCACTTTTGGTGTTATGTTTTGTGTGAGTGAGCACCCTGTCACAGGTTAAATAAGATACTCAACAAATCACCAAGGACTTGTTTGGGGATATGTTGTTTCAAACATCCTTCAGGTGTGATGGGCAAAGAATTATTTGCTTGTTTGGCGAAGTTGTCATCTCTGTAGGAGACATGACGCCCCTGTGTTGAAATGAAGCAAGTAGAAGACAAAGGACTGCATATTTAAGCTTGATGCTAGACAGGCTCTCATTGGGTGTGTATGTGTATGCCTGCTTGTAGCAGGCCGCATAGGTTAGCAAGTTCACAACGTAACAGTGGAAATGTAGACGTCCAGACACAGATGCAGGGCTGGGAAACAGGAGGGTCGGCTGCCTAGATAGCTTGCTGATGGACCTGGCCTTGGCGACCCTGCATCGGTAGACTCAGAGTCTGTGCCAGCTCAGGGCCAGAACTGACCCGGATTTGGCTGTCCTTTGGCTGGCATCCAGCTCTGTCACCCATGGTCTCTCCGTCCTCAGTCCCCTCTACCCTGAACAGTCTTGTTTAATGTAGAAACACAAACCACTTTGACCGTCAAACATGCATAGATTTTTTTTCTCTTTTAGTAAGAGCACTGGTGCCTTGGGTATATGCTTAAATTGCTTTCCTTTACAAAATAAATCACCTGGCTTTTCTATAGGGCTTTAACCTAACCCAAACCTTACGCTCTACTGTTATTACATGTCAAGGTATGAAGAGTTGATAAGGTTGTCTGTGACACTTAAACATGCAACGTGCGCACACACACACACACACACACACACAGATGTTCAAACATGCAATACATACACACTCACACACGCTGAAACATACCACACACACACATACGTATGCACACACACACTTACACACTCTGCTTCTTTCTTCTGTTCCCATGTCCACACAAGACAACTCCACTTGAGAAAGCACAGATGTACACCAGTGTACATTGTGTTTGGATTTTCTCATAATGCAGCATTTCATTGTGCATTTCATTGTTTTGTTTTGCTCTCATAAACACATAGATGGGCAGGTGGACATGTAGCGTCTGGGAAAAAAAATCCTGTTCACCTTCTTACCTTTTCAACCCCTGGTCGTCTGTGACTTCATGGCAGTGGAGCTGAGAGTCATTGTAGTTCAACACCAATGACACCTTTCATGTTGGTCAGTGGCACTGATTGCATGATATTAGCGGAGTTTCATTACACTCATACAGAATTTCAGCGTACGTACGTCACCCTAAGCAGGGTTGTGGCCTCTGGACAGGCCGGGTATCTCGCTCAGAAGGATCTACTGTCACGGGCCATTGCATCAGCTCAATGGCGATGTACGCATGCACACAGTTTGACTGGCGTTTCAATGGGGGCTTAAGACTGGTTTCCCCACAAGGCTTAATTTCATCTATATGCTAGGCTACCTGCCAGCCTTCTATCATCTGGGTATGATATGTGTCCTCCTCTATTCTTCCACTCTCCCTACTCTTCCCTCCCTTTCTCCCATCTTAGGCCCTCTCTCTCCCTCCATCTTTCCATCACATGGTCTCGTTTCAGGTGAGGTGGAGGCAGGAGGTGAGGTCTGGGTGCTAGCAGAGGTGATAGCGGTGGCGGTAACCTGAGGCGGCGTCTGTAAGCGCGGGGGCGGGTGGCTGGGCCAATGTGACTCTCAACGGCGGGAGCCATGAATAGTGCATGACGGAGCTTTCATTACAGCACGGGCTTGAGTGTAAATAAGATACAGTGGATGGGACGTGTTTACCGGGGGTCAGGACACCGGCGGCTGGATAACCTTGCCCCGGGTGGCAGGCCTGTCACTGTAACTCACTCTCCCTCCCCCTAGCTGGCCAGGCAGGGTTCAGGGACGCTCCGCGGGTGAATCCCTCACTTATTCAACACTTATGAGAAGCAGCTCTACAGATCACACTGCCCTGAGAGTGGCGTATAGTCAGAACAGCTTGGCTTGGCAATTTTTTTATTACATACAGCAATTGTCATTGAAAATCATGAAATGATATCTCTTCTAGACCTTTCCTTCCATAGTAGGGTTTAAATTCTCATAGTGTTATAGCTCAGTGTTCTCCACCATCAGTACCCAGCCACTAACCTTTACTTTCAGTCATTAACATGAGACTGCACTGCCATCGGTGTCTCAATTAACATCTTCCACTTAATTAACAAGCAGATGTCTTGTTTAACTGATGTTGATTGCGGTTTCAAGGAAAAGTAAGACATCGCTTTAAATGTAAAAAAAAAAAAAAAAAGCAAGTTGCATAAGCTGTTCAAAGGACAATTTTACATTTTAAATTTCTAGCCAAATCTGAAGTTTTGTTGTGTACCGGTATATTTTACACACCCAAAACTGTGAACAAATGAACATTAAATACATGGGTTTCAGTGTTGGGTAAATATGCATGCAGGCTTTGACCAATTTCCATTATAACTATAAGATAATAGGTGGCACAAGTGCTCCTTTAAGCAAACAGACGGTTTTGTTATGGGGAGTGCTGTGAATACGTTCATGACAGGAATAAAGTGGCAGTGTCTATACCCCACACCAATGGGTAATTGAAGTCCAACCTGTATTTTTCAATGACAGTCTCTCTGCCCCTGGACTGTCCTGTGAAATTAATGCTGGAAAATCCTCAAAATAAAACTAGAGGGTGCTCTCCTTGGCTCTCCGTGCTCCTCTCTTAAACAACTCTACTGTCCTGGCAACTGTTAACTTAAGAACATGAATTCTCAAGGACGTTGGCAGGGCATGCCACAGATGTGGGAACAAGAACTCACTAAATTGAAGATGGGGAAAAGTGGTAGGTGCAAGGACAGTGGAAAGGACTTAAAGTGACTAAAATGTTTCAGAATCCTTCGAGGAACCAAAAAAAGGCCCACAAGGCTTCAAGTGTAAAACTCTGTTGGAGATGTCCAACTCTTTTCAGTTTTTTTTATTTTGTATAAAAAAAACACAAAAAGGAAAAAAGAACAAGCTCAACCTTGAGCAGCAGTTCCTAGATCTTTATGTCTTTGCCCTAAATGTGGGTATTTACTGGTCCACCCCACTTAAAGACGTCATTAATTAAAGCCCTTGGCTGCTGTGGAGGTGTCTGCCCGTGTAACTGGATCCCCTCATCTCCTCTGCATTAATCACTCTACTGGCCTGTGAAGAGCCCCACTGCCACCCACACCACAGGAGAGTGGCACAGCCCGCCGCAGACCTGCCGTAAACAGACCACGCTGGTTGACGGGGAAGGATACAAGACGGTTGGGAGGGGGCAGTCTGGTACGCAGCCCACACTGAACAGCTGTCCCATTGGAAGATCGGGTGAAGGCAGGGGCACTGCGCACAAGGGGTTATGTAAACCAAGCCCTTGCCCACTGCCCCGGCCCGTAACCTAAGCTAGCGGTCTGGATTAACGGCACATTATAATTAAATCATTGCGTCTTTGCCCGTTAATACGGCCGACATCTGAAACCCGTCTGGGGAAGCTTGCACACACACACAGAAGCCAGGCAGGCTGTTGTGATCAGCAGAGGGCCCCTAAGTAGGCTGATGTGATGTAGACTACAGAGCAGGGCAGCTGACCTTCCCAGCATGTGACAAGTGCTAATCTAAGGGCATCGCCATGCAGGTGCAGTGTCTGAGTTAGACACATTCACTCGGCTATTGATTGCATCTAATTACCATACCAGAGCTGGAGCTAACTCGTGCCTTCTCTCCCTTACTCTGTACACAAGATTTCACTTGCTAGTCCTCTCTCAGGGCTGTGGAGATGGTTGCTAAAAGTTTACAATGCTTGTCTTTCTCACTGACTGATGTACACCTGTCAATAAATGGTATTTTCATAAAGATTGCCAAGTGTCTTTGAAAATGTAAAATTGCTCTGTAATTATTCTCATATAATGGTGTGTGTGTGTGTATATTGCTCATGCTTTGTATCAGTCACATTTATGTTTCTGAAAGCTGCATTAAAACGATATATGACATCTTATGTTGGATTAAGAATTATTGTATTATGGTGTTTTTGTCTTTACAGGGCTTATCATGTGTTGGGCAAGAGGGTGTTAGCAGTGAAGGTAAGCCTGACCCTGACTGACCTTTACTACTGGTAATTTATCTAGTGTTTTTCGTCCTTCAACAAACATAATTAAAGTAAACATCTCACCTTACTTCTGCCTAATTGTGGTGGCCACATCAAACTAAATGTTTACCAAGTTCTCATGGCAGCTGTGGTCAGTAGCACCATCAGGCCGATGAAGTCGCTGCTCTCTACGTCTGTCTGTTCGTGATCCCGGTGCCCTCTGAGCATGCCTGTGAGATTAGGAGTGAGTTAAGACCAGGGCATGTTTATGTGACCTGTGACTGTGACATTAGTCTTCGTGAGTGTCCTGCTGTAAACAAACACAGACCAGACCTCCATGGCAGATTGTGAACAATGGTTGCCTGGGATGTGGTGCTTTTTTGGGGGGTTCTAATAGGGAGGCCTGCTGATGGAAAGCCATCACAGAGGAAACACCCACTTCACCTCCTGCGTGTCTTAGTCTCTGTGACGCTTGAGAAGAACATTCTGGAATCCAGCGTCCTCTGTTACATTGACTGTATCATGTCATGGCTGTCCCATCTCTTTGCCTCACTCTCCTCCATCCTTTGCTTCTTCTGCTGATTTCTATTTACTCTCTTTCTATCATCCCTCCCTCCATTCCTTCTTTCTCTACTCCCCTGCCATCAGTGGTCCCCTTTTCTCTCTCTCTCTGTCTATCTGTCCATCTTGTCCCTGGTTGTTTGCCTGTGGGAGCTGCCTTGATGGGCTAAGCTCTCTCATTTGCCCTGTCGTGTAAGCGATCTGCTCTCAATGAGCTTTAAACGGGGGCTCTCCACTACCTGTAATCAATGGCCTCTAAATGTGACAGCTAATCTCATCTGCTAGCCTGTTTTAGTCAGCCAGGGTATACATTACTGGGGCCATCTTCCTTAAGGTGGTACGCTGAACAAGTGTCCAGAGTTTACATGCTGTATGGAGTCCATCTTTTGAATTAGCATGTGGTAGTATTTGTAAAACTGATCCTGTATCAGTAAAGTATTATTGATTCTTAAAACAATATTCATACAATAAAAGTTGAATTTTGTGAAAGGGCCTCATTGTTCCATCTCTCCACTCTGTGCTGGGAGTGTGGGTGTTGAAGTCTAGTGACCACTATGTGCTTCTGTGCTACAGGTCATCCCTCTTGACATCACGGTTGAGCTGCAGAAGCAGATAATGTCAGAGCTGGAAATCCTCTACAAGGTTTGGTCATCTTCACAACCTGTTATGCCTGAGATTAAATAAGAAATTCCTTCATCATGCATGTGGTGCGTGTGGTGTGGTATGTGTGGTGTAGTGAGCATGTTGTTCACTGTGAAAAGTTACTTTACAACTCTGTCTGTACAATATCACTTTTGAGTCACCTCACTGTGATGCCCTGTAGTTGAAGTTAGCACTGGGTGGCTAGCAGTGTGGGGCTATTGATGTGGATGGTTGATGGTACGCTGAACTCAGAGGTGGCAGGATCACTTCATTGCTGTTCAATAATTCAGAGAGAGCTGCTTTCTGCTTACCTCTCTTATTCAACTCTTCCCAGGCTGGGAAGCCTGCCATCACACCATCCACACGAAAACAACTAGCACTGAGCTAGCATATTTCACACATTCCTACAACCACAACCAGAACAAATTACTCCTCAAGGCTGGTCTCTCTTGGGTCACACAACCAAAGTGTACTTCTCATGCTCTTTATTAGTTCCATTGCTGAAATTTCATTTTAGGTCTTTGTAAAGTGTGTGTAAAAGTGTGTTGTGTCCTGGAGTTGAAGTGCTGCATGGGTTTAGAAATGTGCAGATTGTTCCTGGAATGAAACCACCTTACCTTTTCCCTTCTGCAGTGCGACTCTCCGTACATCATCACGTTCTACAGTGCGTTCTTCGTGGAGAACCGGATCTCCATCTGCACTGAGTTTATGGACGGTGAGTAGGCACGTGAGCAGCTTGGCTCGCCCATCTCACGGCCTGTCAGATGTCTGTTCAAAAACACTGTGTTGTCTTGCGAGGGGTTCTTTGGATGTGTGTGTTATCTGATGCTGTATTGCCTTGCAGCGGGTTCTTTGGATGTGTGTGCGCTCTGTGACACTTTAGTTTTGCACTGTGCTCTGTTTATGTGTGTTCGGCTACGCTGTTGTGTTGTCTTGGAGGGGGTTCTTTAGATGTGTGTGTCTTCTATGACACTGTTATGTCTTGCAGAGAATTCTTTATATGTGTGTGTGTGTGTGTGCCTCTCTCTCTCTCTCTTTGTTCTGTGACACTGCATTGTCTTGCAGGGGGCTCCTTGGATGTGTACGGATGTGTGCCAGAGCATGTGTTGGGCCGGATCGCAGTGGCAGTAAGTGTCCTGTGTGCCTCTGCATGCTGATTTGCGTACAACATCGTCTCACACTGTCTCACACACTCTCACTCTGGAGCTCCAGAAGCTCTCCCTCATCTGCCATCTGAAGACTTCTCTTGTGTGTGGAGGAGATTCATTTGCAGTTATTACTCTTCCTCTGTAGCGTTGTTTGATGGCTGGAGAGATGTTTGCTCCACATGCTTCCAGAGTGTTTGGAACAGACTTTGGGGATCCTCTTGTGCCGCTGTGTAACCAGCAGGAGTTTGGGCTTGTGCTCATCAGACACAATGCTGTTTCTGTGATTTTCTCTTTTGTGTGATTTTCAACCTTCATTAACCGCTCCTTCGGCCTTTGCCATTGCCTTCCTTCCCACTCGTAATCAAACATTGATGGCTATTTAGTTAGTGTTAATTCTAATTCACAGCACCCCCCCTCCCCCCAACACACACACACACACACACACACACAAATACAAATGCACACACACACTTTTACACACATACCACCTAGCCACCCACTCTCTGTGAGTCCACTTAATTATCTGGATAAAGGCCCCCTGGAGCTGCACTTGTGATATTGAGGTTTCTTCTTCTCTCTTCATCTGTTTTTTGGCTCCACTTACATTCATTTGCTTCCTCCACATTAGCCAAGAGCACATTAGCTGCTCTCAGAAGCGTTATACAGAAAACATACTTTTGTGTGACTATAAATAGTCTCTTGATGTGTTGCTCTTTGTCTTTGTGCATCATCACACAGGTGGTCAAGGGACTGACATACCTGTGGAGCTTAAAGATTTTGCACAGAGGTAAGGAGTGATTATTGTTTGTGGTAACATACAGTTTTATTGTTATCTAGTATTACTGAACATGTAGTGTTACTGTTTGTGAGAAAATGTAGTATTATTGTTTGTGACTGCATCACTGCTGTTTTTGATGAGGTTATATCATTATTGTTTGTGATAGCATGTTGCATTACCATATCTACTTGTGTTTAGTCATTCCTCCCATGTGTGTCCTTCCCCATAGACGTCAAGCCTTCCAACATGCTGGTCAACACAAGAGGACAAGTGAAGCTGTGTGACTTTGGAGTCAGTACACAAGTACGTCCCCCTGTCCACACTCATGTCTCTTAGTCTCCTTGTCCCCTGGTCCCCTGGTCCTCTGGTCTCTGTGCCTGGGTGTCCATGAATGTAGCCTGTCAGTGAAACGTGATGGACTCTGACAAGCAGACCGGAGTTGGCCTGTGACAGTTCTTTTATTCACACTCCAATCAAGGGCCAAAGGACCCTCTTGGGACCGCCTCCCCCACTTAGCCTGACACACACACATACATACACACACAAACAAACACACACACACACACTGCACCTCAGGTTGTAACGCTTCTACGTCTCAAACTGATCCAGCTGTTTTAATTACTCCATTCACAGTCAGCGCTGACACCTCATTGATATGCATCTGAGGCCACAGCCAGGGCTTGTCTCTGAGACAATAGCAAAGACTGAGTGTTTGTGTGTGTGTTTGGGGGTGGGGTGGGTGTTGCGTTCAGCGTCATTTGGGACAAGCTTGCCACCTCAATAAATGCCAGAGAGCAACAATAGCTTGCCGTCACTCTCCACGTGCCCACTAGTTCTAATTAAATTCGCCGCTGCCTCACGTCTCATGTGAGATCCATGCTGACGATGAGTGACCCCCGGAAGAGGGTCTGAATGCGGATGCGTGGCACCCTGTGCCCTCTCTCTGTCTGTGGGGTGTGGAAGGCAGCCTAGTCCCTGCGATGGACCCTCCTCCTCCTTCTCCCCAAATAGAGGCAAGGCACCAGGGACCCTTCTCATTACTACCCTGTCTCGTCCCCTCCTGTCAGTGTAGCTATCACTGAAATCTCCACCCTTTTACCCCAATTCAAAGCGCCTACCCCAGTGGACCTCCAGCGTGCATGTGTATGTTTGAAGCTGACACAACAATAGCGGTCTATACATTTTGGATGCAGGTGTCTGATCTAAACTGTGACACCCCCCCTAAACACACAGCCCCCCTATATATGTTGTTTACAATTCTAGTCCACCCAGTGCACTCAATGTAACATCACACATTGTGTAAATCCTGTGTGATAACTCCTGTCAAGATAAATAACCTCGACATAAAGGCTGTTAAGTAAATGCTAATAAATACTGTCTCCAACTTTATCTTTTTTCAATAGCTGGTGAACTCCATTGCTAAAACCTATGTGGGAACCAATGCCTACATGGCAGTAAGTATGACTCCTACTCCTCACACTTCCCTTGCCCCACACCAAGCATAGCTGTCATCTTTTGAAGAGGGTTTGATCTGTTGCCAGCCCTCTTCCCTCTCCCTCTCCCCCTCTATCAGTAGCGCAGCAGGTGTTCACGTTGTGATGCTTGTAAATGGAATGATGCTGCATCTCCCCCTTTGTAGTGTTCAGCGAGGCTCTGCTGGGCAGCAGGCTGCACTAAATAAATTACATCTCTTACCAGATGCCATGCTGCTGCCCACTTATATCACTTATAATTAGAGCAGACCCAAAGATTAAGCCCAGAACAAAACAGGGCAGTGAATTCTAACAATGTTGCTCTTTCACTCTCTGCAATGCCAGAGCTACACATGCACTATTGTGTACATGGTTTCCGCTGGGTCTTTAAAAGTCTTAAATTTAAAAATATAACTTTAAGGCCTTGGAAAGTCTTAAATGTAATGAAATATTGTGCAGTAGTTCTAAAATGGGTCTTAAATGGTCTCAGTTGTGAATTATTACTGCAGATGCACCAGTGCTGTGCATTTTGTGTGGACCATTTTTTTGCCGTTAAGTTTGAATTCCAATTATAATGGTCATTAAAAAGTTTTTGAAACCTGCAGAAACCTTGCGTGTTTATATGCATACTAGGATACTCTTTTATTGTACGCAAGTAAACAAGGATACACCTTATTGCGTACAAACAAATGTTGTCCCTGAACTACAACGTCATCCACATACACATACGCACTCATGCATGAGGGTAGCTACAGAAGCTAATGTTAGTAAGTAGTAAGTATGTAGATTTTGTGCAGAGGAGTCAGACTGTGAGTAATCGTTCCCCTTGTTCCCCTCCATCTCCTTAGCCCGAGCGGATATCGGGAGAGCAGTATGGCATTCACTCAGACGTGTGGAGCGTGGGAATCTCATTAATGGAGGTAAATCTGCCCCGCTTTGTCTCTTCTCTGCGAAGGTTACATTGAGCTCTTCATCTCTGGAAAACAATGTGCGTGTGTCCCAGCGCTGCTGCTCCTGCTCCTGCCCCTGCCACAGTCGACTGGCACAGAAACAATGGTGCCCTGCTGCTGTCGATGGCTGGGGCTGGTAGCGTGCGGAGAGCTGCGGTTCTATTCCCTGTGGGCAGGCTGTCCAAACAGATGTTGGCCCACAGCAATGCATGTATCACTCTCAGGATCTCCCACTGACTGCCATAAAGGGCTTGGCTCCAGCACACTATTCTGTTTATTTCTTTCTTTCTTTCTCTCTCTGTCTTTTTCTCTATTTGTCTATTTCTCTTTGTCCCTCTCTGCCTCTTTCTTTCTTTCTTTCTCTCTATCTCTCTCTCCCCCCCTCTCTACTCTCTCACATCCATGTCTGACTGGTTTCTCTCTATCTTTGACTTACACAAAGTGTTCTATTCTGTACACCCTCACCCTCGGCCCACTGCCAGTCCTCAGCACGTGCCGTGTCTCAGCAGCCTTTCTGCTCTGCTTGGTGTAGCATCAGCGTCAGCAGCAGCAGCAGCCTGGAGAGCTTGGGTGAAGCTGGGATTGGGAGGCAGTGTGGCAAAGAGCCATCAATCACCCAGCCAATAGAACTCCCAGTAATTAGAGCCCTACTACACTTTCACCCCATGTCTACTGTACCCCCGCCCTCACACACACATACATACACACACACACACACACTTGTCCATGCTTCAAACGTGTGTGAGTGAGTGTGTGTGTGACCTCATGGCACCCTCACTTCATGTCTACTGTAACTCCACACACCAGTTTATGGCCCAATCGTGTGTGTGTGTGTGTGTGTGTGTGCGTGTATATACCTTTAGGCTGGGTGGCATTTGTCATAGCTCCCTACCATGGTCATCTTTTGAAACAGCATTGTAATTTCAGTTTGCCAGTGGTTCTCATTGGCATTATTGATTCTCACTACTGGTCACCACACTGACAAATGACCGCCCGCCCCCCCCACTTGTGTTCATCAATACCACAGGATATTATCACAGCTCTAATAGTAATTGATGTAAATGTGAAAAGTATCGGTCAACATTATTGATGTGATCATGAGTAAGTGGTTTAAGGCTCCTGATATTAAGCTAAACAAAATGGCCTCTGAATGTCAGTCTCAGTCATCTGGAAGCATCTAAAGACCGCGGGCAAATTTCGCCCATAATGCAGTAAGAATGATGGGTATTATAAATAGATTGAGTCTTGTTGAGATCCGAGACTTTCTTTACCCTCTCAAAGATGTTCTCATTTAATAAGAATGATGGGGAATTACAAATGGAGCCAATCTTGTTGAGATCAAAGATTTTCCCTGGTCAGTGATATACCGAGGTATTAAGAAAGATGGGAATTATAAACTGAATGAGTTAAGAGATGTTCACATTTAATAAGAATGATAGGAATCTCAGTTGAGATTTTCTCTCTTCAGGGATGTTGTCATATAAAGGTTGAATTCAGCTCCTGGCTTTCTCTTATACCTGTCTACTCCCAGACGTCCTTCATCTCCTCAGGGGGTCCTGCTTGAGTTATTAACTAATTGCTTGTGCATTGTCAGAAGCTCAGTACATGTGAAGAGGCATTGAGCCATACAAAATCTGTTTCCTAATCCACCAGATGCTGTCATCTAGATTAAACGTGAACTTGAGAGGATTTTGTCAACACACATCATCAGAATTACTGTTTGTTTGTGTCCTGTCTTTAATAGGCCTACATATTTGTTGTTTGTTTGTTTACAGTAATAGTCTGAGTGCTAATCTGCAAAAGCGGCTTTAGAGATGATTTTGTAAGCCACTGTTTTAACATCCCTGTTGTTTCTCTGTTTGCAGTTAGCCCTGGGCACCTTCCCATACCCACAGGTGAGTGACAGCCATTCTAAAATCAACCCCCTAGCTAAAAGCACATGACAATGTGGCCCTTACTTGCTTCCTGTCTACAGTCTACTTTCTAATCAATAATGTCTAAAAAAATCTTAAATAATAAATAAAATATAATTACTATAAAAAGAAACATAAATCAATCTTTAAACAAAAAATGCAATTAATACAAATTCCATGTAAGATCTATTGTGTAGACTATTCTGCAAATAAGCTATCAGATACAGATACAGTAGACAAACAATAGAACTGATGCCAGCCCTCAAGCTTTCACTAGTCTCTCCTGAGATGTGCTTCCTGTAGATGACTCAGTGGATTTGGGAATCTCATCAGCTTCTTAATTGGATGCTAATTGGGGATTTGTCTTGCTTATCCCGTTCTTGGAATTGCGGACCTGTTTACGTCCGTGTTAGACACCCACCTGCATAACATAACCCACCTGCAACATGAAACATAGTATATGCTGTGCAGTATGTAGTACATACAGTTTCAGTGGCTTTGTCAGTGTATATTTGGCAACTATTTTAGTAATTGAGTCATTGGTTTGATTAATTTTTGAATGCTGCTTTCCTTTGTCATGGCAGTGAACTAAATGACTGTTGTGTGGTAAAGAAAATCAATAAAGAAAATTGAGGACAGAATTTTGGATTTTGGGACAGTAATATGAAAATAATGATTTGTGGAAGCCCTAAAAACATCTCAGGCCTTGTTTTGGTTCTACCATTCAAACAGTCACATCCTTGAGGGCGTATGTGAAGTATGTGTGTGTGTGTCTGTGTGTGTCTGTATATCAACTAATTCTTATATATTAAAGAGTCCTTTGGGGATTATAGCACGCTGCTGCTATGTTCTCCAGGCAGTGAGTTAGCATCCCTTTAGTATGCTAATTAACCACAGTCATACTGATGATGACCATGTTATTGGGCATTATTCAACTTGCTGCCCACCTTCGGTAAAAATACCAGGTATTAAAAAGAGATCACACAGAAAAGGCCGTGCCAAGGAAGTAACTGCCCGTTTGATGAGAGGCCCAGAGACTGTAACAGAAGCCTTTAATTTTTGTTAGAGCCAATCGAGAGAACATTTGGATAATATGTTTTCTAAATGGTAATAATTGGTTGTAAGGGCCCTTCGGGGAACCTCCCATTAATGTATGTCAGCAAGACCATTGATGCCTTGAGAGTGTAATTTTGTGCACAATTAATCATTTTCATGGGGAATGTATTTTAATGCCTTGTCTTTAGACATGGTCCTAAGACGAGGAGAATGTATGTTGTTTAAGCATGGAAAACTGTCCCTGTCCCTCCTGTGTGTGTGTGTGTGTGTTTGGAATTGTTTGCTTGATAGAGGGAAACACACAACCCTTTGTGTGTGTGTGTGTGTGTGTGTGTGTGTGTGTGAAAGAGAGAGAGAGAGAGAGGAGGGGCCCAGCCTGGGGCATGTCTCATTTCAAAGTGCTTTCACTCTCTCCGCTCCTGCAACTGCTATTAACGCTGCCATTATCATGCTAATCCAGCATGTGTTATTACATAAACTAATGTATTCGCTCTCTGCTCATCTCCTCTCCTCTGCTCTGCTCTCTGAGCGCAGGCCTGCCTGTGCACAAACATTGAATAATAACATGGCAGACATTAGCACTCCATCCTTCCCTGCCTGCTCTCATATGATTGGTATATTACAGCTTTATTCCAGTGCTGTTTGGCACTGTGCTTGTGCCGCTCAGGGTCACGCTGACGATGTAATGTAATATTTATTATCAGCCTTTGATTATGACCTTTTCACTGCATAAGGGCTCATAATTAATGGAGATATGCCACTCGGACCGCATCAGAAACATGATGCGGCGAAATCTGTTGTCGGCAAAGTTTAGCTCTGCTCGGTTCAGTTGGAAACCAGGGACAAAGAGAAGGCCTGTTTCTTGCCTGTTGTGTACAGACAACTGAATTGTACTTCTGAATTAATTGTATCTTAGTGACTTTAGTAACATGATTAGAGCCTTCCTGGAAGGTACAGTAACATTTTCTCAGTGTAAACAGCTCAGCTTATGCATTATTTGTAGTTTTTGTTTTCGTCATCTCCAGAAGAGTTAACCACACACCCAGTGTTTCTTCTCATCACCCTGTGTAGGCTATGGGCCCTGTGCTGGAACAGTTAGAGGATGCACAGTTAGAGAGTGCTTCTCCACTCTTCCAGAGAAATCCAGCCTAATGGCGTGAGAAGTTTGCAAAAGCCCATTTGAAAGGGTGGTTCCACAATTATATCTTTTAGAGTGGGGATCCGTCACCACTTTGTGAGGTTTTTTCAGTTTGCCCACAAATGACCGGAAGTGGGGAAAAATTTGAAACTTCCTTTTTTTCCCACCTCTCTCTCTTTTTCTCTTTGTCTCTTTTTCTTTTTCTTTCTCTTTTTCCCCCTCTCTTTCTTTCTTTCTTTCTCTCTTTTCTTGGTAAATGGAGCCATAGGCACGGTGCTGGAGCGTTGCATGTTTTCACACCCCATTAATTTATTGCTTCTTCTACTGCCACCACCACCTCCTCTCTCCCCCTCCCCTGTCTGTCTCTCTTTCTCTCTTTCCCTCTCTGCCTTGCATCTTTAATTTTCATTTGGTGGCTGGAGAGAGGGAAGGGAGACTCCCTGCTGCTGCAGTGATTTCCATCTTGTTGTTAATTTTCCCTGCTCCATATGGCGCTGCAGACAGTTCACCTGCGGGCTGAGCTGAGGCGAGCTGAGCTGAACCCGAGTCGGAAGTCGGAGTCGGAGCGCACCGCAGCCAGAGCATGTGCACGGGCACGCGTCCTCAGGCCGAAACTGTCATTTACGCAGCCTCATGCATCCGTCTGCCGCCCCCATCGCCCAGCCTAGCTGCTGATAACACCATGCCACACATGCTGAATTGGCTCGTGTCAGATGCCAGTTTGTATTGCCAGCATGCAAGGGTGGGTGCAGGGGGCTTTGAAGGGCATTGGAGGTGTAGGGGGAGAGGGGAGCCGGAGGGGACGATGGGCTGTCAGGTAGCCCAACAAAGAGGCCCCATGCATGGGTTAGACGTCATTGCCAGGCTGAGCTTCGCAAGTCAGTTAGGTTGAGCCAGCGACCCAGAGCACTGGGTTTTTCCATCCCCGCCTTGCCATTGATTATGAAAAGCCTCTTTTAATTCACTTGCACCCCATGTTGTGATTAATTTGCATTCTTTGTCAGGAGTTAATGGAGTTTTTTAGGGTTTTTTTGTCATTGTCGTTGTGGTTGTTGTTGTTATTTTATTTATTTATTATTTTTTTTCAATGGCTCGCTCTGAAAATCTTTGATGCGATGTGTATACAGCCGCCAGGCAGCGCATCGCTTCCTGATTGATTTGTTCCCTTTGAGCCTTCTGACTGTGTTCCTTCTATTTGGTTGGGGTTTTCCCCCCTCCATCATTGCTTCCCTTCACTAGTTTAAATAGATTACAGTTTGATGTGCTCAGTATGCTTTATGCAAACATATCCATTTATTTTTGAGCTGCTGTTTTTCTGAAGCCCTTAAGCCATATATCCAAAAGTAATCCAGGTTTCTCTGAATAAAGTCAGTTTATTTAGATTGATGCAGGATTGTTTTTTTTTTAAGAAATATCATGTCTGGTACTCAAAAAGGCCTTTTCTTGTCCCTTAGAAAATAGAACAGGGTTAATGGATGCTGTACTCTCAATGTGTATGGATTGCATCTATTCTCTTCATCCACGAGTGTCCCTTCATTCTTAAAAATCCTTGCAAACAGCTCTATAGTGAAGACTTTCATATTGGAAACTTGTGCAGAACAATAGAGCGTGAGATTAGGGTTCTCTAAAAGGACCTCCATTCCCTGAACTCTTTTTGAGTGAGGGTTTCAAAGAGTGGTTTAGGAGCACTATCGATCACAGCAATAAAGAGGGCTTATAGAGAAAAAACGCCTATGTTTCATTTTGTGATTCACTTTGGTGCACCTACCCTTGTGTAGCTCTTAGTGCCCTGTAGAAAAAGTGATCTCTGCAGGGTGTTCTACTCAAGGTGTGCATTCTAGTAAATAAAAAAGCACACACATATACACACAATCACAGAATAAGGCCTCCAGTTCAATTAGCAAAGCATTGAAATGGACCAAAACCAGTTTGCTGCTTTCATGTTCTAATTGTCCCCAATCTCCTCTTTGAGATGCAGCCGAGTGTGTGTGGCTTTCCCCGTTCAGCTCCGCTCTCACCCAAGCCGAAGGGAAGAGAGGAAGAAGACTTGCATTTTTTAAATTAATGCGCTTGCTTTCCATTCCATTCTCTTTCTCTCTCTCTCTGTCTGTCTCTATCTCTATATCTATCTTTCCCCTAGCTAAATGAGTAGCAGCCTATTAACACTTGTGTATTTTCATTATGGAAATGGCGTGAACACATGCCCACAAATTGCCACCAGGGTTGCCATAATTTTCCCTCAGTGATCGTAATGTGTCCAAGTGAGTCATTTTGATTATGACATGCTAATTACATATTGCATCTACTCTCATCCACTCTCTCTCTCTCAGCTCTGGCATCTCTCCTTTTCTCTCTCTCTTTTTAAATTTCTTCCTTTATCTACTGATCTCTCTATCCAATCCTCAACTCACACTCTTCTCTTTCTCTGCCTTTCAGATTCAGAAGAACCAGGGCTCCTTAATGGTGAGTGTTTTTATGGCCTTCCTGAGAGGGGGAGACAGGCCTTATTCCCAGCCTTTACTCCAGACTGCAGCCATGCTCCTGCGCTTGGATGCTCTCTTCAGAGCTTCCCCCAAATTGTGTTTTTGCTATAAAATAATAATGCACCATCTTCTTTTAACTGCCGCCATTAGATTAAAAGCCTCAAAAAGAACATTCACACACACCATTGTTTCTCCTAGGATTTTTCCTCCTGCTTTTTGGGGCGTGTTTGATTAATCTGAATTGCTACCTTTTTATTGCATTAATGATTTTGTTGCCTGAGCACTGTAAGAAAATTGTGTGTTGTCTAATGTTGTCTTCCCCCCCCCCCATTCTCTTTCTCTCTCTCTCCCTCCCTCCCTCATTTCCAGCCTCTCCAGTTATTGCAGTGCATTGTTGATGAGGTGAGTCAAGTCGGCTGCTTATGTGCTTTTGCTCCTAAAGTCATTGCTAATGGAGTGGAAAGCTTGTATTTTGTTTCCTAATGAAGCAGGGTGCTGAAGCGGCTCCGCCCGAGCGTCCCTTTCCTGCTTTGCCATAACCGCCCTTAGCACCAGGGGCTCAGAGAAGGCCTCGCTAGAACACAGTCTCATCTGAGGAGGCCTCACTAGAACACTGTGTCAGAGCTCCGAGCAGGCCTCTCTAGAATGCAGAGACGGAACTCGGGGTAGGCTTCAGTAGAACATAGTGTCAGAGCTCTGAGCAGGCCTCGGTAGAATGCATAGCTGGAGTTCTGAGCAGGCCTATTATGCAGAGGCAGAACTCGGTATAGGCCTCACTAGAACACAGAGCTGTAGTTCTGAGCAACCCTCTTTAGAATGTAGAGCCAGAGACAGAACTCAGGACAGTCCTCTCTAGAATGTGTTAGCCTTCACTAGTTCGAGTTCAGGAAAGGCCACGCTGGAATGTAGCCAGAGCTGTGAGCAGGCCTTCTTAGAAACTGGAATTGGAGTTCTGGGCAAACCTTGCTAGAGTTGAGGGCAGTGATCATGGCTCTGATACAGGGTCTAAAAAGATCCCCAGAGCACAGTACTAGCACCGAGGGCTGATAAGGGCCAGTATATTAGATCTTGATTTAACCAGGTCCCCTTGATGTTAAAATCTCCTTTTTGACAGAGACCTGTTATAGAATAAGCCAACTCTGGAACTCCGAACTAGTGCTTCTAACACCACAATAACAAGGTACAAAGAGACAGAGTTGTGGAGTCTAGTGCAGGCGTTTACTAGAAATACTCCATCACTCAGAGAGCACAGAGTAAGGCCTTCTGCATTTACCTGATGCCCACCTCTAAATGGCATCTCGTAGGGAAAAGCAGGGAAACAAGGCAAGGCTTGAGTGAGCACATACTGTTAATGCATGACGGCAGCCAGTGAAGTCATGCTGTGTTCCTGTGTATTATGCAGACGTCTAGCATTTGTTTTGTGATCAAAAGGAAGACAGACTGATATCTCATTGTGCAAAAAGTCAGAAGGAATGTTTATTTCAGATGCCAGTGGAATATCACACACTATACTAATACACACACACACACAGAGAGAGCAGAGGTAATGTAGCATGACCAAGCTTCGCAGCAGAGGGGCTTAGGCCACTGGGTGTGTAGCATTAACCTTGACCTGGCAGATCCACAGCAACGTGTTCCCAAAACCTTGACCCACTTTCTGACCTGGATACTCAAAGCACTCAACACTGGCCAGGGTCAGGGACAGTCAGGACTGCGTTTTACTCTCCTGAGCTACCTCCCCATCCAACACCTTTGCAGCTCCACTCCACTTTATAGTGTGTGTGTGTGTGTGTGTGTGTGTGTGTTTGTATTTAGTATTTGTTTAACGTGATGTAGGTTCCAGTTCACTTACAGACAGGAAGTTTTAAATGTGTGTGACACATTTTTTTCCCCTCATCTCAGTCTCTCTGTGTTCCTCTGTGTGCCTGCACTCTGAGTGTCTGAAAGGAAACTGCTCCCACTCAAACTAGGCCATCGCACATTTTTGTACGCCGCTAATTAAACTCTGAATCTTGCCACAGTTTAACCGAAATTTTAGCAGAGTGTGTCTGGCAGTGTTTAACTGCGGTTGAGCGAAATGATTACTTGTGTAACTGTTTGATTCAATGTGTTCTTTACTCCGGTGTGTTTAATTACAAAGTCATTTTCATTAATGGCTGATGAATGTGTGTCTGCACTGCTGTGTGTCTGTGTGTTGGGGGGGGGGGGGGTGGGGGGGGTGTGAGTGGGACCTTTCTCTTTTCTCCTTTCTGCCTGAACTACTTGCTGACGACGTGCTAATAACAAAATGCCAAGAGAGGACCAGTACCGTGTGTGTGTGTTAAGGAGAAGCTAGCGTTGCCACACATTAAACATACTGAACTTGTCCCATCCCGTATAGATTGTGTGTAATTAATAATTAAGCGCTTGCAGTTGTAATAGGTTGACCTCACTGACCTGTTCATTACTCATGCGGCAGAGGCATCACTCAAACTGTTTTCCCTCTGTCGCCCTTGCGCTGTCTAAACCGCTCTACCACCACCACTCATCCCACCCGTGCCACCTCCTCTACCCCCACCCCCGCCCGTCTCCCCAAGGCAAATGAGCTTGCCGGCCGACACCTACATTCCGGCTGACCAAGGGCTTAGGAGACGCTCGCGCTAAATTAAAACTTTCAGGGCTGTAAAGAAAGGAACAGAGAGGGAGAGAAAGAAGGAGAGAGAGAAAAAAATTAAAGAGCAAAAAAGAGGGTGAGACAAGTTGTCTCCCCTGGACCCAGTTTGTGGAATAATCCAGTTCAGCTGAGAGAGCAAGAGAAAATGGCGAATAGAGAGAACAGGAGAGACAGGGAGAGAGTGTGAGGGACGGAGGTTGGCAGGAACAGCGAGCGGACAGAAGGCTCTCTTGGGTCTTTAAGAAACGAGGCGAGACAGCAGGAGAGAGGAGAGGAGAGTCATTTCTGAGGTCGCGGCAGGTTGGAGTGGGAGAACATGAAGTTAATTAAACAGGTCCTTCAACATCAAACACTTGGCACGGCACACATTTATTTATTTATTCATTTTTCCAACATCCGCAAATGACACTGTCATCTGAAGCGCTGCGATTATGTATGGTTTGGTTTCTGATCTTTCAGACGTGTCATTGCTCTGGGCACAGGTTGAAACTCACCGCAGCGAGTGACAGATGTTCTTGTGAAATTTGAATGTGGCTGCATGCGGACGGCTGAGGTCTTTTAATATGATTTTTATTATTACTGAAGCGCTCCATTAATATTAGTGTGCGATGGAGTGGTTGCCATGAGACTGCGGGGATAAATAAACAGCAGGCAGAGCGGTCACCAGGGACTCCGGAGAAGTGAGGAGAATAAAGGGGTATGTGTATATTTAGGGATATACACACACACACACACACACACACACACACACACACACACACAGGTGAAGGCCCCACAGCTGCTTCAGTGTTTGTCCTTTTCTGCTGTGCCAATCTGTGTGTCCAGTGTGTGTGTCTCACCGTCTGTCCCTCCTTGTGTCCTACTCTTGCTTTTCAGTGTCTCAACCTCTCAACCTCAACACCCCTTCATTTTCCCCTTCCCTCACTCTCCTTTTCTCATTCCCCCCTCTCTCTCACTCTCTCTCTCTCTTTATCCTTCTCCAGCTGACTGATCATTCACTGATTTTAGGCTCCTTCGTGTCCCTCCATGTTCTCTCTTTCTCCTTTTATTTCTCTCTCTCTCTCTCTGTTCGCTTCACTCATCGCTCTCTAGTTGTTGTTGATCATTCTCTCATTTGAGGCTTATTCCTGCCCCCCTTTTTTCCCTCTTCTCTCTCTGTCTTTCTCTCTGTCTCTCTCTCTGCTCCACTTGTACCTCACCAGCTGTGGTTGATCACTCACACTCATCACTCATTTGAGGCGTGGAGAGCAGGACAGTGGGGGCATCTCGTTTTGCCCACGCACGTCCTGCCCGTGGAGGACTTTATAATTCCTCGTCCTCAAGACATCTGTGGGGCTCCTGCTCTGCATTTGAAAACGTGCCGTCTCTCCTCTCCATCTCCCCTCTCTGTCTCTCCCTCTCTCTCTCTGTCTCTGTCTCTGTGTGTGTAGTTGTTGTGGCACAGAGGAAAATGACACACTAATAAGCCCTGCTCCTTCATTTCCACCGCTGTAATTACGGATCTCATTGGCCTGATAATTGGTGGCTGGCAATTACATGTATATTTACTGCTCGTATTGTTTGGTGCGGGAGAGGGAGCGCAGGCGCGGGCCCTGGATTTCTGTGAGGGGCCTCTAGTGTCTGGTAATGACTGCCCCGCACGCATAATGCTACATCGCTTTCATCATGGGCCGCAGCGGCCCTCATCTTGCTCAGGACACATCAAAGCAGGATGGACACACACACATACCACACACTCACACACCTTACCTACAACTGCTGTGGTGTATTAATGAATGCATGCATGTGTGCCATTGATGTTAGCCAGTTGCAAGCAAATTTTTCAGTTTGTCTTCCCTCTACAACCATGGCACACACACACATATACTGACTGTCTCTTTCTCTCTCAAAGACACACAGACACACACACACACACACTGAAACACATGCTCAAGCCTCACTCTGGACCTGCTGCAGGGTTGTTTGGTATTATGGTATATTATTCATGTGAGCAGCCAGGGCCCTTTGGACATGCAGCCAGATTAGGCAGGTTGTCGGGTTCTGTGTTGTTGATTTAAGTAGGTGCATGTATCAGTGGGGTCTGTGTTGTTGATTTAAATAGGTGCAAGGATCATGCTTCACAGGGGGCTGTGTGTGTGTGTGTGTGTGTGTGTGTGTGTGTGTGTGTGCTGGGTGGGTGGGCAGGCGGGGGAGATGGGAGGGAGTTGCCTGTATGAGAGAGAGAGCGGAGAATGCTGCCTTAAGGTATTTATGTGGCAAAAGGGAGCAAGTGAGGGGCTCAGTCTGTTGTTACCACCCCCAACCCCCAACACACACTCGCTCTTTTTGTGAAGGAGAGCTTGTTATTTTTACCATCAGCCTGTGTAGTAGTTGGCTTTAATTAGATGATGGTGGAGAGTGGCTCTGGGAGAACAGTTACATTATTTCTGCCAGCCATATAGAAACGGAACTGAAGTGACCAGAATTAGTAACCATGACGCTTGGTTGAGAAAAACTCCCCGTTGGTTGGCTTCTTGGCTTGGACACTCCTGACAGTGTTCGTCATGTTTGCCAAAGACACTCATTCACTCATACTCTGAGCTGCATGTTTGCCAAAGACACTCATTCACTCATACTCTGAGCTGCATGTTTGCCAAAGACACTCACTCATACTCTGAGCTGCACTAGTCCACCGAATAGCTGCTTAGGTTGTGCCGGTAGAGCCAGCAAACTGTTATCACCAGACTCACTCACTTTGTAAAGAGAGTTTCCAATACAGCATAATAATACACATATTCTTTGTGTTAACTTTCAAGTCACTGGTCCAGCCAATAGTATTGATCAGGGAATCCTATGTTGCTCCTTGCTCTCTTTCACTGTGCAAAGAGGCTTGACACGGTGGGTGGGCACTTTGTTTGAATTTGAAGCCCACTGGTTCTGCCATCAGTTTCTGTTTGCAGATTGGATGGGAAATCTAGTCGAGGAGACCAAAACCTTTGGACATTACCCTAGTACTGTAGCAAAATGCAATATTGAGCAGAGGTAGTAGGTGGTGCTAGCCTGGCTAGGTTTGTTTATCAGTGACTTCCTATAGACCATACAGATGCTGAGGATTGGCATTGTTCATCAGTGTTTTCTAATATACCATAACAGTGCTGAGGGTTATTTGTTCATTATGTTCTCCCATGTACCAAAGCGCTGCTTGGGGGAGGATTGTTCATTAGTGTGTTCTTGTGTATCGTGAGGTGAGGATGTTGAGGGTGTGGAGGAGGAGAGTCGGACACGCTGATTGGTGGGGGTCCCTCCCTCTGGGGTGATTAAAAGGAGGGGGAGTTTCGAGGGGTTTGTCCTGGCCCTCTCATGCGCAGTTGTTCAACATGAAACGGCTCATGGCCCCTGAAAACCGATCACACACACACACACACACTCATACTCACTCACTTATCTTAATTTAAATGCTGGCTTCAACTGCTGCTAATTAAATAAGTGTGCAAATTCTATTTGCTAGTTTAATCCTAAACACAAGCATGAATGAATCAGCTGAGAGCTCTCAAACGCTATGGCTTCAAATGTGATGGCTTCAGTTTGGTGCACTGATATTTGATGGTTGAAATCCCACCTTAGCCCTGTTGTCACAGAGTGCTGTTGGTAGGAAAAAGAACGAGAAGCCTCAACCAAATAGCAGAATAAGAAAATTTGGTACAATGTGGACCGAATAGCAAAATGTCAGCTAATGCTAATCAGTGAGGTTATAATCAGTTAGCATTAGCTGCTCGCTCACTATTTGATCTGTTGTACCAAATTTTCTCATTCTTCTTCCAACCGACAGCACTCAGCAACCTCGAACAACAGGGCTATGGATTGATTCATATTGTAATATCTCTTTAATAACTAGCCTGTAAGTCCACATAGCTTTGGATAAAGCTCCATCTTCCAGTGCTCCTTTCCTCTACACTGGTCTGTCTGTCTGTCTGTCTGTCTGTCTAACATTCCCTTGCCAGTTTGCCAGCTCTCTCTCTTTCTCTCTCTCTCTCTCACACACACACACACACACATACACTCTCTCACCCTCTCTTTCTCTCCCTCTCTCGCTGTCTGTCTCTGTCTCTACATGGCATCTTCTTTGCCTCTGTCTGCTTGTTCCATAGAACAGTGAGTTCTAGTAGGTCCTTCCCCTTGGCCTCATGGCAGTGAGCTACCCCAGTACAAAGAGTGGGGTTCAGGTGGCCCCCAAATGAATCCTGTGTCCTTAAACACACACACGTGCACACTCACACAGACACACATACGCACACACTCAGGGCAGTGTTTGCACACCCACAAGGTCAAATGTTTTCTCTAGACGTTTATTTCTTTTTCCCTGTAGTTTTATGTAGAGCGGGAGGATGTAGTGCGGACTGATTAGATTTACTCTTCCGCTTTGTTCCAATCATTTGCCTGTGTCCAATTTTCTGTCAAATGTTTCCATCACTGTGTTAGGTAGAGTAGGAGTTTTTAAAGGCCAGTTCAGACCAAAGATTCACGACGAGACGACACTGTTTTAGAGAGGAGTTGCGGCGATGTGAATGTTTCATGTCAGTTTGCCACTTAGCTAAATGGGTTTTCTAACTAGCCAGCTTGCTAGTTTATCTTTTTTGTTATGGAAACCATGGTCCCATTGCAAGTTGTTGCAATGGTGTGAAAGAAAGAATGTTGTAGCAAGTTGCTGGTTTTAGAATTTTAGAATTATGCAGCTCGGCTTGTCAGGAATCTTGGGTTTGAACTGGCCTTAACAAACCTAAGGTATGATATGTTAGTTATGTTGGTGTTGTTTTCAATGACACTATTTTTTGTAAGTTTTTCACAACGGCCCCTTTCCACTATCGCCAAATTCATTCTTAGGTCCACCACACCTGCCTGGTTAATTAATTTCTTGTATTTCTGTGATTTCTTCCTTCCAGGACCCTCCAGTGCTTCCAATGGGCCATTTCAGTGAGAACTTCATCCACTTCATAACACAATGGTAATCTGTCCTCTCCTCTTCCTTCCCATCTGAACATATGAATCTCATAGAACCCATCACAATGCTCTGAAAGCCATTACGGGGAGGCTTTTTATTCCTTTTTTATTCTTTTCAGTTCATCAATGTTATTTCCCTGTGTAATGTGCCAAAGAAGGCCACATCCCACAGCACATCTGAGCCCTCAATAGACATTTGAATGAATCTAGACACTTTTGACTTTTCCAGCATCCTCGAGATATTCTTAAATTTTCCCCTCATTATCACACTAGAGAAGATGTACCTTCCCCATGTACCTTCACAAAGCGAAAAAAGCGGAAAAAAAATGTCAATACCCCTGTAATGGCACTCAAGGAAACTAAATAGATTAAATGTACACACGCACACAGACAGACAATCAGAGGGCATTGGACTGAGTGTACTCTTCCAGCACCTGGATGCAGGTTGAGTCCATTAACACTGCCGCTGAGAGTAGAGACTGGAGGTTGTTTAAATGTGTCCAATGCCAGTGCTGCCAGTGGGGTAGGGCCCGCGCTGTGCTGGGCCGGGCTGTGCTACGCTGTGCTGCGGTTGGACTAATGGCATGGAGGGGTAATGGACGACCACACGGAGACTCTTTAGCAAGGACGGGACGCCACATTAGCCCACAGGGGCTTCGCACACATAATTGGGTCCTGATTGGTGTTGGATTTTTATTGTTGTTGTTCTTGTTCCTATTGTTATTATCTCTTTCAGGCATGGCTTACAAGCAGGGCGGCCTGCAGAGCGAAATATTTACATTGTGCCCAGTCTTCTGGCCTCCAGGATAAATGCACTCAGATACACACACACACACACACACACACAAACGCATACACACACACACACACAAACGCATACACACACACACACACACACACACACACACACACACATGGCTATGTGACACACTGAAGCTCCCACAGGGCATGACTAGAGTCAAATCTCCTCACTGTCCCCAAGTACTCATAACCCCCCTACAAACAAACACACATGCAATCACACACACACGCACTCCGACCTGTGGGTTCCAAGACAACAGCCAGATGTGTTTATCTGGCGTGGAGCAGCTGTTGTTTGTTCAGCCCCTGCTTTTATTTACACAAACAGGTCACCTGGTTCGTAAAGAGATGCCAGCCTTGCTGCCGCACCGCAGTGCCACCATTGCTACTGCTCCCCTTGGTGCCTATTATTAGCTGGGTCTTGGGCACGTGCCATTCATCACGCCACAAACCCCCGGCACCTCCAAACCCTGCCCACCTTGCACACACACCCCCCAAACACACACTTTCGCCTTCTCACTGCTAATCCCTCACTCGGCTTATCTAGGTCGGTGTGACAGATTCGCCGCGGCCCAGGTGATCTATGCCAAGGAGAACCCATCTTACTTACACCTGCTTGGATAATTAGTGCACGCTTTCATTGCAATTCACTGGCCCAAAAGATGTGTTTGTTGTGACCATAGCCAAAGAATGGGTATGACTAATCTGAGGACTAACTCTAAAATAGAGATTGTTGACCAACACTATGGACATGCTGTGAGATTTACCACAGTTTGTTTCAGTAGTCGTCGCGCCATCAGCTTCTTAGCCTGGTCTCATTATCAGACAGTCACACACACTTCAGCTTGTTTCACTTGTGATGTGACCATGTTCTGAATATTTCCGAGGCAAGTATAGTCAGTCTGTGAAGGTCAGTGTTCCGCGACGGCAGTCATCTAGGCCCATCCCACCCTTTTAAATCTTCCGAATTCAACTAGAAAGGACAAGAGAGGAAGACGTCCCCCTTTACAAACACACAATCCAGATGAATGCCAAGGATATTCAAAGATTAAAACTAAGAAATGTCTCGCCCCTGACGTAAAGACTTTTGAGTTTAGCGCTATGCAGGCATGTCAAGGACTCCCCTGCCATAACCTACAATTTCTTTACTCAAAAAAAGTCTTTTGAAGCTCTTTGTAGTCTTTTCTTTTCAAAGTTCTGTGCAGTGTAGATTAATTGGACGTGATCTGAATTGAAATAAATGACTGTGTTAACTTGTGATTTTATACTTGTGTTTTCCACAGCATGAAGAAACTTCCCAAGGAGCGGCCTGCTCCTAACAATTTGATGGTGAGTCCTCTATCGGGGGTCAGGGAGTGGGAGGGGTACAAAATACTGCTCTCTACCGTCTGGTCATAAATATTTAAAGTGTGGACAATTTACTCATTCGCTATTTTGAAGTTGACCTTGATTTGAATACCATGAGTGAAAACAACACCTTATTTGTGCATGCACAGTCATGAACTTGTGATTATGGATTTAACTATGGCTATATCTCTTTTCCAAGTGTTTAAGGGAATCAGACTCTCCATCATAAAGGTCCTTGTTATAATTGCTTTAGAAAATTGGCCACATTCATTTTCTTTTCATTATTTTTTTTCCCTCTCTTTTAAAATCCATTGCGTCCACAGGCCCATGCTCACGGCGGTGGCATGAACAAGGAGAAGGAGCTAATCAGTTATTTTAGAAATTAATTACCTTAAAAGGTGGCCGAAAGCATTCCGTCACTATTGCAGTGCCTCTGAGCCTTTCTGAGCAACTGCACACTGTGACGGGGAGACGCCACTGAGAAGTTGGGTTTTATACATGAGAACTTTTCTATTTAATCTAGGGCCTGTAGCACTGTAGTCACAGTGTCATCTGGGCCATTAGTAGCACGCCTCCACCCACAATGGACGCAAGGCATAATACTGCTCTCTGTTTGTGTGAGATCTTCCAAGCAGGATGAACAATCTACATACTTTTTCACTGGAGTTGAGGAACTGATTAGGCAAGGTCATGCAAAAGTCAGTAATGATGCTGGATGAAATTGTGTGAATTTGAAATTGTTTACACTTCTCAGAGGGCACTCTTGTCTGGCACAACCACCATTATATTTGAATTCAGCACTGGACAAAACATGCCACAGGTAGCTCATCCCTCCCTTCAGTGCTCCGAGACAAACTCTGTGTTATTATTTGGGGGACAAGCTGATCCCAATTTTTCCTACCAGTTTTCGGTTAGGACACAGTAAGGAGACTGAGTGTCTGCCGAGAATACAGAGCTAGCTTATTTTGAGGAGACATTACCTGAATGTGTTGTAAAAATTGTTATGCATTTACAAACCTCTTAGCATTGCTGTCTTCACCTTCCAGCATAACTCAGTGTTTGACATATGTTCAAGGACTTTGACACATTATATATTTACTCCTAAATGCTATCCAGCGAGATCAGAGTATGGGGTCAAAGGTCTTGATCAAATTCTGTCAAGGGCACATGCAGTTATGATAGGCTGATATGTCCCAGTAATGTTTTTATTTCTGTATGCAGATGAAAAACGTGACTTGGTTGTCGTCTTTTTGTCCCTTTGGGTTTACCATAAAGACTGAACAAACTAAACTCTACCAAAGATGAGTTAAAAGCACTCTTACCCACCACCTCCCCACCCGAAACAGCTCTCACCCACCACCTCCCCACCCATTGCCCCCATGTGTGAATCTGATGGAGATCTCAGATCTGTGTTTGTGTGTGTGTGCTTATGCATGTGCTTGTGTGTGTGCTTGTGAGTGTGTGTGAATCTGATGGAAATTTCAAAACTGCGCGTGTGCCCTGTGGTCACAGTCAATTCGCACTTCTTGGCTTTAAAAGCGGTTGGGTGGTGCTGAGTGGTCAGGCGGTGGGCATCAGCTCAAGTAGCCAAATCCACTGAGAGGGGAGTGAAAACACAGAGAGAGACATGTTCTCTACACAGACTCCCCCAGTGAGCGATGGTCATGTTCTCTCCTCACTAGAGAGACAGAGTCATGGTGCATTGCATCTCTGGGTCAACTCCTCATCTATGGCTTAAAGCAGGACAAACTTACACACAGGACATCTAGAATTTATTAGTTATGATCACACTATGAGTAATTATGAAACAGTCAGATGTGGCATAATAGTGTGCAGAAGAGTTGTGAGGTGAAGAAAAAATAGAAGGGGAGAATAAGACCAGAGACATGTCTCTGCTAGAGGCTACTGAAGGAGACTTGAGCTATGTGTCCGTTGAGTTAAATGCCAAGGAACACTTTTTGACACTGGTTCAGTTTAAATTGTTTAGCAAGGTATGCTACTATATGTGTGGATATGCCGGTGTAAAGAAACAAAACGTAAACAGGGCTAGCATCCGGTTTAGCTTGCTAACATTTTAAGATTAAAGGAGACATAGAATGGAAAACCTTTTTTGCTTTGGCTTTTAATGAATTAGGAGAGATTGTGTATGGCTAAAGAGCCATCATGAACATTATTGTGCCCTCCTTCATATGAAAATCTTGAACTTAAAAAAAAAAGCCACTTAAACATAGGCAAATTAGAACAAAGCCTACATGTGATGTCAAATAGCACAAAGCAATTGTAGTTCAACTACAGCTCAACGCTACACTATTCTACTATACTTGGTTTGGTTGGTTTTCCATGACAATATGGTGCCACCTCGGCACACTTGTGGTGGGTGGGGCGAGGGGTAGCACAAACTACTGTAGCTAGTACACTTTGTTTACAAGCGAAAAAATAGGCATATTATTTATGCTCATTGACCATGTTAAATAAGCAAGAGATGAAGTAAACTAGCCTACATCTCTACAATTTAGTTTGTCCATGAATCAAGTTAACATACCAGTCAATTTAAGTGAATGGCAGTAACTATATGACAACATACCTGTGTACTAACTAGACTAACAGTTTTTAGACGTTGCTTAAACTAAATACATTGTTGCAAACTTTATTTTGCTCTGGTCACTTAAACTAATGTCAGTAATGTTATCCATCTGGTTGTCATTCAGTAAAATACCACCACTTCTCAATTTAAAATGTTGCCTTAGCTAGTTCGTTAGCATTACCTTGCTAATGACAGCATAGTAAGTGGTAGCTGCCTAACCTGAAATAAAGTTCATTTTCTCAAAATCCGAACAGTAATAACTTTCGCTATTAGGCTTTGAAGCTCAAAACTTTCACAAAACCCTCAATAACTGAAGAAGGCATAAAGATCAATTTATTGGTAAAATTCCACACGTGTCCCATTCACTTCAATGCAATGAAGCTCAGGAAGTAAACAAACGTTGGTGCCTCTCACTCCACTTCAACCCTCTCTGATAACACAATGTTCTCAAAAGCAGCACAGTAGTTCAAATTAATGGCTTGGAATATTTTATTTGACAAGGAATAACCTAGCCTGGCCATGCTTTCCTAGCACCTCCACTTCATTATCATCTCCCTACAGTGCTAGTCTGGATTTGATCCCTTTGAGCTCATCGTCTCAGGAGGCATTTTAATCTGGCCAATCAGCGAACAGAGGGAGGCATCGTGAATACAGAGCTAGAATGCTATCAGTCAAGGCAAGCTATCAGTCATGGGCTAATCCAGTCTTTTTAAATGTAAACACCTCAAGCAAGCAATTGAATATCACTACCGAATGTCCAGACAGACACTGAAAGTGTAGGGTCTGGTTTTATTACCAGGCTAAGAATAACCAAACTACAGTCAAAGTTCTGATCTGCTGATGAAAGTTGAATGAGACTTGAGTCATGTGTCTACTAGAGGCTACTGAGTGAGACCTGAGTCACGTGTCTACTAGAGACTATTGAATGAGATCTGAGTCTTGTGTTGACTATAGGCTATTGAATGAGACTTGAGCCATGTGTCCACCTGAGGCTACTGAATGAGGCCTGAGTCATGTGTCCACCTGAGGCTACTGAATGAGGCCTGAGTCATGTGTCCACCTGAGGCTACTGAATGAGGCCTGAGTCATGTGTCTACTAGAGGTTATTGAATGTGACCTGAGTGATGTGTCCACCTGAGGCTACTGAATGATGCCCGAGTTATGTGAATCTTAGGGGCTGTGTATTGAGTTTATAGATGGCCACATGAATCTCACATGGTCTGTTCTGTGTGTTTGTGCACGATGTGACTGAAATGCAGTGGAAGATTTCTTCTACAGATGCATGCCTGCATCTCACACACACACACACACACACACACATACACACACGCTATTCTGTCTTTGACAAAGAGACATCCACAAGTCATATGTGTGACGTTACAGATGTATGTCTAACTGAATGCCTGTGTGTGTGTGTGTGTGTGTGTGTGTGTGTGTGTGTACATGTGTGCCAAGCTAAATGCCTGTGTGTGTGTATACCCACTTGCCTAGCGGCTCGTGTCGGGGCCGCGGGCCTGATGAGCGTGAGATGAGGTCAGTGCAGCGGAACTGTGCACCTCCCTGCCTCCGCACTGCGTTTGATTGTCTGTGTGGCATCACACACACACACACACACACACACACACACACACACACACACACACACACACACTCCCTCTCAGCATACATATTAACACTCCACAACACATTTGATCTGTATGGTAATGCCATTGCCACAGCTGGAGTCCCAGATAGTGCCCTGGCTTCTCTAATAGTCATTGTCTCCTTGGCGTCACACACACACACAAACTCACTCATTCACACGCTCCAACAGAATTTGAAAGACAAGCCATGCATCGGAATGATTTGGACATAGCCTCTCTCTTTTCCTCTCCTGTCACTTTGGCACATTGTTGATGGCATGCCGTATCTTCAGGTGGTGGTGGCGGTGTTTGTGTGTGCCACACATTGCATTATTGTCGCCAGGAACTATATTTGCCTTTGCTTAATTTCAGGTCCCATGACATCATTGTGTGTGTGTGTGTGTGTGTGTGTGTGCATGCGCCTACCTTTGGGAAAAGTCCTGGTGTGTGTTAGTACTGTCTTAGACTCTTATAGTTATCTGTATGAATAGGGACCAATATGCATACTGTACGTTAATGGTGTGTGTGTGTGTGGGTGTGGGCGACTATCCTACATATTCATTATTGAGCAGTGAGAGAGAGTTTAAATGTTGCTTCTCCTCTGATTTTAGAAGTGTTCTTGTAGGTATGATATCTACAGAATTAATGGTTGTGTGCTTATGTGTTGTCTGTGCATGTGGTTTTAATATATTTGAATAGCCCTTAGGAAGTGTAGAGTGAGCGGGTGGTTGTGAATGTTTGTGTTATTCTTGTATGTTTGAATTTGAAATTGAAGTGTGACTATGACTCTATATCCACGTGTGTGTGTGCGTGCGTGCATTCATTCATGCATGTGTATGTGTGTGTGTGTGTGTGTGTGTGTGTGTGTATGTGATTGACATGTGTGTTTGACTGCAGCTGGCCCCCTCTCCACTGCGTTCCCCTGAGGAGAGCCTCATTGTCACACACCCTTTTAGCACCTTTGTCTTTCTCTTCCTCATAGACCTCATGGCCAGCTGGGACGCAGAACACACACACACACACACGCACACACACACACACACCTTCACAGGACAAAAGAGGAACCAGTGTCCTAACGTTGCCGAGCTCAACCCCACCCCCACCCCCACCCCCCACTCCTTTTGTCAGGGACCTTTCAAACGCCGAAACAAACCTCTTCAAATAAATGTCATGTTAATCTATCACTTAGAACTGTTTCGTAAGAAGCTTGGATCGAGCAGATCTTTTATTTAGAGATGAATTTCAGCTTCATTTTGCTTTGTGTTTTGAATGTGAATGTTTGGGTGGTTAATTGTGTGGAGCAGCGCTGGCTTGTCTTTGAGGAGGATGACTTTGTGGTATTTTTGGCCCTCTCCCCCTCCAGTGCATCATCACCCCACACATAAAACACTGCCCCTCCCAGCACACACACACACACACACAGTCCCCCCCAACTTCCCCACCCCCATCTCCTCCCTTCACTTCCCCATCCGGGAGACTCTGGATAAGTGCACAGTTTCACTCCACAGAGACTGTAGTTCTGTAGGGTATATTAGAGTTGACCGCTGACAGCCGCAACATGTCTGTTCATCTGAACGGAGAGTTGACTTCTGTGGGATTGGGTTGGCCTGCAATGTACTCCACCAATAATCCAGTGCATGGATACAGGATTTCACATTTCTGGAGCGAACACTGAATTGAAAGATCAGCATATATGGGCATTTACACTTTTTAATGCACACACACACACGTGGAGTCACACGATTGAATCACAAACGCTACTGTTTCCACTGGGATCAGCTCATTAGTATGCAAATCTGCAAAGACCCAGTTATTACACTGACCTCGTCACCTTCCAGCCTTTCTGTCTCTCACTTTCCTCTCTAATTTCAGCCATACACACATATACATGCGCACGCGCACACACACACACACCACCACCTAATGAGGTGATGACCAACCACTTGTTATAATTGCTTTAGACTCCTTTTAATTTTCAAGCTTATTAATCATATGTAGAGTTATTTAAAATTGCATAAATTAATCTTAGATTAAAAAGCCTATCAAAAGACTCAAAACAATTAAAGAGTAAGGTGAAATTTCCCCTGGGTTGGCAGTTTTATTTTAATAGAGTATTCAGGTGATTATCACACTTTGATATGGTGCTGTGATTAATGTAGCCTCACTTTTAAATGAGTTTTTTTCCTCTGCTCTTGCTCCATCTCTGAGTGTCTGCTTGTCCAACATCCATATGCACACACACACACACACACACACACACATAAGGTAAGCAGGAAGCAGATAATGAGCTAATAAGGAAGAAGTATTTATTTGTGTTTTTCTCGCCCACACACACACCATTGCTTGTACACCTGCAGCAGGTGTTTTAATTAAAGGCACTCTGGCGGCTGGCTGAAGCTTAGTGGTCTCTGTCTGTCAGTAGGCTCAGTGCCTCTGTCTGTGGGGTAAGGTGTGTTCCCAGGCAAGGGCTGGCATCTGGCTGGTCAGTGGCACAGCTGTCTGGCTAGAGCTCCCGACCCTGTCCATCACCACCAGCCTGCACTAGCTCAGGCTTACTTTAATGTGTCAGACAGAGCACAAGAAGTAAGGTGGAGTTTGTGTGTGTGTTGCAGTTGTAGCTGTAATGGATTAGTAGTGTCCTGTGTGTGTGCTGGAATGAGCTTTGGCTGAATTAAATGCCAAGAAGCCCTGCCTCCCGGTCAGGATCAGGATTCATCAGGGTCGGGGCAGAGATGTGGACGTGGCCAGTCTGTTAGGGTCTGGTCGGGTTAAGGGCAGCAGAGTCCAGCCATGGCTCACTGCTGGATATTAAAGACATTCATCTGGGCCCCCAATGGTACTCTCTCTCTCTGTCTTTCTTTTATCCCCTCTCCTTCTCTCTCCTTTATCTCACCCTCCCTCTTCCCTTCCTCTCTCACTCCCTCCCTCCCTCTCTCTCTTCCACTCTCTTTCCCTCCCTTCCTCTCCCTCCCTCTTTCTCTCCGGGTGATGGATGAGATGGGTGCCCCAGTCCGTGTGAGGCCCAGGAGCGGCCGGCACGCTCCCACAGATATGAGCGTAATTAACCTCAGTCTATCCAAGCCGGCGCTGCCCATTAGAAGGACACCAGGATTGATGGTGCTGGCCTGTCCCCGGGACCTGCAGCCGACAGGGCCTGAGTGGCATGGCATGCCTTTGTGTTGGGGACGCAGTGCTCACAACCTGCACTGTAGCAAACACACAGCTCTCACTGCACCGCACTCCTCATGCTGGAGATTGGCCCATGCATTTTTAGATTATATATATAATCCCCTCCCCCCAATCGAGCAGAAATGTCTAATTCTATTCACTGAATGGGTACATCAAAGTGACATTGACTGTTTCTGTGACAGTAATTGTGTGTTTACTCACACACACACACACACACAGAGTAATTTCTCTTGATTATCATTTATCATTTGTTTTGTGGAGATGTTTTCTTTCCTTTCAAATGATTATTACATAAGCCCTTGTGGGTGGTGTACCTGTAGAGTTGTAATAAGGTTGTGACATTGTGTGTTCTTGTGCTCTTGGCCATTCATCTGCCCTGATGGAGGCATTTTGAACAATTTGCCCCTCTGTAGCAACCATTACAAAAGACACTTTAGCACCTAAATAAGGGCTGACAAGTTAATTTAAAAACATGATGTGTCAGTGCTGGTCTGAATCCTGCACTTGATGTTGGAAATGAATGTGTCTGCTGCCCATCACAGACCTAAGACACACACGCACACTCTCACACACACTCTCCACTACCTTTGTCCCTGCATTGACCTCTGTGACTGTGTGTGGCTCTGTGGTTGTGACTGTGCTGTTGCAGACGTGATATACTAACCCGCAGACACTAGGAGAGTCTGATGGCTAGTCTTTCTGTCGCTAAAGCTAATCCAACTGCTCTTGTCTTACAAGACTTGTCTGACTCTTGTGTGCTCCCTCTGCTCTCCTCTCTTCCTCTCCTCTCTTCTCTTTTCTTCTCCTCTCTCCTTTCCTCTCATCTCCTCCTCTCTCCTCTCCTTCTTTCCAAACTCTTTGAGCCCTTATTTCTCTCTTTCTCAAATACAATCAAATCATACAATGCTTTTCTGGTATAAATACATTGTTTCCAAAGCTACAGGTATGTTGGTATGACTACATTTATTTATTCTTATTTATTACCTCTCTCTTTTCTGTTGTTTCATAGGACCATTCTTTCATCCGGTTGTTTGACGATGGGAACATGGAGGTGGTGTCCATGTGGGTGTGCCGTTGTCTGGAGGAGCGTAGGACCCAGCAGGCTCAGGCCCACATGTCCTAAGGAGTCCCCAATGGGTTCCAGCAGAATTATGTAAAGGAACTGATCCCTGGTTGTCCTGGACCCCAGGGTGTAGAGGAGCAAACCACACAGAAATCACACAAACACCCCCCAACAGTCTGTTTGTTGTTTCCTATTGCCAACTTCATATATTCCAACTTTTGGGGTGTTTTCTGAAAATCACATTTCTTCCACCTCACCATTCACCAATTCCAGCGCTACTCTTTATTTTTGCCTGCTGCACTGAGCACAGAGCACCCACCACTAAGCTCAGCAAAAGTGTCCTATATCTTTTTTTTCATACTAATATAACATTTGAGCTGTGTGTAAGAGTGGGCAGTTAACACAAACGTCTTAAAAGGACTGAATTGTGTAAGGATGAATGGCATTGCATTGTTTTTTCTTTTTTTCTTTTTTGGGAAAGTGCTATTTCATTGTTTAGTTGTTGGCAGCTTTGTGGTGAACGTTATTACTAGCATATGCCTGTATGCTGTGTGCAGCTTTGAGGTGTGTGTTAGCATTAGCAGGGGCCTGTATAATGTGTGTAGTTTTGTAATGAGTGTTAGCAGGTGCCTGTAAGCTGTGTGCAGCTTTATGGTAAGCATTAACATTAGCATGGCCCTGTATGCAGTCTGCAGAGCAAAGGTGAGTGTTGCGTGAGCCTGTATGCTGTGTGCAGTGCTAAGATGAGTGTTAGCGTGAGCTTGTATGCTCTGTGCAGGGCTAAGCTAAGGCTAAGAGTGTTAGCGCTATGTGTGCACCCGTATGCTGTGTGCAGCTTTAAGTTGAGTGTTAGCATCATCATGTGATGGCTGTGTGCAGCCTTGTGGTGAGTGTAGTGTGTGCCTGTGTTCAGCACTGATCCTACAGGCTTGTGCCTGATGCCCCAGATTGGAGTCCCCATTTAAACCCAGAGCTATTTGCCAACTCTGTTGAGTGAAAGATGTTAATGGTGCAACTTTCTCTTACTGCACTGCTGCCCTCAGTGTTCCCCTTCCCAACTTCCAGTCCCCCATCCCGCTCAGCTAGTCAAGAGGACAGTCCTGGACAAGTACCCTGGCCTTGACTCTGAAGTCCATGAGAGGGTAGGGCACATGGTGCCACATGTTTGCCCTCTCCAGCCTAGGCACAACAGCGCCTTTGAGATTATGGAGGAAGAAATGAAAGCAGTACCAGGCAAGCCTGCTATTTTTAACCTCCAGAGCGCCCCCTACAGGCATCAATTTCTGCGTTGAACATTGTACATTCTCACCAATCCATGTGGACTTGTTCGCAAACCAAAGCATAGGAACCAATGATCATTTTCATGGAGTTATGATGGCTAACACGGTAATAAACGTGATTTCAGATTCATTCTGTTTTGGTTTTGTTTAACACTGAGGCGCCTTTTCATACTGCATGTGCTGTACCTGCGCCAGGAAAGTGATAGAGGCAGCCAAGAGAGCCTTCATTCACCCCGTAATGAGCCATTTAATCATTGAAGTGACTACGAAGCTGGTAAATTAACCTTAAAATGTTGCCCGGTATCCCTTTAAATGAAGGGTTCTTTAGACTGCTCCAGTGGTGGAGCATTGAGTACTTTTTTTGCTGCTCAGATAGCCAAGGACTTCAAAAAGGAGAGTGACTTGATGTGAATGGAATAGCTGACTGTATGTGTGTGAGAGAGAGACAAAGAGTGAGAATGTCAGGTGTTATGTTATATACCTTGAGGAACTGATGAACTTGTATCTTGTTTTGAAGTGCTGAAGTCATCTTATGTCAGTGATTTTCCTGATTCTGCATTTTTTATGTTACAGCTAATGCTGTTATTTGACATAACAAAGAACCACCCTTAATGGCATATTATTCTAACTTTTACAGTAAGTATTGTGTTTTTAAGCAACCATAAATCGTATATAAACACAGGACTTAAACTTTGTCAAATTTTAAATGGGAATTTTAAACGCTCCCTAAAATGCTCCTCTTTCCACTTTTAGTATTTGGTTGTCAGTATTTTATTGGCTCTTACAAAGGTGTGGCCCACATGATGTGCATGCTGTGCAGTACCACTTCCATTATTAATATTTCAGTAATATTCAGTAATCTTTTACTGAAAGCCTATCCATGTCTCGCCTTAATAATAACTCATTTGCTGTAGGGCAGTTGTCACCTTTAACAGTAAAGCTGGCCTTTGCCTGATTTAACACCCCACCATTTTAGCCCAGAGGTTGTGTGCTACCTGTCCTTAATTCATCTCTTTTACTTTAGAACTACTGTAATAACCCCATATGACCATGAAGTCATATTAAATTTGCAAGGAATTACCAGAGATAAGTTATCAGCTCTTTTGAATCACTTCAAATAATGCAAAAGTAGGTCTAAATTTAGATACATAAATGCAGCCAAATTATATTTACCACTCAAACTTCATAACTTCTGTCTAAAGGCAGTAATCAGTTGAAAATGGAAGCCATCTAAAGGGTTCATTGTTATAGGACAGTTGCTCTGTTGAAGGATAATGCTTAATGGATAATGGAGTTTTTGGGACAATGAAAATTTGTGCATCATAAAATAAATGTGTTTTTATGCCTGTTATTTTGTGAATAATAGTATATTTCAAACCTCTATTAACCTGCTTTGACACTTTTCTGTGAATGAATTCTCAAAGCCAGGAACAAATAAAGGCATGATCTGCAACTATTTCACCCCTCTTGGAAAGACACTCCATATTTCATCTCATCAGCAATAAAAAAATGCACTTTAAGAAGTTCTCGCTATAAAAAAAGTTACCGAAAATGTCAAGTATCATGGAGGATTGTTACTACAGTCCATGAGAGCTTTGATTTGTGAAACCTAAAAAGTTAGACTTGAATTAATGTTACATTTCTCTTGTTTCATCCCTTGATTCTATAAAGATGTATCCCAGACAACCAAACCTGTCAGTCAGTTGAATGTGTTTTCTTGGTCCGTTGTTGAAAAGTGATCTTGGTTACAGTGGACCTCTCATTTAACCAGTCTGCAAGACACACTAGTTAATCACAGACAGAATGTTGAGATTATTCTGTGATGTTCCTGTGTTCTACTGCCAGTAATAAATTCTTTTGCACATCTCTGAGTTTCTCTGCGTTTTCTTTTCCTACTGATAGGTCCTTCATTTCATCCTTTGTATGTATGTGGAGTGCCCAGTGAACAGTAATCTGCAGGACAGACCTAAAGAATAAGACTCTCCTCCTTTCTAAAGAATCAACCCTCATAGACAGCGTAGACGTACTTTGGGTGAGGGCCCAAAGTTCTAATGTTTCACTCAACATATTACTTTTCTCAACATCTTCTTTACTGAAGGGACTAAGGTGAACCACTGCGTCCTGACTTGTTTGACCACACTTCTCCATTTCGATTTGAAACCTTCTGCTTTATGAGATCATGTGTTCCTACTCTACAGAGACGACGCCTGTTTCATATTGTTTCCATCTTCGTTTCAGTCTATTTCGTGCATTTACTTGTCCCCTAATCAATAATCTCTCTTCTGTTATCGACCGTCTGGTTTTCATTTCTGCGCTTCTCAAAGGGAGCACGTAGCGCAGGTCAAATCAAGCTTAAACGAAAGATATTTAAATGCATCGTCTTGTCATCCTTCATGACGTCGAAAGCCCATTACATGACATAAATACCCCCGTGTTTTTTAGATACATGATTTGGCCGGGGGTCGGACCTGCTCTTGGAAAAGGTGTTACATCGCTGAGCTCTTGCCATCAGGCCGGCCGTAGAAAGCTAAATCTCTGACAGGTCCAGTGCTATAGACTTTACCTGACTTAAAATCTTTGTCTATTCACAGCCTTGGTGCTTGGCATATCTTGTAGACAACACACAGTATAGTGGATGGTAAAATGTTATAGGCTTTAAATTTGTCTCTAAAAACACCTCTGCATAATTCCCCTTGCGAAGACATTCTTCTGCTCTACACCAAATCCCCCGCATGGAATATGTGCGATTTGTTCAAACCTGCCGTGCAACAGCCTTGCTAGTGATGGGCTCCGAAGCGGATTTGTCCGGACTTCACTTACCATTTCCAACACAGTCATCTGATTCTGATCGGAAAGGCTAATTTAGCCAACGTAAAATCTCACAGTGAGTGCAGTGGAAAGACACTGTTTTCCTTAACAATGTCAATAAAGCGTAATTGTTACGTTTCAACAAACTGGAGACGATATGTTCTCCATTTAAGCAATCTAATTTCGGCAAACTGCAAATACACACAAAACAATATGTGCTGATTGAAATATTTTATTGTTTTCAATGCCACAAAATTACTAAAAGGTCAAGGTTTTACAACTCATCTTTATGTACAGCAGAGGTCTAGACAAGTATAGGCTTACGGGCCCTGATTTGAGACTGTCCTATGTAGTGGACTGCTGTGGATCAGGATAGATAGGTTTGTCGAATACTTCTGCGACTGTAATAATAATCTTAATATTTTAGTCAGAAACACTCAAAGCTTGTCTTAAAATTAAGATGTAAAGGTTTCCATTTTGCACATGTGTTCCCAGGAAAGGAAATGCTAACGCCACCTTTCCACATTCTTTTTGCTGTGTGCGTGTGTGTGTGTGTGTGTGTGTGTGTGTGTGTGTGTGTGTGTGAGAGAGAGAGAGAGAGAGAGTGTGCGTTTCCTATGAAGGCGCTGACACCGAGCCCATATCAGTGCGCGTATCACTGGAGCCTGCGTCACTGCATAAAAAAAATGATTCTGGGCATGTGCGAATCCAGACAGCACTGAACTTAGATGGGGCCTAGAACCCAGTTGTCAGGACACGCGCGATTCATGCGCTTTAGCATTCTGAAGCACATCAGCAGGATATCACAGGGAGGCGCAGAAAAACTCATGTTTTAACTAGCCAACCTTCGCACCACAACCGGTGTGCGTAGTGCTTAGTGATGAAACGGTGTAACTGGCCTTGTTTGTAACTTAATATTTTTTTTAGTTGCCCAACCCAAAAATGTGTAAGGTTGGTGTTTAAAAAACTGTCCTCCATTGGTATAGTGTTGGCTCCTCTCGGAGAGGACACATTAATTAATTAACGCTCTGTTCAACCTAAGGCTCATCTGCCTTTTAAAGTGAAAATCGTATGAATGGCAGCCTTTAAAAATGGCTAAGTCTGTGCCCTTGGATTTTTTACCACGAAAAATGAATACTGTGTATTTTGCCTTTTTAATCGGGATGCATGAGTGTCATCTGAAGACCATGAACTTTGAGCCGCGAGCATCATTCATGCGTGCTGATCTGATGATCTTCATACACCTTCGTAGCGTTAAAAAAAAGAATTCATACTCCAGAAACACCTCAGTACTTAAGACAATGTCCTCACTGAATCTGTTACTCGTACAGTGGGGTGTTCAGTTCATTTAACATTCACTGCAGTTTGAGTTTTCACTAGTCAAGGGTGGTAATTAAACTTTAAAGCGAGACGTATAGCCATCTTATAGGCTTTCTTTGTGGAAACGTTTCGATGACTTGGAGACACTTAAATATTTTAAAGCCATGTCTGTCTTATACCGATTGTTTACACACAGACGTGCCTCAAATAATATACTCGAAAAACTATTGAAGGGTAGCCAACTGTGATAAAAGGCCTCGACTAAAATTACCGCTGAAATATCTAATTAAAAGCGGGCGTGGTGTTGTGTGGCTGTACCTGCGTTGAACTCATAAATGAATTGTTGTAGCACACGTGAGCTCCAGTTTCCCAGGAATAAATGGCAACAAAGACGCATTTAGTTGGAGAGTTGTAAATAATTTAAAGCAGAAGAATAATTACAGAATAAATTGTAATTATTGTGGGCTGGAGAAAAGCCTCTAGATTGTGAAAGATGACACCGCCAGAGTAGATCAGGTTAAAGTTTCCTTCACCATCAATATTGCAATAACCCCAACTGATGGCGTTTGGGGTTCATGCCAGGTCTATGGGCTTTCATGACAGTATTAATATTGGCCATTGTGCTCCGTAATATAAATTCCGGAGGAAAAACATACACAAAAGTGTCATATACAAAATTATATTTGTTGGTAGGTCTATGTTAAAATAATTATCCACACGCTTAAGGATGTATAAATTGTATAGTTATCTATTAAATCAAACGTGCTGTAATGTCACATTCAAAATAGTCCCAAGTCAATAATGCACCCAGCAGTGTGCAACTTCTGGTAAGGCAATCATGGTTGGAGGTGCAGAGGTCTGCTTGAGAGCAGGGCGCCCTCGGGGCGTTTGTGGACGCTATTAACGCGCATTTGTTTAGAGTAATTGTTCGCATTTTGGACTGGGCAAAATGATTAATTACAGATTACTCCAAACTCTTCGTCGGACAGTTTATACTGTTTATGGGCCTATGGAAATGTGTGCCAATTCTGATTATAACACGCAATTAATAGGCTATTTGTCATATTATTGTCCACTAATTTAGGTTATTTGTTATGAGCCATTTATCCACCGTACTGTCAAATGTACCTTTCAAAAAAACACCATGCATTAGTTGAATGTTTTTTACCCCACATATTTCTATGTGTCGTATGCTATATGTATTTACGTAGAGGACAGGTGGAGATGTTTAGCCCGTGTGTTTAATTGGGTTGCCTGTTTTGTTTGGCGAGAAAACTAAAGAGCGATACTATCTGGACATGGTATCGATATCCAAGAATGAGACGTAGAGGGGTTAACTGCGGGGCATTGATCAGCTTATAAATAGTTAATCTGATCATATAAGGTTCCCTCTTTTCCCTCGCTTGCTGTAATATATCACTATGCTTGTACACACTATCCACTCACGCCGAACCCTGTGTGTTAAACAAATTTGCTGCATTTAAAGACCATTATTTGGAGAACATGGGAAACGGAGAAGTGATGGGTTTTATGTAAGTTAACATGGCCTGCGGTTGTTGGGACCCCACCTAATAATAAATGCACATTTTAAAATAGACATTTTCAAAACATATCTAATATAAACATTCAGGTCTAAGTATCTTCAAACAAACAAATGAATAAATAAATACATAACATCCCATTTATAACACTGCGCTGTAATGTAAAATAAATTTAGGTCCTCGAAAATATTAGCCCAGATTGACGTGTAACCTGACAGAGACTGCCATATTGTCGCCATCGATCTAACTTCAGTGCCCTTTTTCAGCTGTTTACATTGCATATTCTGGAAAGATATTTTCTGTTTGGAGAAAAAAAAAAACAATTGCCTCACAAAGACATTCTGCCATATTCTTCCAGGTTTTCGCTCAATAACTACACAAAATAGTTGTAAGACAATAAATATCAACGTTCAAAGTCGTACTGTAGTTATAAAACGAAAAACTCTTTATTTGTATCCTAAAATTAAAATCGCAAAATTACGCACCTCTCCAAATCGGTTTTGTGCATAGAACTGGGTATTCACGCACTGACCCAAAGTGTAATTATTCAACGCCTCATAAGTGTGCTGAAAAGTATATCTTAATCATCGTTAACATCGAACGTTTTCAGTATTCTCCGTCCTCTCTCTCCTCAGACAACTGGATTCAAACAGGGTTTCCGTGATTACCGTACGTCCCGCAGGCAAATAGTTAATACGAACATGGTCGTGCGATGTGGGTGTGCCTTGCAGTTATTTTAGCGCGCTCTTCTGTGCTGTAACGTACTCAGTCTAGTGAGGAGTGGCGACGGTTTCTGGACTGTCATGTGGTCAATCTTGCATTTCTCACTCAACGCCGAACAGTCATGGAGTATGGAAGTCTTTCCATAGCAGCGCACGAAAAGAAGGCTATTTGAATGAAACAGGGTCGAGACGCACTACCATATTTAACATTTCGAATGACCAAGAGACGACTTGCGCAAATAATTTGATGTGACTGTTAATCGCGTTGTAGATCATTCTTTCCTCAAAGATAAAGGTAAGTTTAGATCGATATTATTATTCAGGCAACTGATATTTGATCTTACGAAATGGCTTGGATGCTTTCTTTGACAGACTCCCAGACTGATGATCACAAAAGTTTAATTTCAACAAAGATTATGGTGAGACATTACGACCTGATCATTTAATATTGGTGACCAAGGTTAAGCCTTCTTTCAGTTTGTCGGAAATTTGCACTAAACCTATAGAACTTTTTCAGTCTTAGATGTCAAGAAAACCGCAGTATATTTCAATAGTTTTAACAAAATTTTAAACCGGAAATACTATTCTTATTAGAACCTGGGTAATGACAAGAAAATCGGCTTAGCTGTTCTTTTCGTCTTCAGTAAGCTCATTGACAGAGCTAAAGAACATTTTCCTTCTGTTCTTTAGCGTATTAAGCTGTTAAGAAGGCGCTTAAGTAATCACACTGCTCTCACAGCCGATTTACCACAATCTACATTTCTTTATACTTGATCATGTAACATATCATTTAAAAAGGAAAATAGCCGAGACCTGTGGGATAAAAGTTTGGTCAAAGGCAAAGGCCTATTATTGACAGCTCGTAGGAATTTCTAGAATATACAAATTTATATTTCAAGGAAAAATTGTCCGATAAACTATATGAACGTGAGTACTAATAATTATAGCCTGTAAACCATCAATGCACTGGTGAAATAGTGATTTATCATAGCAAACTTATTCTGACCGTTTGAATACCTAAATGCTTATTTAGTACTTCTAACCCATGGTTATTGATATTCTTGAATTTAAAATAAAATGCAAAGCAATAGGATAATAGTTTATAATAAACTCACAATTTTATGAAGAAATATTTATTCTTTCAGTGGTGGAACACGGCAATACTCTTATGGCCTCTTCTTTTCCTGTCTTTAATCAGATCTCCAGGAATGGAGCCGATACCTGGTCAGCTGGCAGCGGGACGAGATTCCAGCTCTTCCCCAAATTCCAAACAGGAACTGCAGCCTTATTCTAACTCCAGTTCTCTAAAGCCTAATCAAGTCAGTGAGACTGCATTATACGGAGTGCCTATAGTTTCTTTGGTTATAGATGGGCAAGAGAGGCTTTGTCTGGCTCAGATATCCAACACACTGTTGAAGAACTACAGCTATAACGAGATACACAACCGACGCGTCGCTCTTGGGATCACGTGTGTGCAGTGCACCCCAGTTCAGCTCGAGATTCTACGACGCGCTGGGGCGATGCCAATCTCATCTAGACGCTGCGGGATGATAACGAAACGCGAGGCTGAGAGGCTCTGTAAGTCTTTCCTTGGTGCCCATGCGCCTCCGAAATTACCTGAAAATTTCGCCTTTGACGTCTCTCACGAATGCGCATGGGGAAGCAGGGGCAGTTTCATTCCAGCTCGATATAACAGCTCAAGGGCAAAATGTATCAAGTGTTCCTATTGCAACATGTATTTTTCTCCGAATAAATTTATTTTTCATTCCCATCGTACACCTGAATCTAAATACACACAACCAGACGCAGCAAACTTCAACTCATGGAGACGTCACCTGAAACTCACTGACAAAAACCCGTCCGATGATGTGAATCATGCTTGGGAGGACGTCAAGGCCATGTTTAACGGCGGAAGCCGGAAAAGGACGATGCCAGTGAGTGCCTCCGAAATGTCCTCTTCTCTCAAGTCTCAGGCCTCCAGTAACATCCCGCAGACGAGTTCATCCGAGGTTCCGCACAAAACAATACGCTGTGAGGACGACCGTGGTGCTCTTGGGTTGTCCAACAGTGTGCGCAACTACCCTGTCATCCCTGTGCCCAGCAAAGGGTTTGGGGTGCTACAAAAGATCCCACCACCAATCTTCCCACATCCTTATGGATTCCCTGCATTTGGATTGTGTCATAAGAAGGATGATGGCGTTGCAGACCAAAATAAGACTAACGTCCCAGGTGTGTTTTGGCCAGGCGTGAAGGACAATATTTACCCGTCGTTCCCCATGTTTTGGCCCTCTGCCGGAGGCCTACCATTGTCATCATACCCACAAGCACAGCCCAAGCCACATGCAGACATTATTTCCTCGCGACAAAACGAGACCGAACTCTCTGAGCAAAATGATAGAGGTTCCATCACGCCCAAGGACAGCCTCTATGATAGTGAGCGCTGCTCAAGTTCTCAGTCCACAAGGAACGAGGAGGAAAAATCTGGGGACGAGGCCAGGTCAACGGAGGGGCAGCCCAGCACTCCCCGAAAGTTAAGCTACATATCTGCTTTCAGGCCAGTTGTGAAAGACGCTGAAAGCATCGCCAAACTGTACGGCAACAGAGAGGTATATCCAGGGGCTCGTTCAGGTTACCTCTCACCTGACTTTGTCAGTGAAAGTTCCAGTTACCGCTCCGTCTCTCCGGACGTGGACAGTGGAGAGGATCCAGATGTTGATGTGGAATCGAATAAATTACCGGAAGATGAAGAATCAATTCAACTTTCTGTGGAAGACCATCACAGTCCCCAGGGGCGGATCTCGGCCAATCCTAATGAAAATGAAGATTCGGAGACTCGACCAACGCAGCAACCGGATGATCCCCAGAGAGTTCTGTTCGGCGAGGCGGGGTCATCTGATGACGAGCGGCTGAGCAAGCACGTGCCAGCAAACAAAGATGACACAGTGTACGAAGTGAGTATCATTGGAAAAAGCAAAAGTGTCTGTGTAAGGCCCCCCTCCCTGTCAAGTAGCCTGTATTCAATAAAAAAAATCTTTATCGTCCATCTTGGAAGAAAACATTTTGGCTTTGTTATGTCAAATGAAACCATAAGCCTACTTGAGATGAATTGCGTTAAAATGGAGGATCATTTTCATCTTATTTTGATGAAAGGGTTAGCGTACTCTTTGTTGTTACTGGCACACAAATGACAGCCCTTGTGCGCACAGTACTCTCTGTAGTGTAAACCTGAAACAGTAAACTTGAATATGATTACGAGTAACGTGGATTTGTAGATTACAACAATTAAGGCAAGTCAACCGCCATAGTTGGTGAAATAAAAAAGTCGTAGGTACTTAATTACATTAATTTATTTGTTTATTTATTGCAGGTGTATGGCCATGAAAAGGATGGACATCTGCTGTCGTCTTCTGCATCTAATTTAGTATCCAAATATCCCCTGAATCCGCTGGAAACCATGGGTAATGTCACTTTGAGAGAAATTATTTTAAATAGGTAGTAACCTTGTGTATTTTTGTATTTCTGACTTTCGAATGCGCACGAATATTGATAGATCTTTTTTTGTTTTGACATGAAAAGATTCAATTAAACAAAGCGCAGTTCCAACGGAGGACGAATCTGATTTGCAGAAAACCTACGACATAACCAAAGACAGCTCGAGTAAGTCCATTAGTCTATGTATCACTGACAAACAGGATTTTCACTTACTTGTGGTCTAAACATCCTAAACCGTTAATGATAATTGATATTTATATGTGGTACAGGTGATGAAGCGACGCGCGATGAGGTAGCTAGACCTGGGAAAGACATCGAAAATATGGCTAAAGGTATGAAGTATTTTCCGTAATAAATAAAGCTAGGATATAAAGACAAAATTGTAATATTGGTGTAAAAGTAAGAGAAAAAAAGTGTAGCAAATAATTGGATTGTAGCCACTATGAAATAGTGGGATATGCAGCCTAATAGAAATAAAGACGAAAAAATAAAAACCGTAAGCATATTTAATTCACATTATGTAAGACAGAATAAATTGTTGTTTAAAATTTCTTTTGTTTTAACATTATTTTAGCTTTGATAACATGTCGTGAGTCTATGGAAGTGAAAATCTTATTGCATACTTTAAACAGGATGCAGGCATTTCTGCATGTAATTGTGGATAAACTGTAAAATATAGCCTGTGGTAGATGAAAAAGCTACAAAGCTATCCTAGAAGGACCTCTTCGGCACTCTTTTACACTACAGATTTTCCTTTGTATTCTCAGATATTAGTGAAAAGCCTGGGGCTATTGTCCTAATTATCTTGCAACAGCATGCTTGAAAACACAGGGATCTGTCTGTTAATGCCTGCCTCACACACTGCAGTGACCACTAGGCGTGTAGACACTATAGTGCAGTCAATTACTTTCAACATTCAAAAACCCTTTATTTTGTAGTTTTGAAATAAAAATGTTCAATTTGTATACATTGACTCATTGGCATGGGGTATCTCTGTATGTCCACAGAGGAGCTTCAGAAACAGCTGGTGGAGCAGGTGGAACTCAGGAAGAAGCTAGAGCGAGAATTTCAGAATTTAAAAGGTGAATAATCACAGCACAGGCAAATAAATTAGCAAATATGGAGTTTCAATAGAATTTTAAACATCTGATTTTAAAGATAGACAGATAGATAGATAGATAGATAGATAGATAGATAGATAGATAGACAGATAGATAGATAGATAGATAGATAGATAGATAGATAGATACTTTATTCATCCACATGCAAATGAAGGTCCACTAAATTGTGGTATTCCACAGAGAGTTTAAGTTTTGACAAAGATTTTCACCAGTGGTATGATGTCCTTGCACTAAGGATCTCAAGGACTTTTGTTCTTTAGATAATTTCCAAGATCAGATGAAGAGAGAACTGTCCTACCGTGAGGAGATGGTACAGCAGCTGCAGATTGTTCGAGGTGAGGTGTCTGTTCAAAAACAAAATGCAGTTATTGATACCTGTTATCAGTTTGGAGAACTTTGTGCAAAAAAGTGACACTTGCATATTTTCGAGTTCGAGTTAATAGATTTTATGTCCTTCAAAAATAAGCAAATAAATAAACAAAAGATTTAAAAAATCTAATCTAGCAGCTTTTGAGCTAACTAGATGTGGCACAGTGAATATCCTTTTTGTATGCTGAGGTAGAGTATCTGAAAAATGGAAAGCACTGATCATAAGCAAAAAATGTTCACTTACAAAAATACAGGCAAGTAATATCATATTCATTCTTCTTTAACATAGACACACTGTGCAACGAGTTGGACCAAGAGAGAAAAGCTCGTTATGCAATTCAACAGAAGCTGAAAGGTAATAATACTTTTTGGTTTCAAGGGAACTGATTTTATTTTAGTTCTAACGAATATATGCAAGTGCTACTTTGTAAATTTTCACTTGAAATTCTGACTGTTTTGATTCAGCCCCTTTCAAAAAATAATACCTTTCACTTTGCTGCATTCTGATCTGATCATTCTCCATGTTTTTATATAAATGCTGACACATATTTTAAAAACATAACATATATGGAGACAGTCAGGTGATTTATTTTAATACCAGAGCACTTTGTCACTGTTTTCTTTATTAGAACTAGTCTATTTTATTTCATTGTCGGTGTTTGATGTGCAAGTTCACTGTGGCTCTATTTACTTCATGAAGTGATCAGTGTGGTTTGTCCCTAGAAGCTCACGACGCTCTCCACCACTTCTCATGCAAGATGCTGACCCCTCGCCACTGTGCTGGTACCTGCACGTTTAAGCCGCCTCTCCTCCCACCCTAGCTTATCAGCCACACCACCCCCACACACATGCACACACTTACACACACACTCCACCGGACACTTAACAAGGGTGGAAGCCTTTCCTGCACAGCAATTCTACTTCCCAAGGACTACTGCTAAATAAACTGTCCACAAATGCACAAGACCATGAATGATATGGACACACTACCTCTCATCAGAGAGTTTTTTGCAATTAGTTGAACCCTTGCATCAAAAGACCAGTACAAAGATCAGCGTCATTCCTCATGTCATATGGGTCATCCTTCCTCTTAGGGTCAGACTTTGAAAAAATCATGCCCAGTTCATGTTCCAAACATTAATGCTTATAACGTGGCAATGTGCAATGAAATTTGTTGTGACATTTTATAGGTATGAAAATGATACTTAAGCATTACTCATGTCTATTTATGTATGTATTTATTTTTGTGGTTCTTAATATACAGTGCTGTCTAATATCCCCTTCTAAGTTCATATCATGTATTACCATGCACTTTAAATGAACAAAAACATCGATCCAGTGTCTACTGTAATCTGAGGGATAGTTTTTTTTGAGAGAGATCAGTGTATCAAACCCAGCTCCCTCTTGTAAACCGAGAAATTACACCAGCACTTATTACCCAATAGTAAACTACATTTAAACTTTAGGTTGGTTTTAGTACTTAATCTCATGTCGGATAAATGTGTAGTACTTTTTGTGAGCTTTTCAAAAAATCTCCTGCCTCCATGTAGCTAAGGAAAACACAGATCGCCGCTTTTACAAGACATTTAGCTATTTCCTTTCATTAACATGTTCTTTGATATGTTTTTAAAAATAATTGCATTGCACTGTGTTCATTATAAATTAAAACACATTCCCATTTGACTGCCAAAAGGGGAAATCTGGTTAAGTGCTACTCTTTCATCTGACTATACCTGTTGTCACAAAAGGAAAATGATCAACTTTGTGAGAGAAAACTACTTCTGTAAAGGGGAAAATGTTTTTACCCAGTTGTTGCATGAACAGGCAGTCCACTGTAATTTGTTAAAGTATCTTAGTCCATTTAAATGTATTATATCCAGCTCAAATGTGTAAAGACAGATGACTGTACATAATCACAGAACTGCTGTAACAGTACATTCAGCCTTGATTCTTCCCAGTTTCTCAGAGGGGATACATGTAATATATGATTAAAAGCTTTTGATGTCCTCAGATGGAGCCCATTCTTAACTACTTAGGAGAAGACTGACACCTTGTGGATTTTTATTGCATTACACACACACGCACACACACACACACACACACACACACACACACACACACACACACACACACACACACACACACACACACACTCATTCTGTGTTATTCTCTCTTTTAAATGATAATTTTACTAATATATGATGACAACTTCATATATTTCTAAACTGGCCATTATGTGCATACAAACTGCCATAAACCTACTAGCTGCTTGAGCTGGCTATACGCTGTCAACACAGGGTCATGTGAAGGACATGTAAGCCCACGCTTGCCATCCAGGAATGCACAAATGCACAACAGCATTGTGTGAACAGAGGTGGACCTTTTTAAAATCATGGCATAAATCCTACATCTGTAGTTGGAGGGACCCTGAATTATTTCAGGGTTTGCTCAATATCTGCAATGTTCTGAAATCCTCCAAAGGATCCCTGGCTAAGACATGTTGGCCTTTAAAGACTGATGTTCAACCAGGTGATGTCACTTTTTTCAACATTGGCAGTTTACAAGTGAAAGAATTTTCTAAACTTTTATGAAAACCAAAAAAAAATGTGAAAATCATGTTTAAGTAGCTGACTCCAATCAGTCTTATAAGGCCAACAACTTACTGTCTTACATCCCAGAGATCCCTTTAAGGCTCTTGGTGAAACTGAACTGTATAGTACGTTTTCTGAGGCCCTATGTCAACCAACCCGGAAGACGAGATGTGGAAACTCAGGCAAAGTAGCTCAATACTTTAAGGCTCTGAACTAAAACCATCTGAAATTATATTCTGAAGACAGAAGGCAGACAGGAGTGTTTCTTTATGGTGGTTGCTATTCTTGTTGCTAAGATAAATATGTTGGTTACTATTCTTGTTGTTAGGTTGTCATGATGGCTATGGTAGTTACTATGGTAACTGAAGTGTTTGCTATGCTGGTTTCTAGGATAATCATTAGGGTCACTACAGTGGTTGCTAGGTTGAATTGTGGAGGTGGTTGCTAGGATGTTGCTAGGATGATTAAGATGGATGCTAGGGTGTTTCTGTGCTGGTTGTTGTTGGTCATGTTGAACATGTTGGTGGCTAGATTGTCATTGTGGTTGCTAGCCTGTTGCTAAGATAGCTATCTTGGTTCCAACTTAGTTGGTTTACATGCTAGTTACTAAGGTAATCATGATGGTTGCTATGGTTGTTGCTAGGTTGTCACTGTGGAATTGGTTGCTAAGATGTTGATGTAGGGTGACTGAGATGGCTGCTAGCTATTCACGGTGGTTACTATCAGAAGAAAGTGGTTATTATGCTGGTTACCAGGGTAGTCATATTAGTTGCCATGGTTGCTTTATTTGACTGGTTCTTAAGTTGGTTGCCAGGTAGGTAAATGGTTTAATACAGTTAGGTGGAGGCATGGTTGAATGTAGATCGGCAGACTTTTCTGTTTGTGGGCCACATAAAATATCTGACCTGCCAAGGGCCAGTGTAAAATTAACAGCATCTGTTTTCAACCAGTTTCAAGTGAAAGAGCGACTACATTGCTGATTTAAATAAAACTAAGAAAACTAATGTTTTCCACATCTGGTATTCCTCCCATTCATCCAGTTTTTCTTTAATTTTGTATACTATTACACAGAAGATTTTATCATCTTTTATTTTAGATAGATCTTTTCTGTCTACTGAAGGCAACACCATAATTATTGTGGACTTATGGTGATTTTATTGCCAATTTTCACATCATTAACATTGTCTGTATTTTTTCTGGCGATGTCATCTGTTACATTCTAAGATGTATTTATATGTATTTATTTGTTTGTTTGTTAGTTTGAATAATTTTGTTATCTTAATGACCACTGCACAGTGCATTTATGAATATTGTCCGTGCTTACACTATGTTGTGTTGTATGTTGCTTGTGCTATTCTCTTTTGTTCTCTTTGCTCCCTCCTGTGAACAGGCAATCAAGATAATCAGGGGAGGAGACTGGCCTGTTTATCAAGACCAGTTGTGATTGGCTGAGAGGCAATGAGGCTGAGGATATACGCTGCCTTACATCTTGGTGTCTGCCAAGTGCACTGAAAGACAACTTGAATCTTAGGAGGCCTGGGACCCAGATGCCCTCTTAGGATATTTGAATTGCTCTGCAGGTCCATCAGACCACATCCCCTTTAAATCCCTAAGTGGAAAAGAGATGCACTTTAAAATGTTTGTAGCGCATGTATCATAAGTATGAGCATGTAGGCCTCAGGAATGTATATTTTCTCCTATAATTATTTTTTTCTTACATGCACCTGAAGTGCTCTTTGTGTGGGGGGCAAAAAAAATGTTTTCTGTCATAGGGCCCAAAATTTCTAGCGGCACCACTACCTAAAGCACCTACAAAATTAGCCATTTCTGAGTAATTTAATTCAGAAATCACAGGAAGCTTCTGCAGTCTCCAAAGTATGACAAGAAATTCTGTTTTTAAAAATTAGAATCCGCATAACATTTGGTTCTTACTAAGTGCATTAAAAAAGATATTTATTAGGCTATATCCTGGAGTACTGAAAGGCAATGGAGGTTCAAAGAAAGCATGTGGGATAGTTTAGATTTCAGACTGACTTATGTGTCTATGTGAATGTGTCTTTGTTTTGTGGATAACATGTTTGTGTGTGTGTGTGTGTTTGAGTGATCGAGTGATCATGTGGATTAATATGTCATTGTATGTGAGTCTCTGTGAGTATGTATGTGACAGGGAGATAGACAGAGACAGTAAGTGTGTGTGTGTGTGTGGTGTGAATAAGTACATTTGCATGTGCAAATCTACATCTGTGTCATCCCTATCTCTCCTTTTTTATATCTCACACTGCCATAATGGCCAGTTTAGGAATATATTAATTTGTCATCATATATCACTAAAATTGTCATCATGCAATGCACTTGTGATTTTAAAAGAGAGAACGACAGAATGTGTATGTGTGTGTATGTGTTTATGTGTGTGTGAGTGAAAGAGAAAGTGTCCCGTCACATTTAGGGGACATCTATTATGGGGTTCCAAATGTGCCAATTGCTATTAATCTAATTTTTACCATAATAAAACATATGTGCATTACTATGCTATTGTATTATGTTGACTTTATCATTGGTTTTGCTGTTACACATGGTGTCTTTGTCATTGGGGTAGCTGTTAGATATAGGCCTAGCTGTTAGATATGATTAGATATGTTAGCTATGATTTTGAAAACAGGTTTAAAGATTGCCATTCTGAATAGAATGTTACAGAATAACAATTTAATGAAAATTTCCCCAAAATGTTGCCATTCAACACATTTTCACTCTTGCCCGAATAAGTGCAAGGGTAACATGTGAAGGGTTTTCCCAGAACTCATCACATACCGGTATATAAAAGCAAAACCAATGTCAAAGAAAATAGCATATCTAACAGCAAAACCATTGCTGAAGAAGACAACACGTGTGACAGCTAAACCAATGGTAAAGAAGACAACATGTGTAACAGCAAAACTGTAAAGAAGACAATGTGTAAAAGTGAAACCAATGACAAAGACAAAACCATGTGTAACAGCAAAACCAATGACAAAGACAATCTATACAGAAAAACCAATGACAAAGATAATCTATACAGCAAAACCAATGATAAAGACGACAACATAATAGCCTAGAACAGCATGGAACCTCATTTGGTAAAAGATAAAAATTAGACCAAGACATTTTGACACGTCCAATGATGCACAGACCATGATATGTTTCAATAATCTTCAGTTGACATGAATGGCCAACCAAGATGTAATTTTGGCACATTTGGAATCCCATAATCTATATGGTTTAAAATATAACACACATGATTTGTTTACACAATCTGTCACATATATGAGGAGCTCAGCATTTCTAAGCATATGAGGAGTGTGTGTGTATGTGTGTGTGGTTTATCTGTACATGTGTGTGAGTGTGTTCAAGTGTATGTGCATTTGTCTACAAGTGGAACTTCCCCATGTCTAACTCATAGGTATGCTGTGTCTGCAGTGTGTGTGTATGTGTGTATGTGTTTGTGCAGAGGTTTCCTATGTCTACAATATAATGCACAATATTGACAGCTCACTAACATTAAGTATATGTGTGTGTGTGTGAGAGGGAGATAGAGAGATACAGAGAGAGAAAGTCACTATTATAGTGTGTGTGCATGTGTGTGTGAGTGTAATGTATGTGTGAGAGAATGAGCCAGCCAACATTAGAGAAAGTGTGTATATTACAGTTATTGTGTGTGTGAGTAAATGACAATGTGTGCGTGTGTGTGTCAGTGTAGGTCTATGTGTTTTAGGTTGAGTGAATGTAAGTCTGTCTGTGTTCTTAGAGTGGTCATATGAGTCAGCTTGTTTGTGTTTCAGCCTTTCACCCTGGTGACAGTGGCGGCTTCTGAAAAATTTCTTAGTAGTGGCAATTTTTCAGATAATGTTACAGGCGACCCTTTCAATAGCATGCATTATTAGGTGGCTGGACATTAATGTCTTGATTATTTTTTTTATTTCAACTCACGTAGCAATAGCCACTTTCACTGGACACACACAACTTACCACAACAGAAAGATTTTCCCTGTAGCTAAGATGTAGGCTAGGCTAAAGTTGCATTAAGGAGCCTTCACATAAGAATGGCTCCACAACAAATAATGTTAATTATTCATTATTTACATTATTCCAATGTTCTATGATGTAAACAAGTCAAGAGAACATATTTTTAAAGGGAACCGCAATTTAAAAATCATAGCCTATCTACAGTGTTTGCTTTACTTTAAAGTTTAGGCTATTGTTTGGATTGGATATTGTTTTTTGCAGATTTGTCACAGGATAAGAATTATTTTAACTATTTTAACCAGTGAGAAATTACAAGCTGAACATTTCATCTAATGTTGTTGATGTAGAATAAGAAGTAGGCTGCCAATACAATTGTAGCCTATCTGTACCTTTTTTTTTTGACAAACTTTCAGGTGACATTCCATTCAGTTAGCTTAAGCTGCCAGTTCACTTTTTGGTCTTGGCTCAAGGTGATCTAATGGAAGGATGAACCCCTTAGAACCATCTTTCCTTGTGTAGGCCACATACTGATTCCCACATAACGAATATAAAAATCAACAATTTAAAAGCATTAACAGGTACCTGACTTTGTGTAGCAGGTTAACCCTACAGTCAGACTAGCTGCAAAATCAGGCTACACTTATCGCTGATGAGGCGTTGCTAGGTCATGATTTGTCGGTAGCTGGTTGCTAACTTGCTAATGCAAGTAGGCGGCTCGTAGATACATTGTATATTACCACATATGTATTTTCTGGTTACAAAAACTATGTTTTCTTATTCAACATTTCTTGACTTGATTTTCAAAATACCAAATCATACCATAAATACCATAAATCTCAAACTTTATAGTTTAACACAGAAATAATGATCGTGAGCTCGACCATTTTGATCCATTTTTTGATCAAGTTCAGTTTCACAGTACCTCGTCACGCATGCCTGTCAGTGTCAGACCTGCATAAAAGAAATTTATAGAAAACTATCTGATTGGAAAAGGTTTCTGAAGCCATTACTGGGACTTCAAAATTCAACAAACGTAACAGTGTTCACAAGTAGCACTCACACTAGTTTGATGAGAACATTGAGAGGTTTAGATGATTTGGCGTCCCCTTCTGGCTGATTGAGGTGCTGCAGGTACCCTTACTTAACCCCTTTCTTATCCACCTCTCTGGCCAATGGAGTATCCCATAAACGACTTACCCATTTGGTTATGTGATGCTAAATAAAACACCAAATATATGCTATGTGCTCGTCTTTTTTATCTGCATCAGATTTGTGTACACACGTACATTGTTACAAGTGGAGCAGCATGTCTCGCAGCAACAACTGGGCTACTTACTCACATGAGGCCAAAAGTCACACAGGATAAACACATCAGATACGGTGTATCATCCATAATTGACCTAGCAGGTAGCAAGCTGTAAGCAAGCATGACAGCTAACAGTGGTGATGCCCATAAAAAAGGCACTCTGTCCCAGAGAAGAGTGTTTCGAGTTCAAGATGACAAAATGTAACAAAACATTTTATAAGTCACCACTTGGGATGAATGGGAACCTCAATGTTGCCATCTGCGAAGCGACTTCTCACAATGTGTCTGATTACGAGACAGCCTAGACGACTTCAGCAAAAAAGTGATAGCCTAATAAAATGTAACGAGATGCATTTTAGAAATGTAGTGGAGTAAAAGTACAGATAATAGCTGCAGAATGTAGCGAAGTAAAAGTAAAAGTATTCATAATTATTTCTACTCAAATAAAGTACAGATACGTGAAACATGTACTTAAGTACTGTAACGAAGTATTTGTTCTTTGTTACTTTCACCACTGCAAATAAATGATGCTACAGGAGGCCATATAATCATGCCAACCATAGGTTAATCTGCTTTGCCTACAGTGCTCACCACTAGGAGGCGATGAAAAAAAAAAAATAAAATAAAAAAAAAAATCTATATATATATATATATATATATACCAAAAACTCTTTGACCATACCCCCATACAACCAGCAATTGAATCCATCAGCAGGCTTGACTACAGGACAAGTTAAATTGTTAATAAATTGTATTTTAGGGCGGTGGTGGTGTAGCGTTTAAAGAACCTGGCTAGCATGCTGGTAATCTGGAAAATTCTAACCCTGGGTTAGAATCCTGGCTGCCACCGTTGTACCCTAGAGCAATGCACTAAACCTAAATTGCTCTAGGGGAGACTGGCCCTGATGTAAAAGTAAGTCGCTTTGGCTAAAAGTGTCTGCTAAATGCATAAATGTATTTCTTGGCCAAAGGGGAAGAGCACTGTGATGAAGAAAATTGCTTGGGTCAAGGGTTGGACATTAAACAAGTGGAAATGTGTCCAGTCTGATTCCAAATTTGAGATTTTTGCCTCCACTCGTCATGTCTTTTTTGAGGTGAGCAGATAGTAACATGTGTGTTTCATAGAGGAGGAGGTGTGATGATATTTTGGTGACATATGCTGGTGATATTGTTGGTGACAATGTAGTTGATTTATTCAAGATCCAAGGCAAACTTAACCAACATGACATGGCTATCAAATTATGCGACGACATGCGATCCCATCTGGTTTGCGCTTAATGGGACCATCATTTGTTTTTGAACAACAAGATAATTATCCTACACTTTCAGGCTATGTAAGGACTATTTGATCAGGAAAAGATTGAATGCTGCATCAGATGACTTGGTCTCCACAATTACCACCTAAACTCAATTGGTTTGGGATGATTTGGACCACAGAAAGAAGGCAAAACAGCCAACAAGTGCTCAGCCCCTGTGTGAACTCCTTCAAGACTTGGAAAACCATTCCAGGCAACCACTGCATGACATAACTGTGCAAAGCTGCCATCAAAGCAAATGGTGGAAAGCTTTGGCTTTTTTCAAACTTCAGCAGTGAATACTGTTTAATATTACCTCTTTGACATTGTTGCTAATTTGATTAATCTAAAATATAGCATAAGCATATTCTGCTTTGTTATATTGCATTTAAGAAAAACAAACAAACATCATGACAGTTGTTGCATTGTGTAACTCTTTTGGTAAATGATTATGCAAAGAAATATTTATTGTCTATATTTAGATGTAGGCTTTCAATCCACTCCTCGTGCTCTGTACCTGAATTCATAAGCTTTGGAGAACATACAAGTATTTTGACAATTATGCAGTGTAAGATAATCCATAGACTTCACCTTGCTAAAACAAAAGTACATAGAATATTTTCCCCTGTGTGATGAATCCATGGCAGGTGACGCTTATTACTTACTTTGCCCCAGGTTAACTCCATTAGTTACTCCATCAGATATTGTTATACATTGCTGGAACCAGACCCACTGGGCTTGGTGTCTCAGATACACTTTAGCCTTCTTGCTTCAGATGTGTTGACAAAAGGTGTTCTTACATGTTAATTATAATTTTACAATTTTATTTATAATTTTACAGTTTTGGAAGAAAACTAAGACTCCTTCTGCCAAAATGTGATTGATGGAAATGATTAGACTGCTACACCTGGAAAGGATGTGGTTTGTCCTATCAAACAGACTTGGCAAATTTAAAGTAAATTATGATTTACTGCCTCAGTCCAGGGTGGGCATATGTCCTTTATTATTGCTTACTGTGTTTGAATTTTTCTGTTTATTCCCAAAAAGTAATAATTGTGAGAATGTCTTATAATGTAATTTCAATACAAATATTTTAAGTGAATTCATAGGGACTTCTAAAATTTATTTCAGTATCTTTCCTTGCATCTATGATGCTTTCCAAGAAGGTCACGGAGGTAATATGGATAGTAAAAGCAGGTAGAACAGACAATCAGAAAGGGGCCTTGCCTCCTTTCAAGGCATTAAAGCACCTTTCCTAGGGATTTTCAAAATCCAAGCTGCCCTTACCACTAAATATCTCTGGGCCATTTCATTCAGAAAGAAAATGATCAAATATAAATAATCAAAAATAATGTGGGCTTTGGTTCTGAGATGTAGTTCTGAGAGGTAACCGCTAGGGAGAGCTGTCACCAACATAATGGCAAAGCGTAAATGGCTCTGAGTAGGCTCTGCTTAATGCCACTCGTCGAAGATGGTTCACCCAAATCTTAGTCTTGCCAACGTTTAGCCTTTGCTAATCATGGCGCATTACTACTGGGACGAAAATAACGAGGAAAATAGGTTGGCTGAAACACGGAATGTTGCTTATGTATGCCTACACTACACCACAAACCTTCATTCAGTCATGACAGGATTTATTGCAATTATTTGAAATGATGCCCATTTCAATTCTGTACAATGAGTTGTTCAGATGCAAAACCTTTTCAAGTTTTCAAGTCAGATGCAAAACCTGCAAAATTAATTTACAGATATACATGATTTTTATAAACTTTTCTATCAGTCCAACTCCATTTGGATTGTTTTGGCTTGATTTTTTTTATCTCTATCAGTTTGATAGAGATTATAATAATTATAATTAATTATTATATAATTTTTGAATATTTCTGAAAATGGACTTTTGCATTTGAACTCAAATTCAAATATTTTCATTCATTCATTCAGATTCAGCCTCACTTGGCTCCATTGAACCATTAAGCCAAACCAGGGTCAAAGTTGTTGTGCCTTGCACAGGCTAATGTATTACAACGCACTAAACTCTGACTAAAGATGTCTCAGATTATTTATTATCTTTTTGGACATCGTCATTATGGACAGTCGTCTGTTCTCATTGCTGAAAAGAGACCGCGGAGACACTGCGCAAACGGGACAAGTGCGCTGGACGGCTAAAACAATAGTTAACAGAATAACACAAAATGTAATGCAGCTTTCACCGCAATGATAACATTATCCTTGCGTTTCCATGTCAGACTGCATCACTAGGATTTATATGGAGTTGACATACAGACATTAATAAAGAATCGAAACAATAAAGACAACTGCGTCTGGAGAGATTTGTGAATGTCTCTGATACTTCAACAACAATGCACAACTGAGTTTTGTCTTTGTGCATATTTTTTGAAGTTCTTCTGCAAATCCGGCGCTGTTGAACTAGCCTATCCCATACTATCTTATCGCGCTCGCAGCCCATGTGACGAGGCTACATCACGCCTGCGCTAGGAGTTACAAGATGGCGGAGAGTGCGGAACTGAAGGTAAAACGCAGCCCTCAAATTTTATCAAGATTACTAGCTTTCATCTCTCTTTGCAATCTGTACCATCTCTGAGGCGTTTTATTAAAACATTGCGAATATTTTGTTGTCACATTTTGTTCATGTTGGTGTCAAAGAGACCAGTAAACTTCTTGGATTTACCACAATACGATTTCTTCCTAGCTCGGTGCTAACGAACGGTAAAAACCCAAACCGTATTATTGTTGATGCTGAGTTGTTTTGTCCTCGTAGTTTGTTAAACCACGATAATATTTCAATGACCTCTGCTTTTACAACTGCGCTGTCCATTAGGCATTCTGGAACAAGTGTTCTTTGAGAAGTTTTTCGTTCATAGTGTGTTCATCGTTGATGTTCATTTGTAGCTAGGCTAGCAAGCTACTTTTTTGTAGGCTACATGAACGTTACATTTTCACCGAGAGCTCTTCTATGCAGCGAGAGACGCTGACGTGTTTGCATTTTTTTGCTATTGTTGTGGTGGAATAGGTGCCTACAAGTAAACAAGATTGCATTGCAGATAGATCTCAAGGATAACAAGAGTTACGTTACTGTTGGCTGTCTATGTACCTCAGAAGTGGCTCCTTGACTGGTCTCTGTCAACCATGAGCAAACGAACACCTGTGGGCTTCGCGTTTGTCAGGAGAAATGTGCAGACTAGGGTACATCTGATTGCAAACCTTTTTGTCATAATCTGTGTGAAAGTTTATTGCATGATTTGTAACTTCCATTAGAACCGCTAGACTCATCGAACGCTGTCTTAACGTAACGCTAACGTCTGTCAGAAATGACATTAGAGCATTTGGTGAGGACTGTCGTCTTTCGCATTCTGTTTAATGAGAACAGTTCAGCGTCTTTCATGTGCGACTATTCCTCATTGAAGCACACTAACTAGTGAGCACGAGCAAGCTCCCCTCAAAAGTCACATTTTGCGCGGGCGTTTTCATATTTTTTATGCATCACCTGTTCACTTGTGTCGGTTTTCCACAAGTGGCGCTAATTTGTCGCGAGATTCAGAAGTCATCAGAGGTTCCACCGTGTCTTTTTATTTTATTTTATTTTTTTTTTTACATTTAACGAAACATGGCACCCCTCCATACAAACTGATATAACTAGAGGTTGCTTATATGGTTTTATTTGAAATACCGTGTATTTTTGGTTGAAACTGTTTAAATCTAAGCACAGACCTTGTCATGCTGATGTTTAGGTGGAGATGGGTTGCCACCTTGGGGACATCATGTAACTGGATATCTTTGTTGCATAAATACATAAGAAGTTGTCAGGATGACATTATTTGTTTGTGTGCATCACTCTGTTTCATTTAACTGTAACCTGATAGATGGTACCAGTATTGTTGATTCGCAGATATACTGGTAGGTATGACCAGAATACACTGGTCCCATGTCTACCTTGTTTGCTCCCGTACATTCATTTTGGTCCCTACAGTCTATAGTTCTCATGCACTGAGCAGGTGAGTGCTTGTTTTAACCTGCTTAAGGATGCACTGTTCACTGCAATTAGGCTACTCTGAATGAGAGGCTGAGGCACTTCAGACTCTCAACAGGTGGGTCAGTGTGGAAGTCTTTTAAGTAGTTTTAAATTAGTTGAAATAAGGCAGGTTGTGGAACTCGTGTTCTGTTTACAACCTGTTAATAAGCTGGAATAGTGTATGACATCCTACTGTTCCTGGTACTTTTGAGTTGGGCTTTTAAAGACTACAAACAAGGGCAGAACAATCTGTAGTAATGGTTAAAAATATCAAGCCCTTCATGATGTGAACTGTGATGGGTTAGGGACAGATGAACAGTGTTTTGATTGCATTGATCATGGCTTGGTTTGTCTTGCCCTTTTGTGGTATGAATCACATTCTGTGGCAAATTGTGTTAAATCTGCATGCAGGAAGGCTACAATGCTTAAACTATTTGTTTGTCTTTGTTCTTCTTTTACACTGCCATATTGAACATTTAAACTAGTATTGTGTTCCCGCTGGTTGTGTGGTTCTTCTCTAAAATATCAATAGAATGCGCCCAAGGGTTGGTCCTGTAAGACTGAGGTTGATGGAGATAGCTGACAGAAGGCTTGTGGGATGGGGAATGTGCTCTTTTGAAACCCTTTCACCAGGTGAGAGAACATGCACTGTAATAAGTTGAGCTTTACATCCTGTAGGCAGACTTGACTGAAATAAGAGAAGACAAAGTGCAGGGTGAAGCCTCTGTTGAACTGCCTATTTACAGAGGGACCTAGGAAGGTGTGTGTGTAATAGGAACATTTTCTTTTTCCTTTGTGTTAATTACATTGATGTTTATAGAGACTTGAGACAGCTTATCCGTGAAATAGTGAGAATTCACTGTGTCAGATTCACTATTCACTATATCAGATTACCTAAGTGCATTTTGACACACATGACTAACGTGAGTACACACTTGCAAATGCCCCTCTGCAGCAGAAGTCTGTTTTAGTCTATAGGTTAGTTTACAGGGAACTGCACTAAGCTGAGGACATATCTTACGATGATGTGTGATGATGTCTGTACAAACTTATCCATAATGTAGCTTCATATCAGTTAAGATCCTTATATTTTAGTCTTTACTTGAATGGTGTTTGTCTGTCTGTCTGTCTCTGTGTGCGTCATCTCTGTTGCCATTTCACCTGACACTCAGTAACTGTACATGCACATCTATATCAAGCTATTGGCAATAACCGAGCTAATGGTTTAACTGGAGGATCCGAGTAATCTGAGTATACATGTATAGGAAGAAAATCGAGTTATTGAGCAAAGTGCATGTGACTCTGCAACAGTAGGTGATGTACTCTCATTTGTGTTTCTACCAGCCTAGTTGTGGTTAATTCTGTTGCTGTCTATGGCTAATCCAAAGATGTTATGCTAAACCACAACTTCCAATGTAACTTTGAAGACTATGACGATATTTGATGGGAATATGAACAAAGAGATGGCCAACGCTGCAGCACTGGAGGTACATTTCGTACATACTTTACTTTTCATTGATTTGCATGTGAGATGCACGGCGTACATGTACACAAGCTTGCAACCGGAGTCCGTTTATCGACCTCACTGTGTCTTCATCATTTGAGGGGGATGTGTCAGTCTGATTCTAGCTGTTGCCTGCCTTCCTGCCTGCTGACAGAAATGTGATTCCAATCGCTTATGAGTAGGCCGGTTTGGTTCTATTTCAGCCAGACTAAGGTGTATACATGCATTTTACATGCAAGTTTGATTTTAACTGGACTCAGGCAAGAATTTGACTTTCTCTTAGTGAGTGTCAACGTCCTGACTGAATTCTTTGATGTGCTCCAGCTTGTCCTATAGGCCTGCGGTGTGTACACCAGTAGGTCTGTCAGACAGTCTCTGTCAGTGGATTTTCAGGCATGTGTGGAAATGGAGAGACCTATTCCCTTTATTTCCTCTTTTATTTGCACACTCTCTTCCCTCTGTCCCATACGGGTCCTCTCACGCTTTCTTTTTATCACCGCTTTCAGCTGTCCACTCTAGTCCTCTCCTCTCTCCTCTCCCATCTCATCTCATCTATTCTCTCCTCTCCCATCTCATCTCATCTCTCCTCTCATCTCCTCTCCTCTCCATCCCACCAGGCTACTCTTTCTTTCTCTCTTTCTTTCTTTCTTTCTCTCTCTTCTGGGGAAGTCAGCCATGTTTGTTAAGCTTTGCTTCCAGCGCCTGTCGGCTGCCACAGGTGTGAAATAGCCCAGAGCCCTCCAGTGAACCAATCACTTTTCATACTTCCGCTGTTTCCAGCAAGCTGAGATGCTGGGCCCAATTTGAATTGTTCCCGAGCCAGACACGACTATGGAGATCCCCCACGTTGACACCAGGAAATGAAGAGGAAAGAGTGGAGGGGGGAAAAAAACGCGAAGGTTTCAGATATTCATGTTGCCGTAGAGACGGCAGATATTTGCATGCAGCCTTGCATGTGTTGGATGTTCTTAGTGGGTATGGAGGCAGGAGAAGGAGAGCTTCTCACAGTCCCACCACCAACTACGTCCATCTGGCTCACCACTGGGCAACCCTGCTGCTTCCACTCATCCCTGAGACGGCTCTTAAACAAAAAGATACCCCCCCCCCCCAAAGCATGGCCCTCATCTGTAACTTTCACTCTGGTGATAATCTCTCCAATCAGGAGATAGTGGTGATGGTGATGAATGAAATGTGTGTCAGATTAGTGACCAGCACCCTGTTTCACTGTCTCAAAAGGAGGACGGAGTATTTCACATGCAGTGTCTGCTGTTACTGTAAGGCTACATGGGTGCCAACCTAAGGTATTCAGTAACTTTGTGAGAACTTTGTAGTGCTTCTGAGTACCTTTTAAGTGCCGTCTTTTAAGTGTTCACTTGATGTTGGATTTGCAATAGCAATAAGGGTAATTGTGTCTCCTTGGCGCTGGTCTGTCTGTTCACTATTATATTGCCTGTTGCTGGTCCATCAGGCAGGTCATCATATCTGTGTCCTAAACAGAAGGCTATCTCTTGGTGGAGAGACAGATTGAGAAGGCTTAATATAGATCGGCTCAGCCTGAGCCTCGTCATCTATCGTTGCGCTGCAAAGAAGTGTGCTGTAGCATGTTTTGTTTGGATAAAGGGGACTGATGTGGAGCTAGATCATGTATGGTCTACTTAAAGACCATGTTTCATTTCAGGACTGCTGTTTGTTTAAAATAAAATTAAACTATGAAACTATTAAACTAGTGCAGCAGCTGTGCAAGCTAACAAGGGGCGGAAAGAAGAGACTTTCTACAGCACTGTTCACAGAGGCACTGATTAAGCCAGCTAGATTTTAACTGATGTATTTTGGCAATTTGTAGATGTCATGCTAAAAAACAAAAGCTGTAGACCTATGTTTTTATGGGAGTCGAATTCTAACCACAACGAGAATAGCCTGTGCGTTTAGCGAAATCATCGGGATGCTTATGCAGCCTTCTCACTGCCATATGCCATGAATATGTGGATGTCATGAAAATAATACCTACAGGAATGCATATACTGTGCAATACTGCTTAATGTCAGAGTACTTCTGTGAGTACACGTTTGAGTGAACAGAGCCAAGTTTAAGGAGTTCGTAAGGTCTCTGTCGGCCGGAAGAGCTGTTTATATGGCACAGTCTAGCCATTATAGGCACTAAATAGATTTGTGCAAATGGCACTATCTAATAATCTAAGATCTTGACCATGTTTTAGACTCTTGTTTGGTATCAGTAGTGCAGGCTGGTGTCGGTGTGCGTGGGATTGGCCAAAAAGAGAAATCCATCTGAGTCTTGTTTTTTCTTCTTGTGCTCCCGATGTGCTTATCTTGCATGGCTGCATGGTGAGTAGTTTGGACAGGAGCCGTGCCAGAGGACGGACTGAAATCGCATAAAACAGTTTATTCGTGCAGGACGTGGGGGAGAGCCAGGTGATCAAATGTCTGATAAGCTTTAAGAAAGCAACCCTCGTGAAAATGGAATCACACTCTGTCAGGTGGTTATTTTCCTCAAATGTCAGCCGAGATATTTAAGGTGGGGCTGTACTATCTAAACATGATGGCTGGTGTGCCTTCTGTGCACGTACGTGTCTGTGTGTGTTGCGTGCGAAATCAGATTTTTGGACAGCGTAAAATCTAGGGCCTGGTTTTAAGGCTGCAGGTGCGTTTCAGCAGATCTGTTTAATCTGTCCACCCCCACTCACCCTCACACACACACACACACTCGCCCTCACCTCGTCAGATCTACCTTGTTTTGATACACCTCGTCAGATCTACCTTGTTTTGATAACAGACCGTTGAGGCTGGCACCTTTGCTGCTCTAGCTGACAACGAAGGCTGTGGGTGGGACACACATCTGGTACAGGCTCCAGTTATTTTTAGCCAGACGTGACAATTGCCCCCAGGGCACACAGCTTACCCAGGGGGCCAGACCGTCTGAGTCTTCCCCAACCACCCCCATCCCGACCCCATCCCCGCAGGGTTGGGAGGGCTTGGGAAGGGGGGGTGGTGTTAGAGTCAGGCAAGGACAGGCTTGGGCATCCCTTGTTGGGAGTGGGACAGGCAGGGTACTGTGTTACTTATTAGTCGTCCCTCTAAGTTGGTTGGCTGAGCAGGCCTGGGTTGAACAAGAGCGTTTTCCTGCCCTGCCTGGCTGTGTATTACGCTGCACTGTTCTCTCCCCTCCATGCTCAGACAATGTGCTGTATGACATTAGGGCTGAGGGGGGAGGGGGAGGGTGTGTGTGTGTGTCTGTCTGTGTGTGTGTGTGTGTGTGTGTGTGTGTGTGAGGGAGAGAGAGAGAGAGAGAAAACAGGCAGCACAATGCAGGGAGGTATGTGAGGGTTGAGCTGCAGCCAGCTCGGCTACAGGAGGAGAGAGGGAGGGAAGGAGAGTGTGATTGAGAGAGCGAGGGGGGGTGAGTGAGGGAGTGAGTTAGAGTTGGAGGGAGAGAGAGCGCGAGCGAGCGAGAGAGAGAGGGGGAGTGAGCAGGAGAGTGAGAGTGAGTGGGGGATGGGCAGAGCAGGGCTGGCACTCAGGGAAAAACAACCACACACACACACAAGCACAATGAGACACAAACCACACACATGCGCAAATTTACACACATACACACAACAAGCACAAATACACAGTTGATGAGAATGAGATCTTTTCAGTAGTGGTCAGATAGATCCTGCCTTTCCATCATCCCTGTGCCTCTGTCTTGCTCTTTCTCATGTGTCGTCTCACTCTCTCCCCCACTGCCCCCCTTTCTCTCACTCTTTGCTCCCTCCCTCCTTCTCTCCTCTTTGCTGGCTCACCCTCCCCCTTCTCTCTCCCACTTGGTCTCCCACACACTCTGTCTCTCTCTCATTCACATACACACTCTTTCTCTTTCTTTCTCTCTCACACACACACACTCTCTCTCTACACCACCAACCCCCCCAGTTGGTATGTCTCACTCTTCGTTTATCCCTTTCCTTCGCTTACTCGCTCCCTCACGCAAACACTCTCTTTCTCTCTCCCTATCTTTCTCAACCCTTCTCTCTTTCTCCCCCTACCTTTCTCAACCTCTCTGTCTTTCTCTCCCCCTACCTTTCTCAACCTTTCTCTCTTTCTCCATCTACCTTTCTCAACCTCTCTCTCTCTCTCTCTCTCTCTCTCTCTCTGCATGTGTGCGTGCTTGCAGGGCTGGCTCATAAAGAATAGCATTTAAGGGCTTCCCATAATGGACAGGTTGCGTGTGTGTGTGTGTTTTTGTATGTGTGTCACATTTGGCTGCTGCTCAGTGAAGCAGTGGGAAGTAGGCTTGGGCTTTCATATTGAATGTTGTGATTGTATGTGTTTTCGTGTGTGAGTGAGGGACTGTGTGTATAATACTTGTGTGTCTGTGTGTCTTTGTTTGTATCAGTGAGTGGTTCTTGTACTTCCCATGATGATGATGATGATTCTGTCTTTAGTCAGGCTGCACTGATGATTTTCCATCGGAAGTGCATCATGGCCCAGCATAAGTTATGATCTTATCCCACTCAATCCTACTGACTTCTGTGGCCAGCCACCCCTCTCTCCCTCTCTCCCTCCCCTTCCTCTCTCTCTGGTTCCATTGGAGAGTAAGGTAAGGAGCTGGGGCCACATTTGCATGGCGCCACACGTTGCCGGTCCGCACAAAGCCTCTGAAATCGCAGACTCAACTGGCAGTGAGGAGTAAATAAAAGCCTTGGACCCAAACAGAAAGTTTGGAGGAGAAAAGATGAGGAGAGAAAGGTCCCCACTGCCTCCAGGACCACACACAGATACAGGCTCCCGAGAATGTGCAAGCTCACTGCCAATGATATTGCACACAAAGATGATCACCCCCACCCCCCCCCCACCCCCGCCTTAACTGTGCACCTAGATGGTCCATCTATCTGTTTGTAACCCCATTTTAACCATCTGACCAAATAACACATCCTAGACCAGTTTTCTGTATGTTCTTTCTGTCTTTTTGCACAGCTTTAATTGGGACCATATAGCTTGGCAAGTGAAATGGTGCTAAAAACAAAACAAACTGTAAGTGACCCGTCTCTTGTTTGGACTAAGCTTTCCACAGTTTCTGTCACTCCCCACACTCTTGGATTTCCAGACTGATTAGTAATGTAACAATCAATGTCACAGAAAATTGCAATTGAGTTATTTAAATGAATATGCAATGATGAAAATTTCAGCAGTGATGTGACGAAAGACTTCTATGCTCACGTGTTGGGTGTCTGCATGTATACATCCATATGGCAATAGTGCTGAATAAATGTTTTGCTTGGTGCCACTGATTGGAGCTTGCCGGGACAACGTTTTGATAGCATTTCTTGTCCTTACAGTATTGGATGATGATCTGTGTTTTTTTTTTGTTCTGTCTTAGGTTTTTGCTGTTTAGGTGTCATAATAGCAAACCTGTATGTGGCCAGGTTGACAATACGTATACCTAGACAATGTTGCTGCTGGACAAGTGGGCTACCTGAGCAATATCATGTGCCCTTGCAATTGGATTACTTTGACAAATGGCCTGCTGATGTCTCAAACCTACCTGCAAATGTTGTTGCCTAAAAGGAGTGGGACAATTAGTACCTGGACAATACCATTACCCTCAGCAGCGTTACTCAAAAAGAGGCCCTTTAGGCCTACATTTCTGCATTTCACAGAAATGGCTAACTTTGTTCCGTTTGTTTGACTTGGTACACCTTTGGAAATTGCTTGTACTTTTTTCCATAGTTTTATCACAGTCCATTGTTAAGCCTAGTTTATGATACCTTTTGAAGAAAACAAAACATTGTAGACAGTTTCATGCAAGATTTGTAGCACTCACAGGTTCATTCTTTTCTTTCGTGTGCAACTTCTAATGCAACACACATCTCTGTGCACACAGCCCTTGCGCTAGCACATTTTTACAGACTGCAGGTGTGCCGTTCTAATCTTAGGCCACCTGCAGGTGCTCCTCTTGGTGTGTGTGGGTTTGTGTTTCTGGGAAGTGGCACCTTAAGGGATGCGCTTCAGTTGTGTGTCTTCTGATTGCTAGCTCCAGTCTGTCTGTGTTTCCCCGCTCATCTTGATGGATTAAACGCTCATCTGAGATGGCGCCATGGAGGTACACTCGCTCTGTCTCCCCCCCCTCGGCTGCGGTCACATGCATGGGCTCGTCATCACTTCTGTGTCACTGGAGCTTGGTGACGTTCTTGTGTCACAGCTGAGGGTTGTGTTTGTTGGGGAGGGGTGGGACGGAACATGGGACGAGGTGTTTGTGTTATGTAGGAGCAGCTAGTTAGGAGGGATGCAGGGCGGAGTGTTACCTAGAAGCAGACAATCAGTGAGGACTGAATATGCAGGATGCTGTGTTTCATTGAGGTCTGTTTGTAGCTATCTCATTTAGACAGAATTTGTCATTGAGTTCTACAAGATCATGGAGAAGAACACCAGGCTTGGTGGAACGTTTTCGGCCAATTTAACATCTTGAATTGGCAACAGAGCCATTGGTGGCGGTGGCGGCTGTCACACCATTAGTTCAGAAAAGAACAGTGCTTCATGTAGAAGTGGACAGTCAGTGAGGTCTGCTACGACCTGGAAAAGGATGCTGTCTGTGAGGTCTGCAGAGAGATGAAGGGGTGTGGGTGGGAGTGGGGGGGGGACGACTTCAATAAGCAGATGAAATGAAGGATTCAATCTCCAGGGATATGTGACCTTTGGTTTGGAGGAGAAGGGTCAGGGGTTGGTAGAGGAAGTGGAAGGATGCGTTGGGTGGTGGGGTGTTGGTGTGTGTAACGTGACAAATGTGTGTGTGTGTGTGTGTGTGTAAAGCAGGGCGATGGGGTTGGTGTGATCAGAAGCTCTGTGCTGATCTTGGCCTTTGTTGGGTCGGTTGGGGGTGGGGGCCTGTCCAGGCAGCTCTCATGGGTTTGATGTCTAAATCAGCACAGCAAGCTTAGCACTCGTGTCTGTTTTCTCTGGAACCGTGGAGAATTTCATTTGGTTTGGAGCTCAGCAGTTCATATCCTGCCCCCCATCCCCCACCCACCCCTCCTCCAATTCTCCTCCATCCTCCTCCCACTTATGTAGCTCTCTCTCTCTCCATCATCACTCGTTTTCTTTAGCTCCCACTGTCCTCCACTCACTCACTCACTCACTCTCTCCAGCCTCCTTGTTTCTTCCTTCTTCTCCTCCTCCTCTTCTTTCCGCCCATTCTTTCTCTTTAATCACCTCAACCACCTCCTCTTCTCTTCTCTTTCCCTTTCTCCCCCCTCTGTCTCATCGTCTCCATTCTTATTGTTCTCTCTGCTCTGTCTTTCTCACCCTCATTCTTTTCATCAAGTGTCAATCCATCCCTTTTCAATCACACACACACATACACACACATACACACACCCCACACGCAGTGATTACCTCCCAGCACGATGTTGAACCTCTCGTCCAGAGTGGCCGCCGATGGTGTGTCTAATCAGCGCCTCCGATGAGTAATCAGAGCTGACACTGTTCATCTCGGCCCCCAGGGAGAAACTGCAACGCCCCCCCAACCAACCAACACCACACACACACACACACAGGTTTCTCTCTCTTCAACCCCCCAACCCGGGGTTTATCTACACACGTACAGTATTCTCTGACAGGAAGAGGTTGTACACTATGGATTTTGCAAGGCTGACTCATCAGAAGACCTCTCTCATAATGCAGCCCATGTGAATGAACTGCATCGTATAGTCCAACCATGTGACATGAATCATATAGCCTAGTGGTGTGACTATCATATTAGTAGGAGTGGGACACTATGTATTCAGTAGCCCAGCAATGCGATTTGGATCATGTAGCTTAGCAATGTGACTTGCATTGTATAGTCTAGCAGTGTGACTTGAATCAAATAGCCCAGTAGTGTGATTTGCACATAATTCCTGCTTCCACGCTGATTAGGACAAGCAGTGCAACGGCTGCTTCTGACCAGGTCTGGACTTGACTTGTTGATCCTGAAGGGTGTAAAACGTGGACAGCCAAAGATCCAACCAATTAGGACTGGACCAATCCTCCTGCCTCGACCAGGCTCTGGCTGCACAAGTGTGTGACTGCCACGTGTGAATGCGATCTCTGGACTAGACTTTTAGGTGTGTGTGTGTGTGTGTGTGTGTGTGTGTGTGTGTAAACGTGTGAATGCCAGAGTGTCTGCGGGGTTTTGGAAAGTGCTAAATAAAATTTGTGAAATTTACATCCATTAAAAGTAACTAATTTTTTCAGATCAATGTATAGTCCAGTTAGGTTTAGATATTTCCTCATAGACTGCACGTCTGCAAAGTTTTGAAAATGTGGGTGTTCCACATTCAAGAACAAGATTAAACTTTTTTTCCTAGAGACTGAAAGAAATAATCTGGGTTTATTTCAATGAATAGCACATCAGTGGTGGGACAGACTGTAATTCTAATGTGATTTTAGACATCTACACATGGGACTACCCTAGTGTGTTCTTTCATTAAGAGAGGAGATGAGTGTATAAAAGCAAACGGTCCTCACAAAAAAAAAAAGAAATTTGCAGTGTTTTTTTCTTGTCCATGTCTATCAATGTTTGAAGAGCCATATCTCAGAAACCGAACAAGATATTGAGCAGATTTTTTTTTTTTTTTTGCTTTATTCTGAGAAGACATGGTAGAATGTTCGGACAAAAAAAATCAGGAAAAAGTGAGGACTGTGGTGTCAGGCCTGTTTCAACTGATATGGAATTGCCCCTATTGAAGTTTCTCAGCACTCGTTATGGTAGGTTAGGTATGTCTGAACTTCTAAGCTACTCTGAGTGCGTAGCCCTTTTCTTAGCAATGACGTCATTTAGTTCTACGACATCAAGTGGAGTACAGTGGAGGACATTCGTAAATGGCTGTAATGCATCCTAGAAGAGCAAAGGGCATAAGTCAGATACGTTGAGTCAACATTACATGAACAGGACCAAGCCTTTTTTCTAATGTGCTTTAAATGTAGGAGACTTCAACTGCTTGTTACTTAAATTGGCTGATCTAATCAGGTCTAAATATTATATCCAAATAGATTATTTAAATAAGGTTTATCTAAATACAGTAGCCTTAATAGATCCACAGATCTAAAATATTTCCTTTCAGTCTTAGCTATTCAGTACAGTTCACATGAAAAGAGAATTCAGTTTTAAGGAAGCCATGCTGCTGTAGTCATTGGATATCAGAGTAGTCCTATCAATCTAAATGTTGCTGAAGATTAATGTAGCCTACCCTGGGCTGTGTTGCTCTCACTCTGTAATATATATATATATAAATTAGTTTTTCAAATATGCACATGTATGGAAACATTTTTGCCATCATTGACATTACTTATTCCTCCTCTTTACACTACTAAAATATTATAATATACATATAATATTAATTATATTTTTTAATTTTAGCCAGGTGTTTTTGTTTAAAATGTTTTTTTTTTTTTTTTTTTTTTGTTCATTGTTGTCTGCCAAATGCCATTAATGTACCTGCCCTGGCATCACAAAAAAAAGGCTTCACAGTCCTCGCTATATCTTTGTTTTTAACCAAGTATGGTTTAAACCTATGCGACACATAAACTCGTAAACACGAAAAAACTGGATGCATGACCCTTCTCATGAGGCACAATCTCGCCAAACAAACGCCATTTTAGTCGCTGATGACTCTGCAACCAGACCTGTCCCAAACAGGACCCCTTAGTGTGGGTCCCACACATAATTTTAATCCACCCCAGGTCTACAGTCCCATTCTCTCTAGGCCCACATTTCACACTAGTAATGCGTCTCAAAGTGGGAAGGCCCCATGTACACATTACTGTGTAGGCCTCAATGTTGCGTTGGTTTAAAAAAAAAAAAAAGAAATCAGAAGGTTGTAAAAAAAGATGTTACAAGGTATTAAATTTAACCTCAGTATTCCTGCATATACCCCTGGAATGCAATCTCTGGATTGGTCTCTCAGTTGCATGCGTGTGAAAGCACATGTGAACATGGTGTGTACCAGTGTTTTTAATGTCTTGTGTGGTGCAAGAATGGCTCAACCCACCATTACACTTGGTGCGGTCAAAGTTTAACACTGTTCAACTTTGACCATGGAGGTGCCGTAGCAACTGTCTAGTGCCGAGCCAAACAGCACGCATACAGCTTCTGATGTGAAAGCCATAACAAAGCGTGTGTGTGTGGGGGGGGGATCTCTGGACTGGCAGCAAAGGCTGTGTGTGTGAGGGAAGATGCGTGTACAGTGTAGACATGGGCTGTGTGTGTCTATGAGATCTGGACTGGCACATGAGTGTAGGAGTGAGTCTCTACCACATGACTGGTCTAATGGATGCAGTCTGGGGTTCCCCACTCTCAAAGCAACCCTGAGCCAGCCGGGAGTGGGCATGACAAAGAACATTCCGGAATGCGCACAGGGCAAGTCTCAAACATTCCAGTGCTGTGCCTTCAGCAGACAGCTATGCATGGAATACCATTAACGCACACACACACACACACACGCTAGATCAGCAGCCACTCAGGAAGGCTACATGGTACTCAGGAATGCCAGATTGGCTATTTGATGTCACCACCAGATTTTGTCTGCATTTTCAAGAAGATTCCAATGTAGGCTTCCAATTCTAGTCATGGGTTTGTAAAGGCCACATTGCTATGACAGTTTGGCAGATACTTTTGTGTTAGCACATACAGCCTTGACAATAGTTCCCCAATAGTGGCGATGCTGTGCTGTTGTGCACTCTGTTAAGTTACCCATCCAGTCTTGCTGGGTGCAGTGGAGAGCAGTGAAGTGGAGAACTGACGTCAGGGCCTCCCCACGTCTATGATGATGATGATGATGCTGCTGCTGGCACCATTATTATTTGCCTTCCCTGTTTCCTGTGTCCTGTTTGTGTGGGAGAGGCGAGTGGAATGACACATGGTGCTGTGAGTGTACAGTGTGCTGGGTTTACCCACTAGAGTCTAGTCTCTTCTGGTGTATGTTTGTGTGTGTGTTTTCCAGGATGTGCTGGCGCGTGTCAGTGCTGTGTGTTGGTCCCTTCTGTATTTGCCCACTGTGTGTGTCTGTCTGTCTGTCTGTCTGTCTGTCTCTGTCTGTGCGTGTGTATCAATGTAGTGTGTTTAGTGTGTTGTGGCTCTCCAGTCTCCACTGGTCCCTCCCGTGTTTGTTTTCACTCTCCCTCTTTCAGGCTCAAGGAATGTTACACATCCGCCGTGTGTGTATGTGTGTGTGTGTGTTACTGTCCAGCAGTAGACTGTTGTGATTATGTCTCCACATGCATATTTCATGTGCCAGGCCATTACACTGCCAGTAGGCATGGGAACATCCTGCCCTCTGGTTGTGTGTCTGTGTGCTCATGCTTGCTGTATGGGTGCTTGTAGAAGCATATGATATGTATGTGTCTTATCATCTTGTGTGCGTGCGAGAGTTATCAACATGTTTGTATTCTGTGTGTGTGGTTGGATGTTTATATTTGTGTTGGTGTTTGTGTAGTTTGAATCAGAGGCCTGGTGTGTTTGATTGAGAGCTTTGTGGCGTGTCTCAAGTAGGGTGGATCTGTATCCATTTCTGCACCATAGACCGAATCCCAGCAAAGGCAGGCTGTGTGTGAGAGTGTAGGGGCGGCTTTCAGAGGGGGAAAGGTGTTTTCTGTGCTGTGTCCCCAGGGCCACCTGGAAGTGTTGTTTCTCTCCCTTTTTCATTCTCTTTCTCTCTCTCTCTCTCTCTGTCTGTGTCTCTCAGGTGCACCTGAAAGGGCCTGTTGTATGGATAGTGTACTGACTGTCTCTGGTGATTTGGTGGTTGAGATTGTAGAGTGCTTGATGGAGGTGGAAGGATGCTCGTTATGTGACATCCACCGTAGCCCCATGACAACACACACACACCATACTAGCCCTTAGTACTTTACTGCCGTGTCCTCTCACTCTGCCTGCATTGTGTATCAGGAAGTAATAACGATGTGTGAACTAATGAATGCCATTGTTCTCTTTCTCTCCATATCTCTCTTATCTCCTGCCTGTCTTTTTACTCTTCCTTCCTCTCCCCTACCTCACTTCCCCCTCTCTCTCTATCTCTGTCTCTCTATCTCTCCCCCCCCAGCAAATGGTGATGAGCCTGCGCGTATCGGAGCTTCAGGTGTTGCTGGGCTACGCGGGGCGGAACAAGCACGGGCGCAAGCACGAACTGCTGACCAAGGCCCTGCACCTGCTGAAGGCCGGCTGCAGCCCCGCCGTGCAGCTCAAGATCAAGGAGCTGTACCGCCGCCGCTTCCCCACCAAGCTGGTGTCGCCCGCCGAGCTGGCGTTACCCGGCGTCCACGCTACTGCCGCCCCCGGCTCGCTCCCAGCCGGCCTGGCGCAGCTGGCCTTCGACGGGCACCACGGGGCAGCGCCCTCGCCGCTGCTGCCCATCTCGCTGCTGGGTGCTGCAGCCGCCGCCAAACACGAGCTGGGGGCGCTGCCACACTTGCCCGCTGCCCTGCACCCCGTACACCCTGACGTGAAGCTGCAGAGGCTGCCTTTCTATGATGTGCTGGACGAACTCATCAAACCCACCAGCCTGGGTGAGTGTGTGTGTGTGTGTGTGTGTGTGTGTGTGTGTGTGTGTGTGTTTGGGTGAGTGAGAGATAAGTGGTAAACAAGCTCATCAAACCCATCCGCCTGTGTGTATCTGTCTGTGTCTGTCTCTCTGTCTGTGTGAGTGAGTGACGCGTGGCGTGGTGAAGACGCTCATCAAACCCGTGGGTGATGCTGGATAAGCTCATCAACCCAACCTGTGTGTGTTTGTGTGTGAGAATGTTGGTGGGTGGAGTTTGTGTTTGTTGATCTGCTTTGAGTTGATTGTGTATGTGCATGAGTGGATGCATCCTTGTCTGTGTGCGTTTGAAAGCGAGCAGGTGGATTGGAGGGTGTGTGTTTGTGTTTGGAGATCTGCTCATCTGTGTTTGCACGACTGGGGTATTCTGTGTGTGCGTGCGCACGGCTGCTTGTCTGCCTGTCTCTGACTGACTGCACACACATGTTTGTGCTGGTGTGTGTGTGTGTGTATGCGTGTATGGGCACGTACACATAGCACAGAGTTTGCTCATCTCCCTGGTAACCAGATTGTCCCTACTCCTGTGCTGTGAGGACTCGCCTGCCAGCCTCTGCCAACAATAGTAGCAGGGCATCTAGCACAGTAGGTTACAGGAAATAACCACAAAAATAGGTCTCCATGAAAATAGTTTAGATTTACCCCAGGCACAGCAGCCCAGTTTATATTGTGCTCTCTTTATATAGGCAGGCTACATCTTGCACTGCAAATAGACACATTTTAAAGTGACGCAAGGTACTACATACTGCACACAACCTGGGTTGTGCCATTGCTAGATAATTTCCTCTGTTATGTGTCTGTAGTGTCCTATTGCCCATGTCCTCTGATGAAAGAGAGGAATTTAAACCCAAACTTACTTGTTTGCCATTTGTTGACATTAGTCTGACGTTTAGTTCATGCTTTTGTTTCATGTTTTATGGTAGAAATTATATTTAAATATTTAATAAAAAACAGGAAAATATTGAATGTGGTTAATGTGACTCACTTCCTTAGTGCTGTAAGGCAATCCTTTCAGGGGGCTTTCTTTTTTCTTTTCCCACAAACTGAGTTTGTTAAATGGAGTCTTCCAGATGACTAACCTGGATGACCATCAAGGCAGTTATGCATAGTCGTGACTGTAAGCCAACACTAGACCATTGACCTCATGTAGTTTTAAGACATTACAAAAGCAATTCACTAAAGATTCACTTTAGATACTCTAAAAGAAAAGATAATTTGAGTGATTCTTTTGGTGCGTTGTTATGACATAGCCCTTTATGGTCGAGTTGTTCCTGTTAAAGGGCAATGCTATGGAATTTTAGGTGTAAAACTGGTGAACTAGCTACCTAAAAGGCACACAAAACCTTCCAAACATTTTCTTATTGGCTCTGCTAGAAGGTTCTAGATTGTTTGATGGCAGTACAGATAGAAATGTCATGTAATTAGGTTTAGGTGCTGTCCTGTGCTCTACCCAGAATTTTAGTTTCTCAATTCTTCATACGCCATACAAAACAATTTGGAGATGGTACTAAAACGTTGCCAGGATAGTGCCTCCACTCAATTTCTTTTAGCTCCACCACAGTGTCAGGGAGCCAGGCGTAAGCTTTGGTTATAGAGTAGAGTAGAGTAGTTACTTTATTGATCCCGAAGGAAATTAAGGTGTCCAGCAGCATACACATAATACACAGTGCAAAACATATCAGACATATTGCACACATCTGCATTCATACAACATTAACTGAACAGGAGAAAAAAAAAAACTGTCTCTGAGATGGGACTGGCCAATCGGCGAACAGAGGGAGAGATGAAAGAGACAGCACCAGATGAATTCAAGATCACACAGCACTGCGTAGGGGCACTGTAGAATACCTGGATGGAGCATCTACTTCATAACGCTGAAGCGTATTCTTTAGAGGTCAGTGCCCCTGTGCAGTGCAGTGTGATCTTGAATTCGCCTGTTGAATTCAAACATTCCATTCCCGTGCATAACATAAGTCACAACCAAACAGTAGTAATTGGTTGAAGCAGCAAGTATCTACCCACCGTGGAGCAAATACATCCCAATTGATAGGTTTCAGACACTTTGCACAAAGTGACACGATGTGAGAGTGGCTGTTGCATCAGGCTAACTAAAATGTATCCTAATAAAAAGGATCCATCAAATAGTGGTGAAAAGTTACACATGTTGTTTTTAAATAACTCCTCCATAGGCCACTGGTTAAAATGTTTTGTTTTGGGGGTTTTTTGCACATAGACCTCCATAATATTTTTCATTTTAGAGCGTTCTCATCTCTAACAGCCATTGCAGACTGTTACTACAGTATTATGATGAGCCAATGGCAGTGAAACGGGATGGCTTGTGCTGTCTGTTGCCATGACAACACCGTGCTGTCCCCCCCATGCCCTCCCCCATCTTTAAAGGAGACATGCAACTGATTTACTTCTTCCTGTTTATCCATTTCCTTGATCCAAGTCTCAGCCCTGCCTCGTCACATTTCACCCCTCCCCCCAATACACACACACACACACACACTTCTCCCATCTCTTCCACAGTATCTGGGCATATATGTGGAACTGTAGATCTTTTCATAAATTAGCATCTTAATGACTAGAGATGGCGTTTTGTGATTCATTTGGCACCAGTCAGTTGCTGGTAAAAACACGCTGCCTGTCATGGCTCTTGGATTTCACACCTCCCCAGAGCATTTGCATACAAAGTGCTGAAGACGCACACACCTGCCTATTCAAAATGCACAGAGTCTGAATACACTACCACACTCACATACACTAAAAAAAACACACACAAATCATCAAACAGCTACACACAAATGAGACTGCACGCACATTTGCATCACCTACCTATGTTTCTCTTTTTCTTTCTGACACACACACACACACACCCACACATCTGCACACTGGTCAAAACACACAAATAAGAATGTCTGTGCATGCACATTTACACCACCTTTCTTGCCTATGCTCTCCTGTACATTCTCTCTTTCTCTCTCACACACACACACACACACACACAAGCAAACAGCTGCATGCTTAGCAAAACACACAAGTAAGGATGTCTGTGCATGCACATTTTTACCACCATTCCTGTTCTCTCATCTCTCTTTCACACACACACACACACACTTGCACCCCCAAAGAAAATACAAGCTCTCCCATCATGACTAATGCATAGTGTTGCTGGTAGAGATGATGGTCTACACACAGACACACACACAAAGAGAATATAAGTGTTGGTGGAGGAGACAGCCTCATCAGCTCTCAACTTCCTTCTCTTGTTTTGGATTTCCTCCAGTGGTCAGCAGGCAACGCTGACAGCGCAAACAACAACTCATACAGCAAGTTTCAGGATAAATAAATTTGATTTGTGGGCTGCACGGCTGCATTGGTTTGTGTTCGCCAGCACAGCCATGTGTTAATGAATGACGTTGAGCCTGAGCTTTGAGGCGATGGCCCTCTTTATCCTAACATTAAAGGCCTGACGCTAATGAAGGAGTGTGATTAATTATAACAAGCCTCTTCAGAAGACAACACACACACACACACACACACACGGAGAGAGACACGTCGTCTTCCCTCCTAATCTCTCTCTCCCCCTCCCTTCTCTCTAACTCATGGACACTACACACACACACACAGATGCTGGCTGTCTGTGTCTCCCTCCTCTCTGCTCCTGTCTCACTCTCTGGCTAACACTCCCTCCCTCCCTGTCGTTCATGTCGCCCCTCCCCCACACTCCTTCCTCTCACACTCCTCTTCCTGTCTTTCGCACTAGAGTTGTTATTCTCCTCCACTTTATTCCAGTCCACCCCTCCACCACCTCTCCTCTTTTTGTTGGCTGTCTCTCTATCAGTCAATCCCCCCAACCCCATGACAGATCTCTCTCTCCTCTGTTCTAGCAGTCTCTCTATCTGTCAGCTCCCCTTGTTCTCTGTGCACTTTCTCTCTCTCTCTCTCTCTCTCTCTCTCTCACTCACTCATAACTGTCTCTCCATCAGTCTGTCCATGCCTATCTGTCCTCCCTCCCTCCTGCAGTGGCTGCTGCAGCTTGAGTGGAGAGGAGAGGCTGTCTGGCAGGCCTCTGTTTACTGTTCCTGTCTGCACAGAAGATAGTTCTCTCTCTCTTTTCACAGCCTGTCTGTTCATACGCAGTGAAATGACGGTTAAACAATGGTAGTCACTGAGTAATTGTGGAGGAAGGAATGTGTCTAATGTGTATGGAATCACTGCATGCAAACTGCATTCAACTGCATTCCGTATTCATATTCACACACAGACACACCTGCACATCATGTTGGCTACAGTAAGTGGACAGAACTAAGGCAAGGCTCCTAACCCCTCGCTACTCGGCAGGCACCACAACAGCAGGCTGCCTGCTGTGTTGTGTGTCAGTCAGTATGTTTACATGCACTGAGAGAAAATCTAAATTCTGCCTTAGTCTGGCTAAAATCGAAAATTTTAAACGCATGTAATACACACCTTAGTCCGGCTGAAATTGAACCGAACCGGCCTACTCATAATCGAGCAAAGACGCCCAGATAATCCGATAGGAATTGCGTTTCTCTCGGCAGGCAGCAGCTGAGATTATACTGACACACCTAAAGACACAGTCTCGATAAATGGGCTCTGGTAACGACAACAGTTGCTGCCAACAACTCTGGGCTTGTGTACATGTACAGTGTGTGTCTCACATGTAAAACAGTGAAAAGTAAAGTACGTATGAAGTTTATGCCTGTTGGTTGGGTTGTCCAGTCACCCAGGCCGCAGCGGGCAGACAGGGGCACAGCGTCGCCCACCTAGAGAGCCAGCCTGTCTGTGCTATCAGAGATGGCAGGTAAATTAGACCTAAGAATGTCTTTCTGTTAGAGGGTACTTTTGTGTTCTCTTTTTTTTTCAATTAGAACATTTATTTTATTTGTGATGTTGAGGTTAAGACTGCTGTCAATGGCCTAGTTACTGACTGAATTGGTGTAAAGAAAGCTGGATGTTTTAAATTCAATGTAGGTTACTCACTTGAATATGACCTAGTAAGTCTATCTCTTTTTTTTCTCTCTTTCTCTTTCTCTCTCTCTCCCCCTGTTTCAGTCACTTCTGTCAGTCAGTTCCGGTTAGTTCAGTGTGATTCTTTGGATGCCTATTCTCAGAGAAGCAGTGTTGCATAGAATGAAAGGTCTCTCTTTCTCTCGCTCTCTTTTTATCACATACACATATTTAAGAAAGGAAAGAACATGAACAGAAAATATGGTGTAAACAGAAAAAGAGGGCTTTGATGACCATGTTAATAATTCTTTCTCTCCGTCTTTATGTGTAGAGAGGCTGAGGCTCTGCTCACAGCATCTACCAGTGCTTCCCTGGTGTTCGCTGTTCTCTCAGGCACATTACTAGTAAGTGCCTGCGGCCGTCCCAACCATCTCATCCTCGCTGCGTGCTTGAGATCCGTGGCTTTGTGTTCATTATGGGGATGGGCACAGGTTCCCCATGCATTATTAATGGTTTTAATCAGCACGGTTCACGCCGCGATCGAGGCCAATTAGAGATGCTGATGAAGAGGCCATTTATAATGGCAGCAGCAGCACTCCCGATAGTGTAAATTCGAGCAAGGGAAGTTGGGATTGCGTGAAGAGGATGCGTCAGACTCCTGTCCCTTCTTTTCAGGGATTTCCAGAGGAGTGACAGAGTGTAGTACAGTTACAGGTGGGAGAGAGGACTTTATAGGTTTTCAGAGGGCAGAGGTGTCTGGAAGTTAAGACTGGTGAGCTTAAGAGCTTTTCTAGAAGCTTCCATGGACACCCTAGATGTGATTGCACTGCCCAGAGAGAATTTTTATCACTGTGGATGTAAGCAGCTCTCTCACTTGTGTGTGTGGAGGAGTGGAGTGATCTACTTCATGATAAAATCGATGATATGCCTCTGATTGTCTGAATCTGACAGAGCTGGGGACATGGTAGACAACACACTAAAACAAGGGAGAGAGCACGTTTAAAAGTGTGGCTTCAGGGGAGACTAAACGCCCTTTGACTTCACTTCACTAAAATATCAGAAAACGTGAAATATGTTGCAAGACTACTGCAATTCTCACATGACTCCACATAATGACTTCTTGCAGGCTAATGTAAACGTTAGAAAAAGTTTCATTCCATCGATCACTGAATCCATTTGATCACTGAAACTAGAACTAGGTTGCCTTATGGGCGCATTCACGTACTCTCTCTCTCTCTCAATGGATCCGCACTCATCTGTGTGCACATAAAAAAAAAAAAAAAAAGGCTAATAATAATCTTGCAAGGGTTGTTGTCATAAAGTTTTACCTGAGCAAAGCAGTGTCCCGTGTGTCATATGCAGATTTCTTTGCTTATATTTTGTTGATTGAGGTAGCCTATGGGTTTCCAAAAATTCCAATGTTAGCCTTCTTGACTTGATTGAACTGTGAAAGAGGAACTGTTTCGTCTTTGCACTCCTAATGCAAGTGAAGCCTATTACGGTTGTACAAAAATAGCCCATTAGGCTATTACTCCAAATCTTTTGCTCATATACCTAATAATTGACTGAAATGTATCTATTATTCTAAAAAGAATATAATATAAAATCACAATTTGAAATGCAAATAGGCCTATGCTTTATTCAACATCATTCTGTAAACCTGTCTGAGAGATATGAAAATATGATTCTAATGTTATTGACATGACATTAATAATAATAGTTTATTTTTTCTGTGTTATTTTTTACTGTGTGTGTGTCTATAGTTGTACTTCTATATCTATCACATCCTCATTCTTATTATCGAGTGAAGTATCGGTAAGAGTATTGATAAGAACCGGTACCGGTGTCATTTTTACACACACACAAAAAGAGCATACCCTAGGCCTATGTTGTATTTTTGTGGTGTGCAGTTTATCCATTTCCAGTGACACCCCCACAGCAGAGCAAACACACCAACCTGCCTGGAGTCTTCCCACATGCGGGCACTGCTGCTGTGAGCATTCAGCCTTCAGCAAACAAAAAATCCGACCCCCACCCACCCCATGCACCCAGCCATGGGCCGGCAATGGCCGGCTCCCTGCCAAGCCGGGGAAGGGGATGGCCGTGACTTAATACCAGCAAGCACGCAGCACCTCAGGAATTTCCCAATTAGCTGTGCAGTATGTTACGCAGAACCACAGGGGCAGGGATGCCGAGGCATATTTGCCTGTTTGCCTAAATAGTTTGAAGCTATAGTTTTCAAATGTGCTTCCTCAACTACAGTGCGTGTTTAGACAGTTATTTCAGAGAATCAAACATTTTTTCACTCACACTTTTTTTTTTATTTAAAGAGAGAGAGAAAGCGAGTATTTTAAGGTTAAGCGAGTTGATGAAATAAGACTTGAGGAAGGTACGTACGTGAGCACATTTCTTCTGGCTCTCCTCTTATCTGGTCTTATCTCAGTGTGGCAAATAGATTTTTTAAGTGCTGAAATGAGGTTAGTGCAAAACTCCTTGATTCCCTCCAACTTTAAATGAAGAGATGATCCTTTTTGTCCCGCTGCTCAGTGCTCTAAGCCCTAGAGGAGAGACAGAGAATGATAGCACTGAGACAACTATTCAGCCCTTTTCTTATTAAGAGGCATTTTGTCGTGTCACTTGAGTAACAGGTGTGTTTTCATGCTAAAGAGAGAAGCCTGGTGTGTGTGTGTGTGTGTGTGTGTGTGTGTGTGTGTGTGTGTGTGTGTGTGTGACTGCCATCACCCTGTGGTGCTAGCAGAAGGGTACAGTGCTCTCATCGACTGCACATCCCTTCATAAGAACAAATCAAATGCTGAAGACCGCAGGGCTATTTTTAGCATCAGTCGCCGGGGGCAGGAGATTGATTTTTTTTTTTTTTTTTTTTTAAGGTCTCTCTTATTTCCTCCCCCACTCTCTCTCTCTGTCTCTCTTTCTCTGCCTCTCTCTTTGCCGCTGTCTCTTTGTTTTCTTGGCTGTTGTTAAAAGAATGCAGCAGTTCTTGAGCCCTCACTAATTGCGAGGTGTAGAGTCTGTCCCTCCAGCTTTAATTGCCAGCCCAGTTTGCCGTGCGAGGCCCTTATGAAATGGGTGAGGGAAGGTGAGGAGTTGCTCTGTAGAGATGCAGAGACACTAACACTGCTCAGCAGCATGCTCAGTCCCTGATGAGAGTTGAAGCTCAGACTAGGCAGCTGAAAGGCTCTTAGAAACACAGCTCTGGATGGTGGTCTCAGAACCCCACCGTTGTCAGATAAAGGCTATAGAACTCCCAAGTTGTGTTTTGTGGCCTATGACGAATACGATGAGTGATCTTACAAACCCAGTACTTCCAGGTAGAACCAACCCTAGTGCTGTTGGGTGGTATCAGAACCTAAGTGCTCTTGGGTGCCCCATGAACTCCAGCGCTGTTGGATGGCATCAGAGATAAAATCCTGATAATCATGGGTAGAGGTGGGTGCTGATTGTATGTCCAGGTGCCAGTCTTGTCCTAGGGCTATGGTTGGAAGTACTCCAGACTATCGCTTTAAGGGATCCTGTCATTTTTATTTGACAACTTGTGTTTTTTGGGGGATTGGTAAGGATTAAAAAGACATGCTATCAAAATGATCATTGAGCACAAGTAATGTATTACAGAAGTGTGATTTGCTCCATAAATCCTAATGATGCATGTTTAACCAAATGGGTGTGTGTCTGCGCCTGCTAACTTGATGTGTTTCCACAACCCCAAGTGCTCTCAGCCCTTCCCAGACTGACTGGGATGCATTCTTCATGGACCTCTGTGTCTTGTTCCCCTCATCTACTGGGAAATGTTATTTATATTCAAAAAACATGCAGTTATGATGATGAACATTGTGTTCAGTTTGTCACTTCCATCGCCTAAGGGAGTCAAATGCATTAGTGACTTTAATTTCAAAGCGTGTATTGTATTTCAAAATGTCACCAAAGAAAAAAGGGAAAGAAAAGAAATGGCCCCGTCTGTTTTTCTTGCGCACACTGAAACACGATCACATTTCTATTGTGTTTGTAATTAGGTATGTTTATATGAATAGTCTTATGTCTGGATTGCAAGTGTGTCGCTAACTATGAAAGGTGGATTGGATTTGTGTTGGATGCAATGTCTGACCCCAGCACAGAGAGGGAGAGAGCGCGATGGTGGAGGTCTTTCTCCCATCTAAACAAGGAGGACTGAGTGGCACTCTGTCAGTTACACACACACACACACAAGCAAGCTTCCCCTCCCCCATACCCCGCTCATAATGAGATCACATACACACAACCCCTGCCTGAGCCTCTGGATAAACACACACACACAAATATACTGCCTCTGGATGAACACATAAACACCAGCCCAGTCCTTGCTCACACACAAACACACAAACGCGCACACACAGAACCTTGGTTAATGCATTTGCTCTGTCTCTCTCACTTGCCCAGTCTCCCTCGCATGCTTTCTTGCTGGCTCTGTTTTTCTCTTTTTTGCTCTCTCTCTCTTTCTCTCTGGGTCTCTCTTGCTCTTTCGCTCTCTTGTTCTCTTTCTCGCTGGCTTTCTCTTTTTTACACTGTGTTTTTTTTCTTCTCTCACTCCCTCTCACTTTCTCTCTCTTCTGCTTGCTGTCTTTTTTTTTCTTGCCCTCTCTCACTCGCGCTCTCTGTCTCTTTCTCTCCCTCTCTCTCCCCTCTCTTCTTTCTCTCTCTCTCAGCCTTTTATGTTAGACCCTGTCTTGCTCTCAGTCTCACTCTCACTCTCTCCCTCTCCCTCTCCCTCTCTCTCTTCCTTTCTCTTTGTCTTTCTCTCTCAGCAGCACATAGGCCTGTACCCACTATTTCTTTTTTTCTCCCTCCGAGGGATGTTTTGAATTACTTACTCAAAAAATACCTAGATAATAGCGTGTCTTTCAATAAAAAAAGGCTCAACTCAAAATGACTGGCGTACTGTTGCTTGGCTACGCATGCGGGTGGATAGGATGGCATTCTGAGGATGCTAAACACAAGACTGTTGAGGGCTTAAATCTCTTAGCATGCAAAAAGACAAACACATTAATCACAGGGTGAAAAGCGTGCTAAAATATTCATATGTTTCATAACAGCAGACAGCTTAATAGCCACTTTAGACTGTTGCTCTGAGATGGTGTGTGTGCTGTTGTTTTTCTCTGTGTGGTCTCATGCATTGTTAGCAAATAAGATCTTACTTTTTCTTTCTCTGTCTCTCTACCCCCCCCCCCCCATCCATCTTTTTTTCCCTCTCACTCTTTTTCTCTCTGTCTCTTTTGTTTGTTGTTGTGGTGCGCAGCCTCAGATAACAGTCAGCGCTTCCAGGAGACGTGTTTCGCTTTCGCATTGACACCTCAGCAAGTCCAGCAGATCAGCAGCTCAATGTAAGTCCCCAGCCAAGCTGTGAGCTTTTAGACCTAGGCTTTCTTCTCATACTTCTCCACAGCCAATGTACAAACACACACTCGTCCCACTCCCTTGTCCTTACTAAAAGGCTCTTCTTAAAGAAACACATACTTCCCTAAACATAATGTATAACTCCCAGTGACTTACTAAAAGACTCTTCTTAAAGAAACACATACTTCCCTATACATAATGTATAACTCCCAGTGGCTTTGTTTAGATTCAGATTCAGGCTTTGTTTTTGTCTGAGTTTTTTATGACCTTTTCACCTTCTGACCTTCCTCTCAAAGGGACATATCGGGGACCAAATGTGACTTCACAGTTCAAGTTCAATTAAGGTATGTGCTCAACTCATTACAGAAAATCCTAGTCAGTCAAAGTGTGTGTTCACCTTGTTCTGAAAAGCATAGTCTGACATAGTCTAGTATGTGTCTACCTTATAGTCACTGATGGGTTGATGGAGGGGTGGGGTCTCATGCTAGTAGTCAATGATATATGGGTGTTCTTTGATCCTCAGTACCTCTCTCATCTCCTCCAGATTTTGTTTATCAGAAACAAGTTGTCCTCAGGAAGACCACTTTCCGCCCAACCTATGTGTAAAAGTCAATGGGAAGCCCTGCAACCTCCCGGTGAGAGCACCAACAAAACTACCCATTTGAAAACAGAAATGCTTAAAACTATAGACCAAAGTACTTAGCCATAGCATAGTAACCATAGCCCTGTTGTATAAACTTGCTCAGTTCTGTCACTAGGAAGAATAACATGAGAATTTGATGCAATGTAGGCCGAATAGTGAACCTGCAGCTTACCTCACGGCAATACAGAGTTTGAACAACAGGGCTGGGCTATGATTGGAAGTACTCCAGACTATCACTCTAACCAAGAAAGGATCTATAGGTGTTAACAATCCAATATGGGGGTTTTGCATCTGTCTTAGATCTGTTTTCACCCCTTGTGTGTCACAGGGCTATCTTCCTCCAACCAAAAACGGAGTAGAGCCAAAGCGACCCAGCCGACCAATTAATATTACCTCACTGGTCAGACTGTCCACCACAGTGCCCAACACCATCGTGGTCTCGTGGACCTCGGAAATCGGAAGGGTAAGTCTGACCCCACCCATACTCCTTTCCTTGCCATCCCAAAAGTACTCTTAGCTTGTGCGTGCGCGCGTTCTGTGTGTGTGTGTGTGTGTGTGTGTGTGTGTGTGTGTGTGTGTGTGTGTGTGTGTGTGTGTGTGTGTGTGTGTGTGTGTGTGTGTGTATGTGTGTGTGTATGTGTGTGTGTATGTCTGTGTGTCTGTCTGTGTGTCTGTGTGGTGCTCACACTCACACAAGCTCTTGGGAACTCTTGGTGGAAAGACACACCAATGACCCTGGGAACGTCCTGTTTGACTCAGAGGAATGTAATTAACCAACTCTTCTCACTCTCTTCTCTCTCTTTCTATATATACCCATTTGTCTCCTCTCCTGTCCTTTCTCCCTCTGTTCCTCGATCTCTCTTTGTCTCTCCTCTCTGTCCCCTCTCCATCTCTCCCTCCTTTCTCTCTGTTGTCCCCTGTCTCCTCTCTCTGTCATCCCCTCTCTGTCTCTCTCTCCCCTCTCTGTCTCTCTCTCCCCTCTCTGTCTCTCTCTCCCCTCTCTGTCTCTCTCTCCTTTCTCTATCTGTCTCTCTTCTCTCTCTCTCTGTCGTCCCACCTCTGTCTCTCTTCTGTCATCCCCTCTCTGTCTCTCTCTGTCGATCTCACCCTGTTGTTCTCTCTCTCCCTCCTCCCCCCTCCCCCTCCTCTCTGCCCCTCCTCTCTGCCATCCTCTCTCTCGTCTCTGTCGTCCTTCCTACCCTCCCATCTCTCCTCTGTGTCCGCTGTGCAGAGTTACTCGTTGGCGGTGTACCTGGTGAAGCAGCAGTCGTCCACAGTGCTCTTGCAGCGGCTACGCTCCAAAGGGATCCGCAACCCAGACCATTCCAGAGCCCTCAGTGAGTGGCTGACCATCTCTCTCAATGGCATAGTATAAGCACACCACACCACATGACATCTTTCAGCCATTCAGCCATGTCCCTTGTAAAGGCAGGATGCTCCCCAGCTTTACCTCTCAGGAAACACATTATGAAATTACAGGAGTCCAGAGTAATTGTACTCGGTATGATGTCTGACATTTAGCACCAGTCTCTTCCACCAATGCTGGAAAATGTGAAAGTAGGTAGATGTGAAAGTTTGATAGATTTGATAGATTTCAGATACAAAATGAAGGACTTACTAAGGAGTGATTTACTGCAGACTGTGTTGACCTGTATGAGCTGTGTTTGTGTGTGTGTGTGTGATGGTGTGTGTTGTTGTGTAATGCCTACTCTGCCCTCTCCCAGTCAAAGAGAAGCTGACGGCAGACCCTGACAGTGAGATCGCCACCACCAGCCTGAGGGTGTCTTTGCTCTGTCCGGTAAGCCAGACGCCACCAACCCCACAGCATCTGAGCCCCCTCTCACAGGGATCAGTACATCGCAGCCTCCTCCTTCTCTTGTCTTTTTTCTTTCATCTCTCTCATTTTGTTTCCCCTACATCTCTTCTCATCAAAGTTAAAAGACAAATGTAAAAGTTAAAAGTTTAATGTGCGAGTGATTTTGAGACCTTGTGATTTTGAAAGGGATCTTGTGGCTGAGTTGACTTTCACATTGAATCTGTGGTCTGAACAGTATTCCCAGCAGGAGGAGTTTGAGGTGTAGGCATGCTGCTTCCATCCCCTTGTCCCCTCTTATCGGTCATCTGTGACCTCACTCTGTGTGTGTGTGTGTGTGTGTGTGTGTGTGTGTGTGTGTGTGTGTGTGTGTGTGTGTGTGTGTGTGTGTGTGTGTGTGTGTGTGCTTGCTCGTGTGGACTCATCCCACTTGCATCCTTTTTAATGTGCACCTGGGAGTCCAAGGTTTAAGTTCACGCGTACCCGCATGGGCGTGCCTGCTGTTTCATATTACCTGTCATGGAGCCATCTGCTTGATGTCACTTTGTGTGTGTGTGTGTGTGTGTGTGTGTGTTGGCCCTGTCAATGTTTATTTTATGTCTTTGTCTGCCTGAACCTGTCTGCATACTTGATGTCATGTTCTAACATGTCTGTGGGTACCTCTGTGTGTGTGTGTGTGTGTGTGTTCCAGCTGGGGAAGATGCGTCTGATGATCCCTTGCCGAGCGCTGACCTGTTCACACCTCCAGTGCTTCGATGCCACTCTCTACCTCCAGATGAATGAGAAGAAGCCCACATGGGTGTGCCCTGTCTGTGACAAGAAAGCCCCCTATGAACACCTCATCATTGATGGGTAAGGGCCAGGATGTTTCCTTTATGTGTACATCCAAACCTGGCTCCATCCCCCCATGTCCTCTCTGCTCCAGTACCATGTTCCTTGTTTCTCCACCCTTTGCTGCTGTGCCAGTAGAAATGCTTCTCCTGGGACTGCTGTGGAGCACCTGGCTACCTACCGTACATCATAAACTGCCAGGTGCCCATGGGAACACAGTCAAGGATTCACACCTGTGGTGATTTCACGATCCTGCTCATTTCCTGTCCTGTTTTTCCTGTCCTGTGTCCTGTCACAATAAAGGCAAAAAGCCAAAGAGAAAAAATATATATATGATGGGAAAGGAGTATAAGGAATAAGAGGATTTGTCGTTAGTCAGCTGTAGTGGTTACCTAAAAAATGATACAAAATAAGGAAATAATACTGTTTGATAATTTTCTGTGATCACATGTCACATCCATAATGTGGTTATCATGAGTTTAATTCAAAAACATCTTTGTAAGTGCTTACTGAAACTCCTTTACCTTTACCTGAACTTTACCGGCAGAGTTTCTTCTCCCACAACCCCCCCCCCCAGTCTTAGCAGGGTAGCTGCCAGCTGGCTTTCCAATGTGGACTCATTAAACCAGCAAAGTGTGTGACGGCCGCTTTTTAAAGACCTGTGTTGACCCTCACACACATAGCAGAACTCTGCGTGAGTGGAGTGTATGATGGGCAGGTGTCTAAAAGCGATGTGTGTGTGTGGTTTCCTGCCCGCTGACCCCTTGGCTGCCCCGGCAGGTTGTTCATGGAGATCCTAAACAGCTGTGATGACTGCGATGAGATCCAGTTCAAGGAGGACGGGAGCTGGGCCCCCATGAGGTCGAAGAAGGAAGTGCAGGAGGTATCTGCTTCATATAATGGAGTGGAAGGTATGTACTAATAGCAGAGAGGTAATAATGATCTTTGCTAATAGCTTATTCCATTTGCAGTTGGAGCTCGGTTTTTGAGTAGTCGTCCGAGCTCAAAAGCAGGAAGTGGCGCCACGCGCGCCCCGTGTCTCGGATGTCCGACCCACAAACCCGGGGCAGCACAGAGGACCCCGAGTTCACATTTCAGTGTTTAAAGCAGACCCTAAACTTAACGTGACAACAGCTGTAAACGTAGTTTGCGCAGTGCTCCCTTCGTGAGAGCAGAGATACTTTAAAACTTAAGATTCATCAACCATAGTGACAGTAAACCAGCTTACATACTTGATAACAGGTTACCATTGTGTTGCACTGTGGACTTTGTAAGAGCGGTCACAGCTAATTTAAAACTAATACAAGCTATTTCACCTTTGTCATCCAATAAATCCGTCCACACATTAAAACTACCATTGTTTATGTCAAAAAGCAGGAAGAACTAGATCAATAGGCTATTTACTGTTTGTCAGACATTTGGGTTGCTAGTCAGCACGTTACATAAATAGTGCATTTCACTTTCTGTGGACTTGAGATGTACTTTAAAAAAAAAATGTTACATTGTAAGTGTTAGCCTCAAGCATATAATGCAATATTTTTGTCAATGTTTTTTTTTTTAAATAAGACAAAATGTCACAGTGTGTTGATTTTATTTCATCTGTGCTCATCCCAGTTAAAATGAACCATTTCCCTGTTCAAACAAGTGTTTGAATGCTTATTCTGTTTTTTTTGTTTAAGTGAATGCTTTCTTGGACGCTTCCATCATCACTCAGAGTTTGGCAAATGCAATGGATCAAACTCAGTTTTTGTTGTTTTTAGTGGGTTTATCAGTCTGACCTCCGAATCTTGGTTGCCTTGTAAATTCTAGCCAACTACACATACTTACCTAACACAAATTCAGATGTTTAATGATGGCTAGTTAGAGTGTTTTGTATTTAACATTCTAAATGCTAAATGTTAGGCCTTGTTCATTTCCATCTGTTTTTCTGTTTGAAGTAGAGTTGATTTCAGCAAATTCAGCATGATTGTTAAATTCAGTATTGACCTGTATTCATTGACACCTAGCTTTGCATGTTTTCTGAGTGGAAAATTGCAAAAAATATGCATATTGAACACACAAAAGAAAAAAAAATCAGTCCAGGTTCAGGTCATACATTGACTTTGAAGTGTTTTTTTTGTTTGTTTGTTTTTTTGACCCCTGATCTGACCAGCTGACCCCTTGAAAAATATTTAATTCAATGTATGTATGCGCAAGTAGTTAGTAAACAGTTATGCAACTGCCTGCTGGCTGAGGGGAGTTTTATCACAGGTCTACCTGATTACCTGCAGGAGCATCAAAGAGAGTTGCTTGCCTGTGCTGCAGTTTACAATTGATTTGATTTCAATGGACTGGTTGATGGTGCCAGTTGATGAAGCCAGTCTGTGATTAAAGGTTCTTGTGCGGGGTGGGTCCAATTGGTTTGCATGGTGTGCCTGTATGTTCATTTGATCACATTAGGTTGTGCAATCTCTGACTATGACAGTGTTTGATGCTGCTGGCAGATAATCTAGGTCATCAGTCATTGGTGCAGTGCAGTGGTGTCAGCCTGCTATCTGCGAGCTGAGTTTTATATGTGTGTGTGTGTGTCTGTCTGTCAGGCTCGCAGTGTCGGACAGTTGTGACAGAGCAGAAGACGTCCCACTCTAGCAACAGTAAGAAGGTGGAGGTGATTGACCTGACGCTGGACAGCTCTTCAGATGACGATGACGACGATGAACCCCCCGCCAAGAGGACGTGTCCCTCTCTGTCACCCACCTCGCCGCAAGTTAGCAAAGGGTAAGGCTACATCTACACACACACATACAATCCATCACAACCTGCACCACACCATGCAATTCTTCTGACTTCTACCTGACTTTGCTCTCCATTCATTCATTCAGTTTTGCACATTTTGGTGTAAATGTATCATTTGTCTCACTTTGAAAGCCTTGTCAAGTTCTTTTATTGAATTTGTCAGTCTAGTAACCATATAATAACTTTGTGGAAACTTGCCGCACTGGAACATGGAACTGGAACAAAAATTGAATTTAAAAAATTAAATTTATAAATTAGCGGTGTCCTCTCTTAACCTTTCTGCTAGCTAGTCGAATCTCGTTGCTTGTTTCAGTGCTTTGAAATATATAGAAATACAAAGGTTTCACAACTACTGATTTTAGTAATTTTTCATAATGGTTTTCAAGTAGTTGGCTAGTTGTTGAGTGCCAGTGCATTGGTGCTAACATTGCTGTTAGTGCTAACAGTTGAGAAGGGGTGTATCATTTTTAGATTAATCCATGGTATGTGTCCATTATGGTACTGTACACAACTTGCATGTCATTGTGAAACAGATTTCATATTCGACTATGTAGGCCACTTCTCTACAGTCACATAGACTCTATGGACTTTGTCATATTTGTCTACAGCGCAAATTAGTGATTGTTGGCTAGTTGATGAATAGCCTACCAGAATTATTCTTATTAATATTCTATGAATCTGAAAAGAAATTTGATTTTAAAATGATTGATTAATTGACTGATTGATTTGGCAAGCAGCGTGCTGAACCTGCACACTCAAGCATCACCTGTGAGCAGAACTCCCAGCATGCCCCAGGTGGACACCAACTACATCCCGCCACCACCGCCCCTCATCCAGGACTATCGTCACTACTACCCCACACACAACGACCTGTCAGGTGGGTAGTTGACCTTTTGATGTTGGGTTATGCTACAACAGTCTTTCACAGTTAGCCCCGTACTTCTCTCAAGTTGACCCACTTCACATCCTCAGCTCTATTTGCTATCCTAACTTGTTCCGTTCTTTAAAATGTGTTCACCTCAATGCTGTCACATGGTAAGACATTCGACCCAGCTTTTAGTCCCTGAACATCTGGAGTCATTTCAGAATAAATCATTTTTCTCACATTCACTATATGCATTTATATATTCTCAGCATCATTAGTGATGTTTTTTTTTTTTTTTTGGAAACAATCAGGCCACAGTCTGGCAGTTAATATCCAGATACATTGTGATCAATCAGTAGAGCTGATTATGGTAGAGTAGTCATGTCCCGCAATTCTGAATAATTATGCGCATCTCTCTAGTAAGCTGTGTCCAGATGACAGAGAGTGGCGACATGGTTCTTCTGTGGTATCTTAGGAGTTCTGTGCCAGAATATGAGCTTTATTGGCAGTCCCTGCAGCTGAGCGATCATCGGTTGTGGCATCGGTTATTTATGGATTAATTGTGAAAGTAGCATTCCATCAAAAATAGGTTACGTGTACATTTTTCAACTTTAGCAAACACACACGCACAATGTACCTAATGCAGTTCCTGATGCCCCAGAGGAACATGCAGCAGTTACAGTGTAGCTGTGTTCATGTAGCTCTTAAATGGCCAGTTTAAATCTCTCCCTGTATAGTAACTCTTCTCCACTTCTTGTTCCAAAAGTGAGAGGTGGTGTGAAAATGACAATCCCAATATTTATTTATTTATTTTGCTCGCTGCAGTTAATTTGTCACTGCTTGTTGTTAATGTGATCTAAAAACATTACATCAAAGACTCCTCTTGTTTGGTGTTAAATTGACCTGATTTAACACTGCAGATAAGAGATGACATCCCCACAGGGCCCCCCGCTGACTGCCAGAGCATCGTGCAGCATCATGATCATGAGATGTGCTCACCTTCTCACTACCCTCTCTTCTCTTTGACTCCCACAGATTTGAATTTCTTCTCTGTTTTACAAGGTGAAAACCAGGTAAGTGGAAACTAAACATTGAAAAAATATTTGCATGCTTTGTTGAAAGTCCATAGATTCTATCACCACCATCTTAAATTCCCCATCCAGTCATTGTGTCATTCTATCTCTGTCACTAGGTGGGTTCACTCTGGGTTCTGTTGCCTTCATATCTTCATTCCCTCTGTATGTTTCTCATAAAGCATGTTGCTGGGTTTTCTCTTCAGTGACACAAACATTTACAGTATTTGCCCCGCTAGTCTTTATCTTTTAGCCTGTTAGACTCATCCCAGGAACTATGAGATCTACTGCAATACGGGCATCACATATACAAATGTATAGCAATTTCCGAGCAGCACACAGTCACAGTATACCAGCAGCAGCATGAACAATATTCCAGGGGATCATAGAATGTGGCAGCTGTAATTACTTGATAAATGAAGGTACCAGTGTCATTGTCCATTATTTAGAGCCTGAACATCAACGACGTCTTGCTTATATGAATGCATTCATGCTAATGTTGAATGCTTTAATTTAATCTTCAGATTTTGCTGTTTGTAAAAATGGTGCTGCTTGTTGCTCTTATCAACTCGTATCTGGATTAGGCCATAAATTATCAACCATTACAGTACCACTTAAGAGATTTAGAGCTGACAATGACCCACATAACACAATCAAGGATGTAGGCAGTCCTGAAACGGCCTGTGAGAAAATCTCTGCACTTATAAAAGTGCAAAAAGTTCTCCCATTTGGGATGAAACTGCAGAGGTCTCTTGAAAGAGCTGAGTATTATTAGTGTCTGCAGCTTCCCTGTAATTCCTAGTATTATGTTGCCACTGGACCAATGAGAGCGAGAGACCGGCAGGTCTTTCCACCAATGCCTGTCTCTCTCGTCCTCCTTTCTCTCCCTCAGCACTACAACATGGTGATGGCGGCAGCGGCGGCGGCAGCCTCAGCCTCAGATGAGCACGAGCTGCTCCTCAACCGCTTCCTGCCATACAGCTCGTCGCAGCTCTTCCTGGAGCCGCCGGGCGCGGGAGCCAGCAGCGGAGCGTTGGCACCGGTCAACGGCGGCGGCGGAGGGGGCAGTGTTGGCAGCAGCAGCAGCGGCGGCAGCAGCAGTGGGAGCAGCAGCAGCCTGGTGTCGTCCAGCAGCCTCCGGGACGCCTCGTCCGTGCACCTCCACCCAGCAGCGTCGCGGCCCAGCGCAGACGCCATCGCCGCAGCCGCAGCCCTGTATGGCTCCATCTCTGACGTCATCTCGCTAGACTGAACTCACAAAACACACACACACACACAGAGCATAAACAGAGACATAAACATATACACATTCAGACACTTACATACATACATATACATATACACACATGGACGCGCACCAAAATGGACTGTACAGACACTGAGAAGAGCAGGAGAGTGTGGGTGGGGCATTTAAGAGAACAAGAAAAGCAGAGCGTGGATTTTTTTTTTAATTAAGGACGAAAAGAACAATGCTATGTACAGAGAACAAAATATATATATATATATATATAAATATATAAATATATTTTCTGTTTTACTTTTGTACATAAAACGTTTGAGACTGTCTCTGTTTTAGTGAATGACTTCAGTTGACTTATATTTCCCCCTGGATACTGAAGATTGTTGGGCTCCCTTCTCCCTCCCATACATATTTCTCAGTTCCCCAGCTTCGATTGGAACTTTTGTACCTCTTGTTTTGTTTTTTAAGAATTGTACTCTTATCTTAAGGCTGATTTCTTGCTCTGCACCAGTTGGATTTTTCAGCAGGCAAGAGAGAGACACTGAGAAAGTCAAGACATCAGACTTTCTTTTATTCATCCAAATTTGAATCGTGGTGTTTCTACTCCAAAAAGAAAAAAACAAACCAACAAACAAAACAAAAAAAAGAAAAGAATGGGGGGGGGGACAGTATCTTCTGGAATAGTCCAGGTGTTTGTGCATTTGTGTGCGAGGTAGGTTCTGTGCAGTGAACAGTTCTTGGGTGTTGTGTGAGTTCTGCTCTGGTCTCTAAAACAGTTCCTCTGCCTCTGAGGCCATGCGGTGGGACATGCAGCTCATTTACTGAAGCTTGTCTGGTTTAATTTCTGCTGCCCCTGCTTGCATTTCTCTCCATGCCAGTGTCCAACCCCCCCCCCCCCCCGCCGTGCTGTCAGGTACTCTGCTTGTATTCTTAATGCTCCTGTAGTTTACGTCAAGAAATGTTTTGTTTTGTTTTTGTGCTTTGCTGATTTCTTCATTCTCATTTCACACAATGCCAAAATCACTGTGTGTGTGTGTGTGTGTGTGTGTGTCTGGGCCAGCGCTCCTCCTGTGCTGGTTCTCCAGTCCCATCAGTAGTACTGTAGTGCTGACTCTTTATCTCAGTCCCATCCATGATCTGTTCATAATCACTCGTCGTTCGGACATTGTTGGATTTTTAGTCATCTTTTATGTGATCTTCCTTTCATTTCTGCTACCTTGCTATTTCAACTCAAAAGATTAAGTTAATCAAGCAGCAAGTGCCTGGTAGCACCTGAACAGTGGAACAGCTGAAGGCATGCATGCCCCAGTTCATCTGTCTTGACGTCTCTGTTAAACGTATTAGTGCATTCAGACCCCCAGACCTGCAGAGCATCCAGTTTTTTACCATCTTAGCTGTAGATAATGATCCTGTCTCTGGTGTGAATAGATGGAGCAATAACCAGGGCACATTCTCCACAGGAAGAGTTGGATACAGATTTTTCCCAGACAAATGCAGAAAAAAAGTCTGAGAATAGGTTCAGAATCCCAATTTGGTGGCCGAGCTTTGCTCCATCATGTAGTGGTTTCTTCATGGTCAGTCCATTGTTTGCAGTGCAGAAATGTAACCAAGGGCTATTCTGTTCTGGACTATTCTCAGTTTCAAACTACAGCTACACTCGCAATTCAGTGTCTGTTATTTGGGTCAAATAAGTATATTTTCCTTTAATGTCCTTTGTTACACTGCTGCTTCTGGACTCTGAACAGAGCTTTAACTGGACGATATACATTTAAATACACATTTAAATACAGTAGCTCCATTCCTTATCTACACGTCTTGACTGAATGTTTTTTTTTTTTGGACTCGCCCTGTGTGTAGAATATGCTCTGTATTTTATTTATTGTGTATTTTCTTTTTTTTTTTTTTTTTACATCTTGATTTCCACTGATTTATTGTCACTTGGTAGTCTTTCAAGAGCATATGTGTACTGAATAAGCTTCTGTTTTTTGTTTGTTTGTTTGTTTGTTTGTTTTTGAGGGGATCTCCCATTTTCACATGTGGATATAGCATTTATTGCAAGATTGTTGAACCCAGTAATGAATCTGCTTCGCTGAAGACTCATCTCGGTAATCTGCTGGTTTGGGTGGAGGGTCATGCAGCATCCGCTTGTATAGTCCTAGTAGAAAACCCTAGGCTCCTTCTTCCCCAACTGTCCAGCTCATTATACATGTGAAGAGTGCATTGTCACCCCATCAAGAAGATGCCCTTTTCAAGAGGTCAGTGAGAGACTTTGAATATTGTTCTCCATTGACGCTCTTCATGTAGCTTGCATTTTATCTTTATGGCCAAGACCATGTTTGATGACCTGTTCAGTTATTTTTTGTTTTGTTTTTAAATCACTCTAATACATGTCAGTGTTATGTGTGCATTGCTACCCTGGTATTTATTTAACATTGTGACAGCCATTGCATATAGTAATGGACAGATAAGCACAGGACCCCCACTGGTTTGCCACAGTCCCATGTGTAGCCTAGCCTATGCCACAACCAAGCAAAACAGCTGTCTCGCCCAGTGCAGCTGTTGCGCCAAGTTCCGAAGGTTTTCTTTTTTGTTTGTTCGTTGCTGGTAGTTATGTCTTGTTCCTGATCTTCATTTCAGCCATGTGTGTAAATATGACGATCCGATCGTTAGGTCGGCATTAGGCACAGGGGGGCAATCCCGCCAAAATGACTGAAGCAAGAGGAGCTCTCCTGCACTCAATGTCAGTGTTTTGAAGATGATTAATTGATAAAGGGAAACTCTTTTGGGTGAGTGTGTGTGTGTGTGTGTGTGGAGATTGCTGGAAAAAAAAGTGTATGGTGAATTGTGCAGAATCAATGTTCTGGTAATGTTCTTGTGTCTTCTGTCATTGTTTCCAAAAAACATATTGAAAATGATTTATATTTTAGATAAAAAAAGAAAGTGGGTTTGAGATGGATTCCAATTTTGTTTTCTCTTTTTATTTTATTTTTGTTTTTCTTTGAAGTATTTCAGGTCGGCTGTGGTTGCGCTCACTGCCTTAAGTCCATTGAGTCTGTTCCCATGCGGCATGTCCTACAAGAGAAACGGCTTTTTAAGGAACATACAAAAGTAATGATGTACAGTTGACCAATGTCAGTTTGTATAAAGTACTAAGTGAAAAAAAATATTTATTACATGCATTGGAAGAAATTGTTTACTTATTGAATGTTACCTGTTTATGTAGGGAAGTTTAGATGTAATAAACCGCATTGAGTTAAATGTGTCACAGCTTTCTTTGTTGAAAAGTGTTTGACAGTGTCTGGGAAGTGTTTGTATTTTTGCATTTCAGTTCAAGTCTGTTTTTTACAACAGTCAGGATTTCACCACGCAGCACCATCAGGGGATCCTATGATCAGGTGTGGATTACACATTATAACAGTAACATCAGAAGTAATTGTGTAACTGTTGTTGAGTCCTCCTCCCCCTACACATAAATGCAGCAACTTCAACATTCTCAAAGCAAACTGCTGAAACCATTGCAACCAAATAATAACAACAAACATATTGACCAGCTCACCAAAGAGGATGCCAAGTTCTGTGGTGCCAGAATGCAGAGCTCTCCTCCATCTACAAGTGATGCACACCAGCAAACTCAGAAAGTGAAGACTGAAAATGGCGAGGGCAGTCTTTACTTACATGCCCACTATGTTTTTGTTATTACACTGACATGTTTGCATTAGTACAAGAATGCTATTGTCTTTGACTTTTGCCTCATAAAAGGTTCTGCATCCTATAATAGGGATTTCAAACAGGTGCCACAGTAACTCTCAAAGGGTCAGAGGAAATGTGCATTTACTTCTGTTAACAAAGTCACAATAATGTATTTTCTGTGAAAATTCAGACATTGTAAAATCTTTGCAACAAAACAAAACAAAAAAAAAACAATAGTTTGGTTCATCTCTAGTGTCGGCTGGCTATGAGCTGATGTTGGCAGGTGACCAAGTGCACACCAGATTGTCTATGAATGGAAAAATCAGTCCAGGTTTTCTCACCACAAATTTTAAATGACAAGTGCTCAAAGTGTTGAAGATGGGAAAGGATTTAACATTAAATGACAGTCAGTGATGCTGGTGGACATTGCATTTGTTTATGTTTACATTTCTTAACAGACATTTTTGACCAACAAAGGACTGAACAAAACGCACTGGAGAGGGGGCTCAGTCCTCCTGGAGAAAAGGCCATTAACACCAAGAATGATAACTATAAATAAATATTCAATGAATTAATATGAATGACAACGTCCACACTAGAACTGTGACGAGAACTACATGTGCAAAGATGTCAGGATCACTTTCAGAGCAATTTTTTGAACGATAAAAGGTTGACAGCCAGTCAGAAAAAATGGAATTTTAGACATTACTTTAGACTCATGTTAACATTGGTCAGGGTGGACAGAAATATATTTTTCTAGACCAAGCAGAGGGAAAAAAATATGGAATCACTCAATTCCAAGGAAAAAATGATGGAATCACCCTGTGAATTTCCTTTCCCACCTGCATCAGATTAGATCTGCTCGTTAATCTGCAGTTAAAAAGGAGTGATCACACCTTGGAGAGCGGTTCCACCAAGTGGATTGACATGAATCATGGCTCCAACACGAGAGACGTAAATTGAAACAAAGGAGAGAATTATCAAACTCCTTAAAGAGGGTAGATTGTTACGCATTGTTTCAAAAGATGTTGGTCGTTCAGTCAGCTGTGTCTAAAATCTGGACCAAGTACAAACAACATGGGAAGGTTGTTAAAGGCAAGCATACTGGCAGACCAAGGAAGACATCAAAGGGTCAAGACAGAAAACTTAATGTCTTGAAAACAGAAAATGCACAACAAAACAAATGGGAAGAAACTGGAGTCAATGTCTGTGACCGAACTGTGAGAAATCGCCTAAAGGAAATGGGATTTACATACAGAAAAGCTAAACGAAAAACATCATTAACACCTAAACAGAAAAAACAAGGTTACAGTGGGCTAAGGAAAAGCAACCTTGGACTGTGGATGACTGGATAAAAGTCATATTCAGTGATGAATCACATATCTGCATTGAGCAAGTTGATGATGCTGGAACTTTTGTTTGGTGCCGTTCCATTGAGATTTATGGAGACAACTGCCTGAAGAAAACATGCAAATTTCTTCAGTCATTGATGATGTGGGGCTGCATGTCAGGTAAAGGCATTGGGGAGATGGCGGTCATTACATCTTCAATAAATGCACAAGTTTACATTGACATTTTGGACACTTTTCTTATCCCATCAATTGGAAGGATGTTTGGGAATAATGAAATCATTTTTCAAGATGACGATGCATCTTGTCATAGAGCAAAAACTGTGACATTACTTGAAGAATGTGTGGTGGAAATTGAAGAAAATGGTCCATCACACGGCTCCAACCTGCAAAACTGATCTGGCCACTGCAATCATAGAAAGTTGTAGATGAAGAGTAGTGTTTGTCACTCTTTAAGTCCATCCCTCAGAGACTGCAAGCTGTTCTTTTGTTTGTTTTTCATGATGCCATATTTTTTTTCCTTGGAACTGAGTGATTCCATATTTTTTCCCTCTGCTTGGTCTAGAAAAGTAACTGTAACTGACTACCACATTTTTTTTCCCTTGATTTCTTTTAGTGTTTCTTAAAGCCAAAAAGTTGCCATTTGAAATGACTAATTTTGTCATGTCTGTGATCGGATTTTTTTTCTACAAAAATAAACACTGAATTTTGCACTGAACTGAATTTTGCAAGTTTGCAAATTTGGCAAGTGATTGTATGACTGGTATGAAACAGACACCGGCTTTAAGAGCATGCTGTGATGGCTTCCATGGCTACAGAAGAATTAATCCATGTTACCTGATAAAGTAGGCCTACACCTTTAAAATATAGATAGTGTTTAGATAATATAGATTCTATTTTATTGTCATGAGATTCAAGTGTGGTTGTAAACACTGAGGTTTTGGATGTGGGGGCTTATTAGGTAGGCATTTTAAGGCTGCGAGCTTTAATGAGACATTCAGTTTGGCATATTTTTGGACAAGTTTGTTTTCATAAGCTTAATATGCGCTTGATAAAGGATACCTCAAAGCCTAGTGAAATGTCAATTGAATCAAAATGTCTCAGTGAGAGGACATTTCAGAGATGCTGCTGTCCTCTAAGTTAATTTGTGAAGGCTGACTGAACTGCCAAAACAAAGAGGAGAGGACAATCTTGCCGAGGTTTTCGGAAGACAATTTATCAAAACGTGCAGTTAATTCATGGGAACTCCAGGTGGCAGTAAAAACACAGACAATGAATTGTATTGCTTTATGGGAAAAAAAACAATATATTATCAGTAGGTAGATTCTTGTTTGTTAATTGAAAAGCTGATCCACATTAATTTGGCTGTTTGATTTGTTGTGTTTATGCAAATCGCACCCGATATCCAATTGCCTGGTGGTTGATGGGCTACCATGTTGTTAACATAAGTAGGTTTATGTCACAGTTACGCAGTTTATACCTAAGTTTTCTTATATTTAAATTTTTTTTTGAGAGTAATATATGGGCGCCTCGACATGGAATTTTATGTCACTCAAATACGATCACCAATATGAACCAATCAGTTGGTTCAGCGGCATGTTATCCAAAAGGCGCATGACATGAAATCATAACCAAGTCGATCTCTGGCAGAAGGACAGTCAACATAAAGTTCCTAGGCGCAGGAGAACGGATTGTGTGTAGTTTAGAGTTTATTGTCCTCAGTAGCGGGTATTTCTGAGGGACAGAGAAGTGATGCAGTTGTGCGCATTACGCATCTTTTTTAGCTGAGGCGTCCCTGTGTCAGAGGAGATGGAAGACATAAACCAAAGCGGAATAGTAAACAAATCATTAACGGATGAAGACCGTTTTCGAAGCTTGGAAGATATCGATGTAACAGCTGATGGAAGTCCCATTTTGAGATTTCTGATCTCGGTCACCTACCTGATTGTATGCGCCGTGGGACTGGTTGGAAATTTGCTCGTCTTGTTTTTTATCAGAGTACGACAAGAGAGACGCAAATCTAAAATCAACTTTTTCATACTTAATTTAGCTGCTACGGACTTCCAGTTTGTATTAACTCTGCCTTTTTGGGCTGTGGACACTGCGCTTGACTTCAGCTGGCCGTTTGGAGATGCCATGTGTAAAATTGTCCTCTCTGTCACTGTCATGAACATGTACGCAAGTGTTTTTTTCCTGACTGCAATGAGTATTACGCGATACTGGTCTGTTGCTTCTGCGCTGAAAGACCGAACTCGAAAGAGATCTTGCTCGGTGAGATGGGTCTGCGTGGCGCTTTGGGTTTTGGCCACTGTAGCCACAGCACCAACAGCTATTTTTTCAACTGTCACCAATGTCACTGGAGAAAAACTCTGCCTCCTTAAGTTTCCACAGGGACAATATTGGCTGGCTGTATATCACTTACAGAAAATTTTAATAGCCTTTGTCATACCTATGATTGTCGTTTCAATCAGTTACTTGATGTTAGTGAAGCTCATTCGGCGTTGCAGTATGAAGAATAATTCAAGGCGAATAACACAAGTAACCAAATCAGTCACCATCGTCGTTCTATCGTTCTTTCTCTGTTGGATGCCCAACCATGCCATTACATTCTGGGGTGTTCTGGTGAAATTCAACGCTGTCTATTGGGATAAAACATACTATATGATTCATACTTACGTATTCCCAGTTACCGTATGTCTCGCCCATGCCAACAGCTGTTTAAACCCAATAATTTACTGTCTCATGCGGAAGGAGTTCAGGAAAAAACTAAAGGATCTGTTCTCTCGGAAATGAGTGTTGTTTCTTGTGCTTGGGCTGAGCTGAATTTCGACTTCATCTTTCTCATGACGATATAAAACGCACACTATCTATCGGATGCATATAGCCTGTTTTGATATATTGGCTTTAAATGGGTGTAAAAACAATGTGCTGTAAAGGATAACTGGATAGAGCTGGTTTTGAGTGACAGCTGATGAATCTGTGGTGGCCTAGATGATGATGATGAGTTGCTGATGACCATACCACTTTTTTCACAAAATACTCACCCTTATTAAAACTGATGCCTACCCAAATATTGTGAAGCTGCCAGCAACATACCGATACACAACATTTGAGTCATTTGCTAAGGCTTCATTAACATTTTGCTTGACAGTTTGCTTCAATTACTGTGTGTGTGTGTGTGTGTGTGTGTGTGTGTGTGTGTGTATGTTTTGGAGGGGGTGGTTTCACACCCGGTCAATTAGCGTACTTCAGAAATGCTGTTTGAATGAACAATCAAGGCAGTATGGAAATGCATGAAGCCTCACATGTATTGTAATGGTGTAAAACAATATAAATATGCTCTGTCCTGTTACATGTTCACATATAATAAATGTATGAATATAACACGTCTGCATTGGTATGTATGTGAAAATATTTCATTATGATATGGGTTTATAGATTACAGTTTGCTATCTGTATTTGTTCCTCAACTTTGCCTTGTTACCAATTTAGTAGTCAAAGGTGTATGATGCAACTCCTCTCCACATAATGACATTACTCTGGAGATTTCCAAAGCAGACCTATCCAGAGAGCTGTGTCCTCAATTGGAATCTCAGAACAGGCCTATAATTGGCAGATGAAAACAACTATCTACTCTGTTCTTTAACTCCAGTCAGATGCAGAAGAACAAAATCTGTAATGATCGTTCTTTTTTCTTTCACATCGTTTTTGCATAGAGGTGCTCCTTTGAGGTGAAATTTGGACTAAAATTCTAGTGCATGGAGAGTTCATAGAGACGGTGCACACAAAATGATTTTCATTTCTGAGCAGATGAGCAAATCAGAGTAAGATCCAGTCCAGTCGCAGTATGTGAGTGTTTATTAATGTTGAAGCCAAAGATAAAATGGCGCATTTCCCCTTTGTGACAAGAAGCCAAAAGCTCTCATTGATTCTCTCTAGCCTCTACTGTTAGCCTCTACTGTGACAAGTCTGGTTAGAAGGATTTCTAAATGGACAAACGTGTCTAGTCATGTACTGTATCTGTAAGCTCGTTTGGGGTGGAAGATTCAAAAACAAATCCATTTTGGAATTCTATGTTGACTTAGAAGTTAATAAGTAGCATTCAGACAAGAATTATCTTTGGATGTTTGAGGATATGTACAAAAACAATTATTTTAATGGAAAACATTGATTTCCTGCTTGCCTGTTATGGTAAGCAATATAATATAGCTGATGTTCATTAGCCTGGGAACCAGACCCTTATCATTGAAAATTTAAGTTGGGTCAGGCAATGATCGACTGCCACAGTGCCTATGTTAAAAAAAACTTTGTGCAATGCACTCACTTTCTAAAGTAAATTGATTACTGCTTCAAGTGATAAGCTGACAAGAAAACATTGAAGCGAATAGTTTTGAGGTTTTGTGGAATATTTACGTGCAAAGGGTATTTCTCCTGTAAGCTACTTCCTTAGCTTGGTTCTCACACATACTCATCTGCTAAGCACTTCAGTCTGACATAGATCAGACATAGATCAAAATGATTCTTCAGGAATTGGATATGCCTTCAACCAATCAGACCAATGATTGCAGAGAAAAGAGAGTGGGATGCATCACAATTTGAAGCAAAACACATGTTAAGCCTACCTTCATCGTATTGGGGTAAAAGACAGCTTTTGATTGGTTCCCTTATCTCACGCTATTCTAATGTAAAAAAAATCTGTTTTTTTGACAGCACTTGGTGACCTTGAACAACAGAGCTATTGATTGATTCATATTTTCCCTTTATCCTACTGAAAAAAACAGAAGATAATCAGTTCCTTCCTTACCCCTGTACTACATATAGTGCAGAATTACTTGACCTTGATAATTTATTACTGCATTTGGTCTACTTCAAATAGCAGATTTGAAGAAAGGCAGTTCTACAGAAAATTGACTTTTTGTCACATCTATAATGGCAATATAATGCCATGGTATTTGTATGAAGTGAATGATTACATAAAATACCTCATAAAACTTTTCATATCATTTCTACAGCCAAATATACAAATGCTCAGGTGCTCATGTAATCATTCACATCATACAAATAGCATTTTATTGGTGTTATGGACGGGATAAAGAAGTCCACTTTCCGTGGAATTGCCCAGTTATCTTCAGCATATAACTAAATCCTTTTTTTATGTAACCTTCAAAGTATGTATGTGCTATTCTTCCATCAGTAAATGGTAATTTACTGTAGGCTATACCTATCAGAGCCTGGCCCAGCAAGCACTGTTGTTAGTCCTTTTCATCACCCTGAGCTCAAAAGCTGAACTAACAACGTTTCAATGCACTGGGGAAACTTACAGTTTATCATGTAGCTAGCCTACACTAGTGTGACAAGACATTCACATTTTCTGGGGATAGTCCAGATTTTGGTGGTCTGTCCTTAAAACACCTAAAAACAAATTCTGTTAAAGGTATTTCAATGATATTGACCACACACTGCAGAACTGGACATGTCCCTGGTTTTCATCCCAAAGATGTGGTCACCATCTTGTACTATACAATACACTCTACATTTACTGGTTTGTTATGTTCTCTGGTTTGTTATGTAGTCTACATATGAATTATTGTCTATTCTGTTAGTTATAAGCAACAATATATCTTAGACTAGTCAATTCCAGTTGATGTGTGATTGCAAAATGTGATGACACATAGACACTAACACACATCTTAGAAATGGTGGAACAGGCACAAGCAACAAACCTACCAGAAGTCAAAAAAGGATGCCACTGAATTACCAGTGTTACCAAAAGTTGGTGTTTTCTCACCCAGGGATTAATTATAGATAGTATAGTATCAATGAACAATGTATTTAGTGCCCCAAGGCTTTCAGGTAGCTTATGTTAATCAAATTTTCTCTTTTTTGGCAGTAGGCCTAATGATGCCTTCAGCGCAACAATGGCATTTCACACTGAAGAGCCATGGCAACCTTGTTGCTATGGTGACCTTGAGTGTAAAGGACAAAGACAGACCCATGCAGCCAACCCCCACCTCACTGAAAAAAACTTCAGAGCTCAACCTTGGATGCCAATGCAAAGGAACGTGATTTGGTAATCAATCAATGATGCACGGAGGTCTGACCTACAGCCAGAAGGGGGCAATAACTGTCTTTATTAACTTGATATTCCAGGGCAGCTTGGTGCATTAATTGAATATTCATACTGCAATGGCATAGACAAGTTCTTTACATAGACAAGTTACCTTAAGCACAGTGTAGGCTAATGTTTTATACTGTTGTTACACTGCTTTTCAATCAGCCAGGGTGAAAACACCCCTCTTCTAGGCTATGAACCCAACCAACTAAAAAGTCTTCAGTAGATCTAGTAATAGGACAATCAGAAGAAACAGCCTATGGGCTAGGTAAAATAACTGATAAAATATTGAATGAACATTGACTAAGACTAGGTGAAATGCACTAACCAGGCCTATGTAGGTTTGTTCTCTACCTTTGTTAGGCTATTTGGTGTTATGCAACACGTTAGAGAAAGCTCTGGTAGCCCAATAGCCTGCTGTGCTTTCGGAATTAGACAAGAACACACATTTCCACAACATTTAATTTAAATGGTTGATATAATCTGTCGTTGGTTTTATGCAACATGGTTTTCCTCAATTTACAAGCTTCCACTCAACAAAGTCCAGCCCCTTCCAGGTAAGGACAACGTCACGTAGCTACAGGACCGCACGTTGTTCCCATCGGCTCACGCTACATGCAAATATGTCTAGGCGCCAGTGAGGAAGTCCCTCCTTATCTAATACTTGATTGGTGAAATTTCAAAAGTTGTGGTTTGTACCTGTATTCGATTAGGTTCGAGAATTGTCAATCATGCAACAGGTCCAGAGTTTGTGGTTATGCGTCAGGTGAAATTCATTGTTGTCGGGAGAGGGAAAAAGTTTATTAACACAAGTAACCAAAGTCGTAGAACTTTAGTGAAGCTTGTACAGTTTAACAAAGTTGCTGACTATTACAGCGGAGCCTGCAACAATGAAGAGTCTAAAATATCGCCTGAAAAAGCACGAAGTTACCATCACTGTAAGTAAAACTTTTTTCCGCACAAACTCGTCTTCTGCAAGAATCACCGCAAATTTGTGAAGGCTTAATACGCTAAGCTATGTATGAAGAACCTACAGGATCTGCCTGCGGTTAGTTGTCATTGCTGAGATTTTTACGATTTTTACGTAACGTTAGATCTAAATTTGAGCCACTGAATTTCATTTGAAACGCATTGCGTTTATTAAGTTAACGTTAAGTTACTGAAGTGTCAAGGGAGTATATCATATTTCGGTTCCTTGGCTCTTATCTGAGTTCTTCATTGAGGCTTTTGAGTACTTAGAAGTAGGCTAGGGCGCTGAACTCATGTAACCCAGCCATCCATTTGGAGACTTAGGGTAGCCTAGTATGTAGCCTAGGAGTATGAGACTGGTGAAATCCATAACGTTACCCTAAAGACAGCCTTCACTAAATTGTTATAGGTAGAAACAACGTGGTAATATTTTTGCATTCCTTACTCGAGACATGTACAGAAATTGTACACACACGCGCAAAACAAAACTCACATTTAAGTAGTGATGAAGTTAACGTTACACTCAATGGCTGTATGCACTATAGCATAGGACGTTGGAGCTGAAGTCATGTTTTGCTGAATACTTGAAAACCAGTTATATCTAAATTACACACTCTGGTGTATGTAGCCTGTGCTAGAAATGACTTGAAAATAATCATGCCCCATGAAAGTTTTCCTATTAGGATTCAGCTCTCCTTTTAGTGGTACAGCTGCGTGGTGCTTTCACTGGCTTGTAATTACCATAAGAAAGAAACCCTATGTGTGGTGATGGATTGTGGGCTTCTGAGAGGCCATCTGACAAGTTGTGTTTAAGACGATAGACATCAGTATTTAAAGAAAGAAGCCCTCTAATTGTTGAAACCTGTTAAGAAGGAACGAAATGGGCTACTGTTTATTCTGTCACACTGTGCATTCCATGGTGAGTCACCAATAGCAACTAATACATGAAGGGTACTTATCTCAGAAATTGTGATGTAGCGTAATGACCAGAGTAGACTGTTTTGCTGTCATGATCTGTGAAGCGTGTGAAGTAATACATTCTGGCAGTTGTGTATAAGGTAGAACTGGCATTGCACGGTGATTCATCTGTATTGTGACCATTTATCATTGGTAGAGTAGCAACTGTGCTGACAAGAAAAGCTTTATGATACACATTGTTTAAACACATTGTCTTTCACAGAAGAGTGTTGAAGGAGTGAAATGAAAAATTTGTATTGGTTGTCCATATCTCTGTGAGCGACTAATGTGACAAGATGGAGTAGGTCTTTGGGAAGAATAGATTGTCTGAATCTTTTCCTAACCACAGTGGTATAATATTTAGTTGTGGTATAAGTTCCACAGGGGAAGTATATTGTCAGCATTTGATGGATTAGCTGCGCTTTAAATACCATTTAGTTAATGTATTTGTTTTTGTGTAAATAAATAACAACAGTCTGTTCCTGTAATATAAATCAGTCAATGCAACAGTAGTGATGTTCTACCCAGGCTCTGCTGATGTTCTGTGTATGAATATGTAAGACATGAAACAAACAAACAAAAACATTTTGTGAGACTGTGTTTATAACTTTCCCAAACTCCACTGAGTTGAAAGTTCAGGCCTTTGTCTTTCCCCTGTGGTAGGCGATAGGTTTGTAGATGATGTGTAGAGGTTTTTGAGGTTGCGTGTTTCCAGTAAAAAAAAAAAAAATCCCTTTTGTCTAGACGCCTAAGGGCAGGGTAGTGTTGCATAAAGCTGAACTCCTCACTGACTGTTGTCAGGGGCTGGTGCTGGCGAGTGTTGTTGGGGCCTGTAGATGGAGGTGAGTGTCGTCTGCTGTTGTTGAGTCAGGGAGAGGCATATTGTGTTTGTATTAGAAACTCAGCAGTGCTCTCTGGAGCCACACCCTCACCGGACCTGTTGGGATTTGGACACACAATAAGGTTGCCCTGAGTATCAAAGGCAGGACGAAGCCCCCTCAGTCGCGTGGAGATAATCCTCCAATGTTATATTGTTTCACATGCTGTACAAATGCCTCCTCTCTGTCTGGGAATGTGGAAGACCTGTGCCATTCCAACAATAGCAATACAGAGTGCATTGATTTATTTTCAGAAGTGTGGAAAGTTCAAAGTAAACTTTTCTTTAGTTGTGCGGTTTTGAGGGGGAAAAAGCACACCTGTTCCCTTCAACATCTCCGCTGTATGGTGCTGTCACAATTTCACACATACGCACACATGCACATCTCTCTCATCCAGAGATGAGTAGGACTGTGAATCAGTAGTCATTTCCTACTAATGAGTGCATTCTGTTGAAACTGTGTTGACTCACTCCTCATAGACTCCCCTGAGTCACTCTGGCCTTAAGGTAAAGGATCCACACACACACATGCCACCGTTTTGCCTTTTCAGTCTTGACCTCACTTGTATGCCAGTCAGGTAGTAACCACAAATGAACATAGAATTCTTGGCTGGAAATGCTGGTTTTCACTCATCTGAGGTGCTTTGTCTTGTCCTCCCGCTGTTCAATCGATCCTCTGAGCCGCTTAGCCAGGCCTGTCCTAAAACCATTGGGCTCCTCGTGGTGTTGCTGCGTCTGGTTGGTTGAAAGGCTCGGCTGCTCCAAGGGTGGGCCCCCAGAGGCTGGGAAAAGTTGGGCAGTGTGGATTGAGGGTTATCCTAGCATGAGTAAAGGGCCTGGGATTACAGAGGATGTGAATGCACCGTGGATAAAAGCCCTTTGCCTCTTCTGTGCCATGGGAGCTGTGTCCGGTTTCATCAGTGCAGCACACAACAGGCACCCAGCTAATAGCTCCTAAATGAGTTATTTCGGGTTGCCCCCCCCCCTCCATTAATGTGCCATCATGACCATCTTAAACATGGCTGATTGTCATTCAGGCTCAGGGGATCTCTATCAGCTGAGATTTGAGAACAGGGAAAAGGGATTTAGATTTAGCTGTTAGAAAAGAAATGATTTACCTGTTAGATATTTCAGTCATAATGAATTTGTGATGTGTGGTGCAGGTGAATATGTGTATAACCTTAGAAGGGGAAAGTCATGGTGAAGCTCAATGTCTGCCATGCAAAGACATACAATATAATTGCAGAATCCAAATTTCTTGACTGTCTTAAGTGAACTTATCTAGTCAAATTGTAAAGAGCTGGGGTGTAAGGCAGAGCCAGAATTTATGCATTCAAAACAAATCTGTGTCATCACAAACATGCATTCAGACCCACAAATGATCACAAATGAAAATCATTCATTATGGAAAATTACTGTTCGCAGGGCCCTAGCTATGTTGAAGTGGGAGTGTGCAGAATTATGAGTTGCTGCGGCTGCACGGCTTCATGTACATAAACACAGACCCTGCTCAATGAAAGCCCCAGTCTGGTGCCATCCACCCTGCCAGGGCTTTCAAAAGGGCTAAGCCTGAAGGAGCAGCCGGGTGTTTCTGAAAAACAAGCACGCAGGCAGTCAAGGGAATGGCTGTTTTATCTTGCCACGGAGTAAAGCCGCCTGAATGACTGAGCTTCCAGCTAATGCTTCGGACTCTGTGTGTTAATATCAAGATGTACCCAAAGCTTTCTTGATGGAGTCAGAGAAAGCGCCGAGATGACATAAAGCGGTTTGATGGTGGATTGTAGTAATTAAGATAAGCTTGATTAATACACTTGGGTATACTTGGGGTACTGTGCCTCATAAAATTAGCAGATTTCCTCTGCAACAAGCTGCTGATCAGTGACAGTGTAGGCTATGACTTTTAAACAGGCCTTTTTTAGTCACAAAACCTCACCTCACCTCACCTCTTGGTATGAAAAGATTGTTGCGATTGGTAAAGATCTTGTCTGTATTGCCTTTCCTTGATTGCTTACCCATCCCTCCCTGGGATTATCTTACCTTCTGTTAAAAAATACTGTTGTGTGAAACCCAGAAGAAGTAGTATACTGTAAGTGACACACACACTGTGTCTCTAATGGATTATTCTAATAATGTAGTGTTCATATATTGTTTTGGATAAATGTTTCAGTATGTGTAAATATAAACAAATATAAGCAAAGCATGTAAGCAAAGTACAGACCATGTTGTCTGATGGCCCATCCTCCATCCTTCAGCTTGTGGGGAATGTGATCTGCTGTCCCCACCCCGAGAGGATTCTGCCTTGTGGGCACAAAAATGCAGTTGTGAGAGCCTGGCTGTGGAGGTTGGGAGTTGGTTTACACTGGGAAGTGCAGACCTTGGAAACGGTTGCTCCCTGCTGGGAAGGTGAAAACTCTAATGTTTCAAGGTTGTTTTGTGAGCAGACCAAAGAGGGAAGGGAGCCAGCCAGACGTTGCATTCCTGTCATGTAATCTTGACCATGTTCTCTCCTGGCAGCCAGCACAACAACATGGCTTTTAAAAAGAGTGAGAATAGGTTGAGTCATTATTGTCAGGGGTTGATGTTGCCTTTTGCTTTATTGCTGAATTAGTCTTGGGCTGACTTGGTCTTCTCTTGGGATTTATATAACTATAAACAACTCACTCTAAAATCAATTACCATGTGAATATCTAATCCAAGAAATGAGGAACTCCTGTTTGGTGATTAATCGCTTTGAAGGCAGCAGGAACCAAAGCACTGTGAAAACGTCAGATGAGTGTAATGCTGTGATACACAAACCATCGCCTAATCCAAGTTTGTGTCACCACGCGCAAAAGTTTCCTAAGGATGAGGAAGTGAATTGATTTTTTTTTTTCTTTTTAGCATTTTGCATTTATTATTCCTGTCTTCATTGTCTTTGGTTTCTTTTCTACTATTATCGTTAGTATTATATCTGCCTTGTTTTTGTTTTATTCTCATTCATTTTGGCTCATTTTCTTTGTTCTGTGAAGCCCACTGAACTGCCTCCAAGTATGAAATATGCTATAAAAATGAAATTGCCTTGCCTTGCCTAAATTGATGAAAACTGCAATGATGAAACTGATAAAGCACTGTCACTGCCATGCAGTGGTAAGAGGCAGGGATGGAAATGGGTTTGGACAGAGAGGGAAAAAACAGAGCGAGAGACACAAACGTTCGTTGACTTCCGTGTTCGATTTTCGCAAGGGGGGGGTGGAATCAAAGGTCGAGCCCTCATATGCTGATACAGAAGATCACTGAAGAGTTTATGTTGTGACATAATGTGACACTCCCACTTATGCAGACCGAAACTATTCACGTTTGTTCCTATTGTAATGTGTTATGTAGCTCTATCTTGGTCAGTATTCAGTGATCTCTGGTTTGGATGACCTAATTGCAGAATATTTACATTTCTATGTAATGAAATTTATTGAAGAGACTATTAAAGCGTAAGAAATCATGCGTCCTCTGTGTGTTAGATGAATATTTCTGTCAATCTGGAAAAATGATTTGGCTTGAAACATGAGGCAGGAACAGTATCTGAGCTGTGATTGCATGATCTTCAGTAATAATTTCAAGATAAAACTAGAGATTAGAGACTAGAGAGACTTTTAGCCTACCTACAGGAAGTGGGGTTTAATATATTATTTGATTTTTAAACTCCTTTTTTTTGCATTTCTCAGCTTGTTAACTAAGCAAGGGTATGGTTTCTGTATTGCCCAAAGTTGCTAAAACATGACATTTTCATTAACCAAGAAGACCACTAATATGATTAGAATTGATTCTCTTTCTGTGCTCTACCTCCCGAACCAGTAACATGTCTGTTGCATACTTATATGGAGAGAAATTGATCTTGTTCTGAGAGACCCCTGAGTGTTTATAATTGAACCTGACTTTAATTATAAGCTGAATTCCTGACCTTCAGGCATTTTCAGATCGAAGTGGCGGAATTAAAAACTTGGTTGCTGCTAAGTAGCTTTCAAGTCACGTAGATTTCAAGTGGTGTTTAGGCCGTTGAAATATTTTTATAATAGTTTTAAGATGTGAAAATATTTAAGCTGCATCCACAGCTTGAATGAAGGAATTTTCCGGGCACTCCTGTTCTTCTGTACGTGCTCACATCATCGCTCGATGCACCTTGTTTGACTCTCATAATGTGGTCTCACTCTTCGTCCTGACGCTCCTCTTCCTCTGTTGCTCTGTTCTGACTGTTTTCAACTACCCTGTGGTTTCTGAGAAAGAGTCCTCAGGAGTCCTTGGCTGCCACTGCCCAGTGTCCTGGCACTGGAAGCCACATCTCTCTAATTCTCTCGCTGTGGATTTTACACTTGGATACCAGGCCTGGAGGCTTACCAGAGAATATTTCACTACTGTTACTTTGAACTGGTTGCCCACCGAGTTAAAGACTCTCTCTTAAATGTTCTTTTGCTTCAAGACAGTGCCTTTTTTCATATCATTCTTCACTTTTTGATTGTGTTGCTCTTTTGCTTTCTTTTGATACGTGGAATAAGCTGGTCTTAAAATCTGTAATGTGAGAAGCTCAGAATAATGCATGATGGCTGATTCCCAAGCGCCAGGAATTTTCATCTTCATTCAGTTCATCTGTTTTGTTTCACTTTGGTGCGGCTCCCAGTGGTGAACATGGTCCTTGGACCAATAACATTTCTACTTTGAAATGCTATATTGTGCTACATAAAAACATTGCTAACTCATGCCTCCTCTAGCTTTGCATATATGAGGGACCTGATATGGCATTATGACAAAGCCTGACGTGTTTTGACGCGTTTCATCCACTGTTGTACTCATTGGCAGGCCTTCTGTCATTGTTTACTCTGGCATGTAAATGCACTCTGAAATAGCAGGGCGAAGCTGGCAGTGGTGGGAGGAGTCGAGAAGGGAGGCCAATGCATTGTGCCCACAGATACTGATATCCTGTGGAATGCATTTGGCAGGGTGTGCTCTTGGCTGCCTCCCGGCATGTACCGACAGGAGCCATTGTGTAAGAGAGCAGAGTGCCTTTGCATGAGAGCCACTTAAAAACACATTTTCCTCAAGCAAGGACGTTGTCACCTGCAGCCACTGTTCAAGCATCACAGACCAAGCTGCATGACTCCTGCATCTTTGTGTTTTCATGGTTCATTTTTGATTACTATTTTCATTATACCAAATAAACCAAACCAAATAGAAAATAAACATGTGTTTCATGCAGGTTGCATGTCAGATCTTATCAGCCTGAGTTTAAATTTTTTTTGACCTTTGAAAATCTCCTCTGCTTTGATGTGCCTTTTCTTGATAGATCTTGGGGTTGAAGGAGATTATAATTTATTTGATGCAAGGGAGGAGGCAAAGCCTGTCGAATGAGTTGACGTATGATGAAGTTGCACCATGAATGGGAACAATGAGATAACTACGTTAGGAGTCTACAGACTGTAAAGCGCAATTTGGCACCAAATGGGATTCCCACTGTCTTATTCAATGCTTCTGAATGTGCTCAGCAGGGCAGATCAGTTTTCTTTTCTCTTTCAAAGACATTACCCTTTTGGGAGATCTCTACAGATTCTAGTATTAGCAGTGCTTTAGGATTAAATGCCCAAATCTTTTCATAAAAAGAGAATTGTATAGTGCTTTAGATGAGGAAGATCACAGATGTTTCACTTCTCACGCGCATAGTCATTTTTGCTAATCCTACATGCTATCAAAGCATTATCACAAGTAAGCATCCGCTACCCGCTGAGCCAACAGTCAGTCAGCAGTGTTGATTGGTGTCGCACGAGGTGTCCGTGCTTGTTTTGTCCTCAGCCTAGATAGGGGCTCTGTGCATGTGGACGTGCACATTAATGATGGGCCCCTCATGCAGAGTTGGGAGGAATCATGGGAGATTACCCACAGCCCCTCATCTGAGCCCCAGCACACAGGGACACATCCAGTCACAGCTCCAAGTGTCACACACCATGGGAACTTGACAGACAACAGGGCTGGAGACTCATTCCTGGGCCACAGCCTGCCACTCCCACCCCCTGGAGATGAAAGCACCCTGGCCACAGCCTGCCCACCCTTCACCCCCTGGAGATTAAGATGAAAACACTCCATCACGTTAATTGAAAGTTCTTTAAGAAGTGATTTCCCAGCTGCTCATCCCGACATTCATGGGTCATGGGAGACCTTGTCAAGAGCATCTCCTTGAGAAATGCAATGCATTAGGATTTGGAAATGTATTGCTGTGATTAGAGATGTATTACTTCAATATGGTTGTGATTTCTTTTTGTTTCCTTTTGAATGATGCCTTTCATTTGAATAATATGCCAGTGCTGAACAGCACGCAGTCATACATACATCAACATACATTTTCTCAGCAGGGGTGAAGTATTATTTGCAAGAGGTTATCAAACTAGCCTGCTATCTTTTCTGACTACTGCCCTCCAGAGGTAAAGCAGGGTACTGACAAGTGATTTGTGCTGTTGATGATTATTCTGTGCCAAACGACAAGCAAAACAAACCTCTTCCTTGCTATTGCCTGACTTTTGTCCAAAGAAGGAGTGGGAGAGTGGGAGACAGGCAGAGTCAGCCTTGTGAGTGAGTCAGAGCTGAGTTAATAGCGGGATGACATCTTAAGACAAGCTTCAGCTTGCCACGCTTTGGGCTTTACTGGAATGTTACTGGCCTGAGGAGGGCAGACTCACAACGCTGCTGATGCTGAGGGTTGTTATTCACACACACACACACACACACACACACACACAGCCCTCTCCTCCCTGCCCTGTTTTCACACACCATAGAAAATTCTCTCATCACTCTTCCAGAGTCACCCAAGACGAATGCTTTCAACACTTCGCACTGTTGATATGGTTCACCTCGTTTCACCGATTTCCTATCGCTGCTTTCTCTGTCCTGAAACTTGCATCATGCTCCAGTCACATTCACACAATTTAAGTCACTATGGTGTGTGTGTGTGTGTGTGAGGGAGAGAGAGAGAGAGAGAGAGAGAGAGATGTATTCAGCATTGTAAGCATAGTTTGCTTGACTGCTGGACCAGAGCCGAGTGTTTTTGTTGCTGGATGTCCAGTCCGGTCCCCCCTCCGCACACACAGTCCACTGGGGCAGTGCTCTCCATTCCAGCGCAGGGGTAAAACAAACCTACTCCACAAATGCATGTCAGCAAGCCAGCTGGAACAATACAGCACTCCTGTCGGCCAAAAGCAATAAGCCAGCTTGTTTTCATAGTCCCTGCGAGGCTGTTATTGTGGCCGCAGAATTAAAACGTGCCAGTGAGGTCACAATCTCTCGGGGGGGCTTTTATTTTTGGGGGGTCTCTGTGAACGGGGTTAGTGAGGGAGAGTAGACGTAGGGTCACATTAATGTCATTTCAAACATGTGAGGAATTTGTTTGTATGTTCTTTTTTCGTTATTGTTTTTGGACCTTGCACGAAACACATCTGCCTCTGTTATCATTTGCGTCGTTTCAACACAATACTGCGCGACTGTTTGTGGATGCAGTTTCAGACTGGTGTTTTGATATCTGTGAGATTTCAGATCATTTGAAAATGCTGAATGCCAAAGAATGGCCTTTTGACTTGCTGAGGTTGAGGCTTCCAGTGGCGTGATTGGCTGCTCTGTGCTCTTTGGAGACAGGACCCACATTAGAATGCAGTATTGGTTTTTGTGGTGGTAATATCAAATTTACAACTTCCTCTGTGAAGCCCAGAGGGTTGGGGGTTGTTTGTGCTGGAGCTGTTTGAGATGGCTTATTTTGTGCTGGATTGTGTTCTGAAGAGAAAAACAATGTTTTAGAAATCATTCCTGCTGTTTGCGATGAATCAAAAAGATCAATTGAATTGTAAATTTAGAGAGGATTTTATCAGATATGCTCCACTTTCCATTTCAACTCTTGGTCTGGGGCATCAGGTCATCATCTTTTTTCCTAATGTCTTATCTTTACTTTCCCCTATAATTACTATTAAATAAAGCCTTAGGCTTAGCCTTAAATTGATGCTCTGAAGAGTTTGGGATATGCCTGTAAAATTCATCAGTGCCCTAATATGTATTACATTCCAAGTGCAGTTAAATACTGACCAGCAAATGCAATGTAAACACTGAAGCTGTAACTGGTCGAGGACAGTACAGTACTCTGTGCTGTAACTTGTTGAGCTTGTTGGGATGTTTGCAGTTCTCAGCATGTATGGTTGGTGGCAGTACAGTTCTTTGTACTTGTGCAGTCCACATGGAGCATGCCAAAGTTGGTGGTGGCTTTGGAGCTGTGTGAGTGTGTGTGTGTGTGTGTGTGTGCGTGTGTTGACCAAATATAAAAAAATGTTAGCAGTCAGCAGAAAGTCCTTCCAGCTCCATCATGCTGTCGGAAGTAAGGGAGGAAAATAGCAAGGAGGTGGCATGACCTCCAGGGCAGAGGTCACGTTGGAACGACTGAGCGGAGGTTGTCTGGCTACGGCTGGGCAGCTGGCCGGACACACAGCTGTGAAACAGGGTGGGACCTGGGGAACCCTGTTGCTCTTGGTTCCTCCCTAGAGAGGAAGGCCTGTGTGCCTAGCCCTTCTGCTCTGTCTTGTGAGTGTGTGTCTCTCTCTCTCGTAGGCCTGGAGGTGCATCTCAAGCTGCCACTCTTGCTGTGTGTCAGGGTTTCTGCAGAGGGGTGACACATCTCAGCAGTCAGGATGGTTGAACTAGGTGGCAGCCCAGTCTGTGGCTGTGTTCTGGCCATTACCAGGTGATGGAACTCTCCTTCCACTACCAGTGAGGCCTTCAGTCTATAAGCTCTGTTAACCCCACCACACACACACACACACACCAGTCTACAAGCTCTGCTATCCACACGCACAAGTTTCTGAAAGTCCTGTCTGTTTTGATAATGGTGGCACATGCCACAGCCAGATAGATGGGTCACCTTTTTGCTTCCCTATAAAACTGGACTGGGTGTTGCGTGCCAGAGATGTCAGCCATAGAGACACACACACACACACACACACACACACACACACACACACACACACACACACACCAGTGTGAGGACGTCTGTCTCTGTCCCATTCTCCACTTCCAGTCTCTCTCTGTTTCTATGGCTCCATTTTCTGGAGACAAGTGATGATGCCTTTTCTCACTTTTCACTAGACTGTGCCTCTCTTTTCTCATTCTTTCTCTCTCACTCTCTTTGATTTTCTGTGTCTTCTTAGCTCTCTCTTCCCCCTTTACCCAGTTGGCATGGATAGTCAGCCCTCTCTCACACACTCTTTAGGGATGTGGAGGGTATGTGAGATGGGGTATGAGAAGGGTGTATTTGGGAAGGGAGGGGGGGGGGCTTGTAAGATGGGGTGTGTGTGTGTATGTGTGTGTCCTTTGCGGAGGGAGTACTGCTAATTAAAGCATAAATTTTCCATCTCCATAACGACAGGCCCTTTTTATTATGGCTCTGCCTTTGTACGTGCGTGCGTGAGTGCGTGCGTGCGCTCGCTCACTCGCTCGAGTGATTGCGTGTCAGTGGACCTGAAAATAGTCTGTCCATTACGACACCCTCTGCACACCAACACTACACATTTATTACCTCTCAGCACATTGTTGTTTGGCCGTCAGCGTGTCTCACCAGCTCTGAAACATCAACAAGCCCTGCTGGTCAAGAATGCAAACCCACTGTGGGCTGTGTTGCTTCTAAGGAAGAATCCAGATTCAACTCCTGGAGAACTCCCTGCATTTCTCCATGGCTTTAGATGTCGGCCTGATCTACTCCAGAGCGCTGTTTTGCAATTAGTGGGGTGACTAGGATCCCTCATGGGAAATTTTTCACATTTCGGTGGCAGGGAAGCAAAGCCTCTTTTTTTCTGCTCAAAGAAGACAAAGTTTAAAAGGTCTTTGATGTGCAATCACTCGCAGGAAATCCTCTTGCCTCGAGGTAGCTTGCTCTTGGCAGCCCTTGACCTGAAAAAGCTCTGAAAAAGACCTATTTCACTCTCGCTCTCACACACTCTCTCTCTATTTCTCTCTCTCTCACTCCATCTCCCTCCCTCCTTTGCTTTTCTTTCCCTACTTATTCCTGCTGTATCTCTTAAAGAGATATTCTGGTGCATTTTAACCCTTGGTGCTATTGTTCAGGATCACTGATACTTTCAGTGGGAAAAACAAGAAGGCCAGTGGGTTCAACACAGACCAAATAACAAAATGGCAGCAAAGGTACCGACAGCACTCCTGACCTGGAACAACAGAGGTATTGTTTGAAATGTGCTTTAAGGAAGGGATAATGAATGACACAGCGTGCATATAGTGGTTAATATGGTGGTGATAACATCCCCTAGCTCTCCCTACATTCTCTTTTGAACATTCTAGAATGGCTGGTCGTCTTTGACCAATCTTTTCATTCTTTTTCAAGACGGAACCTTCCAGAGTGGCTGTGCTCTGGTCAGGACTTTTTGGCTCTACTGTGGTTATCAGGGTCATCTTCAGCTTCTTTGGCCTCTTTGGGTTTTCCCATCTGAGGCAGCGCAGGCTAAATCAGCCCAGCTGATGTCTTCCACAGGTGTGCGGTAGAGGCGGCTGGGCCCCACATGATTAATACACCACCACAGACACCTGGAGAGGGAGGGAGAGAGAGAATCTTGTTTGGGCCTGCCACCCTACTCCTCCTTCTTCTCTGCCTCTTCTTTGCCCCTCCTCCTCCCTCTCCATCTCATCGGTGGCCAGGTGGTGCTTGCGTGTGTGAGGTGATGAGTGAGATGAGGCTGAGGAGAGTGCCAGACAGCCCATACATCACTCTCACTCACTAGCACTGGCAGGCTAACCTGTCGCTGCCCTCAGCCACAAGCATGGTGGGGTGAGGGTGGGAGCAGGGTGTGTTTTTACCGTGGTGGCTTCACTGCCAGACACTTGGCTTTTCACACTCAGACACACTCACTCTCTCTCTCTCTCTCTCTCTCTCTCTCTTATACACACACACACACCACACTCTTGCTCTGTCTTTCTTTTTCTCTCCCATTTACACACACAAACACACACATATCCCCACATACTTTTTCACACATTCAGGGAGAGATGGCAAGCGAGAGAAATGCTCTGACCTCCATCTGAAGAGCTCTGAGCGTCTCGGGTATCGGGAAGTGCATTTATCACGGGGGATTTAGTGTGTCAGGATATTAGGATATAAAGTCCCATTAGGCTGTAGGGCGATTGCTTTTAGACAGAACTGCCACTCTTTGAGGCTGTGGAGCTCAGTAGGGACTTATAACCTGCAGAGGAGCGCACAGTTTAGTCAACATTACACACACACACACACACACACACACACACACACACACATACACACACACACACACACAGCAAGGGCAGCTCCCTGACCCTGAAACAGGAAGTGGAGACACTCCAAGATGTAATGGAGCTTAAGCATTGCTTCAGTCCTGGCGTTGAGTTGGTCGATGAAGAATGTACAAGTCAAATGGGGGTTTAACCAGGATAAGAATTTCTTCTCTCAACTTGTGGTATTTTAAAGAAGGGAATTTTCGTTGCCTTGGGAAATTCCTGACTTCTTACTCGTATGCACACAGTGTTTTTGAGGGATAGTATGATCCATAACAAAGCTTTTTTCAGGAACAATGTAAATCATTGGAGACATTATTATAGCCTTGTAAGTTCCTGCATTTGTGCAGAATAGTGTTTACTCTTTTGGTCAGTGAATTCAAATGGAAGTGGCTAACTTCTGTTATTCCATGATGAATTTAGTTATAGTTACTGAAACCGATGTGAGAAGGTGTGTATATGTTGTAACTACATATAACAGCAGTCTGCATTGCTATCACTTTAGTTCAGCTCGATGTGTAGGCTGTTTGTTGTGGTGTACACTATCTTTAATATTAGACTGCACTCCTCATGGGCCATGCGCCATGCACCCAGTATGTGGTTAAGCTGACCTTTATAATGTGACGTAAACCAGAGGCAGTCAAAGCTCTGGGCTTTATTAATGCAAGCTCAGGAGAGGAGCTGTCAGGTCAAGGGTCAGAGGTCACAGCTGACTGCGCTGTCAACACACACTTATTGATAGAGATAAGCTCTCATGTCCTGTATTTCTGCCCGGGTAGGCCATGCTTGGTGATGTCTCACTGAAGCACACACAAGTGCACACACCGGCAGATCTTTAGTGCAGCTGTGTTAAAGACTGCAGAATTTCATCAGAATAAATCCACTGCTGTTCTAGTCCACTTGGCAGCCTTGCGTGTGGTGACAGAACGGTGTCGTTTTTAACATCTTCACTGTTCCACTATCTGCCCAAAATACACAGGCTGTCATTCCCTTGTAGCTCCCGACGAAAGCAGTGGCGCATTGCTGAAGGCCCGGGCTACTGTGGGTTTATTTAAGCGAACAAACGGGGTGTTAAAGGGGGTCCATTTTAGTTCCTTTGTTTCCATGCGGGAGAGCAGTTTAGGTAAGCGGACACCGAGCATTTCACATGACAGGTCATGAGGACAGGTGCTTTTCGCATGGATGCAGAATAACAGCAGCGCTCATCTAACGCCAGTCTGTCCTGCAGCCGAAACCTGAGCACCTCCTGACGCATAGAGTGTGTAAATGAAACGCGTCCATATCCCAGCACCACCCCCCTTCCCCATACACCCCAAGCCCACCGACACCTCTGCAAATCCCCCCTGCCTCTGTCCCGCGGTTTTTCTTTCACCCGCGGCTCCAAATAAAAAACTGACGTCTTCCTTTGGAAATAGCTAGTCCATGTAATGCAGTGTTTGCCGCCAAGGTGTGGTGGTCTAGCGCAGTCCCAGACAGCTGATTGTAAACCAGCCGACACATAATCCCCGCTACCGTGCGGGCCGGACCAGCAGCTTGAAGGTTTTTTGTGGAGGCTATTGCTTCCACACTCAGTATAGCAGCGACAGACCAACCGCTTGAAGGTTTTCAAGTTTGGGACCCTAGGGATGGGGGAGGGGGGGGGGGTGGTGTTGGGAAGGGCTGTAAGGGTCCTCTCTCTCCAGGGCGTGGGGCCAGTTGACTCTTAAATCTGCACCCATAATCCACCCCCCTTAGGTTAATATTTCTAGATGCGGTGTGCATGCCAAGCGAAGTGAGCTAGCAAGGTTCCTCCTTGGCTGGCCTTGTTTCTGACAGGATTGACACCCACCGCAGTTACTCATGCACATAGCATGCTACGAGCGGGACTATTCCGGGAGTCTGTCTGCCAATCAGTCACAGGGAAAGGTTGGAGGGTCAAAAAATAAAGAGGTAATGAGTCTGAGGGGTTTGTCTGCACGGCGTTTACCGGAGAGGGGAGGTATTTTAAAACCTGGGAGAGCTCACATATTTACTGGGAGGGGTTTGGCCGACCTTGGCCATTTGGCTATTGGGAGACACACATCACTGATCCAGCACACTGCCCAGAGAGGCTCTTCTGTCTCAGCAGACAGGGAGAGTGAAGCGGAGACTGTGTATGTATGTATGTGTGTGTGTGTGTGTGTGTGTGTGTGTGTGTGTGTGTGTGTGTGTGTGATTGGGTGCATGTGTGTATGTGTGTGTGCCTAAGTGAGTGCCCTTGCATAGCCTCAGTCACACACACACACAAGCGCGGTCAGCTCAGATCAGCGAGGGACTAAGCCCAGAGCAGCAGCAGCAGGAGGAGGAGGAGGAGGAGGAGCAGCAGGCTGAGTAGGGCTGTCCCAGGGATGGCCTCCTGTCTGCCTGCCTAAGCGTCTGTGTGTGTGTGTTAGAGAGAGAGGGAGAGTGTGCGTGTGTGTGTAGTGCTGGGATGAGGGCTCGGGAAGAGCTGCTCTCGCGCTGGGAAGCAGTGGGAAAACTCTGCCCGCGCTTCTCCCTCATCATCAGCGAGGCACTGGCTGCCTACGCGTTCACAGGACTTCTCTGAGAGAGACAGACACATACGCACAGAAGAAGAACTTGTTGCTGCGCTCTCTTTCTCTGCCCCCAGACGCTTTTTTGACCTTACAAAAAAATTCCCCCCTCACTCGCTGGCTGAGTGACTTTCTGTGCACAGAAAGGGCAAGGGGGAGGGGGTTAACTTTATCTTAAGAGGAACTTCAGCGAAACTACACCTTCCCAAAGGACCAGCACCTCTGCCACGATGAGCCGATGGCTGAAGTGCACTTCCACATACTTTGTAGGTATCCACGGGGAGTTGAAGTGTTTTTCGAAATGTCCAGTTGGCTTCTAAGTACAGACTCAGCTAGTGGAGAATGGTGTGTGTGTGTGTGGGGGGGGTGTTTTGGACTTGACCATCAGTTGAGATGGTGTGTATTTTTGTGATGTGTATGACTGCAACATAAACTGTGTAGTGTAGTGTGTTGGGCGCTGCTGTCCTGGAGTAAGGCTGACATATGGTGCCCTGAGCAGATTAAGGGCTTGTTTTAACTTGCTGTCGAGAGCAGATTCCTCACAGGCTGCTCATATCTCTGTCTTTATTAAGCTCACCACATTGTTGTGAAAGAGCCATTCTGTGGAAGTATGCCGTGAGAGTGTAAGGGTGTTGTTTTCTCTAGGCTGTAGGAAGTGTACTGCATCTGTTTGCTTGGTTAAATAAATAATAGCTGCTACTGTACTTCTGCAGACAGACAGACTGTTGGCTTCCCCACGTGCAAAAGCTTTTGTTGCCTGACAGCCAGCTCACTGTAATCTTGGAGCTGTCCTACAGTCCAGAGTTTGACCTACTTGCTTCTTCACATAGTTCTCCTCCCTTAGTCATTTATCAAGAGGATATTGTATTTGGCATGGTTTGTGGAAAGTGTTTCTTGTATATGAATAAAATTTATTTGACTGTGTATGTGTGTGTGTGTGTGTGTGTGTGTGTGTGTGTGTGTGTGTGTGTGTGTGTGTGTGTGTGTGTGTGTGTGTGTGTGATTGTTTCACCAGAACACAGATTGGAACAAGTACGATGACCGGCTCATGAAGGCAGTCGAGCGGGGCGAGGTGGACAAGGTGGCTGCAGTGCTGGGCAAGAAGGGCATCATCCCCACCAAGCTGGACGTGGAGGGGAGATCTGCGTGAGTACTGACCACCCCTCCCAACCCACCTCCAAATGCTCTCTATAAATGGCCCCAGACCTCAACCTTAATCATGCTTCACTCTCTCAACCTCTGTCAACATTCTGCACACTGTAGCATAGGCTTGGTGCAGTCATGCCCTTTGACAAGTCCTTTGGCTCCCAGCTATGAATTATGAGTAGGCACTACCCAGCCGATGCCCGCGACTCCCAGACATGGGAGCATTTCTGTTGTGTTAAGCACAAGTCAATAACACTGTTATTCCTGTGTTTTTCCTCCTGCTGCGGCCCGAAATGGAATGAATGGAAGCTGTGGGTCACTCTGGAAGAATGTCTGTCTCCACTGCGAGGAACAGAATGGTTGTTTGTTTTTATTTTTGGCGTCCTTTCGCCGACAATGGTGTGCAGAACGAGGGTCGTCTGGGGGCGGGGGTGGGGGGGTGGGGGTTGGGGCATGTGCTACCTACTGTGTGACATAAACTCTGCATGACATCACCATTTTCTCTTCTCTCTTCCCTTCTGCTGCCACCCCTCTATCAATGACCTCACCAGGAGCAGCTCGCCCACCCCCCCCCCAACCCTCACATGCCAACACAGATCCCTCTACCTCCCGCTGGGGACCTGGCTAGATGCTCTGGGTGATGCGCTGCCCAGCTAAGCGCCTCCCTGTGGCTACAGGTGGAAGGGAATTAGGATGAACCTAGAGGCTCCTGGGTTTTCCTGTTCATCCCTTCAGCTGGGATTGGGTTTGTGTCTAATCAGGTCTGAGGTCTGATGCAGGGCAGAGTTTGGTACAGAGATCCGTCTTTGGCTATGGCACAGGCACACATGTGCACACCAGACACACACACACACACGCACCGAGCCACACACACATTGAGGCACATACACTTGCGCATATTGTGGTCTGCTACTCTTGGCTGCTGAATGCCTGCTTTCTAGGGGCAGGAAATGAGTTACAAACGCAGCCTGCCCTTATGTATACAACGTAAAATTAGAATTAGGACTTAGCGCAATTGCAGGATTTGCCGCGGTTGGGTCGAAGAGCTTGGTCCAGCTGGACATCCAGCTGAGGACTCCTCTCCTCTCTGCTCTGCAGGGCTGCGGATTTTGGAGCTGGCTGGTTATTTTTAAATGAAAGCAAACACAGCGAGGGTTTAGCACTAAAACCTGTGGAGCTGCTTCTCCCCCAGTAATTGATAGCTGTCAAGTGGACAGTTTGTCTAAGTACCCTAAGCCTGCCATACATTCCCATACTAGCTGCTGTGATGGTGTTGCTTGAATTAGCGGCGAGGCCTGCTTTTCTGGAAACCCTGCGCTGGAGGAAGAGTGGTGCAGTGGGCTTGTGTTGTTGTGTGTCTGATAGTGAATGTGGGATCTCAGGGGATCTGACACTTGGTATTTTCAGCTGCACACGAGAAGCTTCCAGAACAAGCGGCCTGCGCTGGCCGTGCTGCGCGAGCAGCCAGGGCCACGGCTCATAATAAGGTGACAGAATTTTGCGAGCCTAAATCAAGTGCGTTCACCGCCATCAAAAGACGCCACACCAGAGCACAGAGAACCAGAGCTCAGCTCAATAAACACCAGTGTGATGTATGAAGCCAAATTGTCACTGGCAGCTCCCTGCCTATCCACCCCATTTCTCTCTTCATGATGGCCCAGCATTTGTGCGAGAGCCACACGATGCTACGTGACTCACAAAAGGCCAGTGTAGCCCTTAGAGGTGAAGCCATCTGTGATGAGTTCCACGTGCCTGTGCTGCAGCATGGTCCTCTGATTTGTCTGCACAGTTAATTACACGTCCTACCATTTTCACCGGCTTCCCTCAAGCACCCCCACCTCCCCTCAGCAGAGAAATGGCAGGCAATCATGTTTGAGGTCCTCTCTGCTTATTTGAAATGCAGGCCCACTCTTCCAATTTAGTATTTTTCATAATTGGAATTATGCATCATCTGATCAAAGGGAAAACAGTGGGAGGCTTGGTTCTAGTGCAATTCCTCAGCTGTGTTTTTGTGCAGTGTGATGCTTTGGAGGGCACATCTGTTGACAAATGCTTATCACAGCTAATCAAGAGATCTATCCCAGCGGATGTGAATGTTTGTGAGGACCTGAACCCTGTTGGAACACGTGCTGGGAACAAGAACAAGCAAACTCACAGCTGCTCGTTCCATCTGATCAGCCACTGCTGGTCTGTTTGGATGAATTCAAATTCTGCTTTTTTTGTTGACAAAGTTGTTGTTTAGGAAGAGTTTTAAAGTTTACGCGCACCTTTTAAAGCTTCTCCTAACTACCCACAAATCACCCCCCAGCATGTGCGCACACACAGAGACACACACACAGACACACACACACCAGCACCCATGCCTCCTGCTCAAAAATAGCATAAATAATGTGTGCACTGCAGAGCTGAGAGCCAGTCATGGCTCTGGTGCCAAGCTAAAATGACATGTCTGTGGCTCCTTCACAAGAGCTTGGACTTGGGTCGCAGTTAATGGCCGTGCACCCACACTGGAGCAGTGATTATGGCTGTAGTCTGCAAACAGAACCCCCCCCCCCCACCTCTTCCCCCTCTCCCGCTATGGGGGAAAAACAAAACTACAAAGGAGCCCAGAGAACTGGACATACATAGAAAAGGCCAACTCACAAGCTTCACAAAGCCTCACTAACAGCGCCGTGCATTATGTGAATGTTGTCAGTATTGGCTGTTCTCGCGATCGTTATACCACGGCAGTAAGGGCACACAGAGTTTCTAATTACATGGGGTCAGCACCAGAATGCAGAGTCCAGCTATTGTGTATTTAAGCTGCCGGAGGCCTAAACAGTCTTTGTCCCAGAGACAAAAACACGTTGTGCTTGGAAGGAATGTCTGCAGCCCTGTAGACACGTCTCCTTGCCATCAACACTGCTTTTAATAACTACTCCCAAAACGAGGTGGCAGTCTGCGTGGCTCCTTGGTGGTATGTTTTAGGGGTTAATGCATAAACAAGGTCGCGGTGTAAAGTGGGGGGTGGAGGGGGTGGGGGTTCATCGTATTCATTCACAAACGTAACCACCACCACCCCCTCTTCTTCCCTACCAGTGTTTGTTTGTGCTGAGCTTCCATTAGGCCAAGACTTAAGTAAATGTATTGGGTCTCTCCATTTGCCACCCACACGGGGGGATAATGTGAAGATGTCGTAAAAAAAGACAGCATTGAACGTGGGCCCCCCGGGGTCGTGAGAGGGAGAGAGGGGAGTTGAGTTTCCGTTGATGGTTCCCACCAGTTCTCTTGAGGGTGCTGATGGAGCTGATTGCACAAGGCATCAGTTTTCACTGCTCTCTCTCCTTATTGCTCTGTCTGCTTGTCTGTCTGTCTGTCTGTGTCTGTACAGCTTCCACCTCGCTGCCACAAGAGGACATGTGGATTGTTTAAACCTCATCTTGGGTCACAGCGTGGACATTACCGCCACCGATGCCACTGGTGAGAGAACCTTCACAAAAGCACACCCAATCAAAAAAGCTCCTGTCTTCATTTCTATTTTAAGGACTATCTTACATCACCTCCCCCCCCTCCCCCTCACAGGGAAAAATGCCCTGCATCTGGCTGCAAGGAACGCCCAATCATTATGTGTCCAGCGGCTCTTACAGGTAATGTATGATTAGAGATGGATCTCAAGTCTTTTTCCCTTCCATTACAACCACTAGAGCATAAGCCGCTCTCTAACCCTCCCAGAGCTCAGGCCTTTTCAGGCTGGCTTCATCACTCATTAGTTACTCCACTCTTCTCTGGAGAGGTGATGGGAATTGCGCTGTGAAACCTGTTTCGGACACTGTGCCACATAGTCTCCTCTTCTGCTAAAGTAAAGTTAAGTTGACTGGTATTTAGCTGACATTTATATCTGAAGCAACACAGACTTGCGTCATGGTGTTCATAAAATCAAACCCAGGTCACTCGATTGTCAGTCAAGAGACGTTGCTGCTACTCTATCTCATTAGAGCAGGTTGCTTAGCTTGACACATTTGGGCCCTTGATTGGATTGCACCACCGTTTCACAGCAGTGCAATCTAAGACAGTAAGGGCCTGTGTTGTAATTTGAAGTCAGGGAAGCTTTTATTTTCTTTCAGAACTCAACGCGTTGCCTTCTACAAATAGTACCCCTCTTTTCATCTCCTCAAGTTGTGAGCATGTTTTGATAAGCTTTAATTATTTAACCTCCAACTATCTTGATGAAACTGACCTCCAAGTAGTTAAATGAAGTTGTCAGTGCCATTGTCTCTTGATTGCTGTTGTTGCTGTCTGTTCTGTTGGCTGTTGTTAGCGGGGAGCCGTGAGGGGCGCTGTGTTCCTGAAGCCTCCTCCAGTTGGTAATTGGCAGATTAAACCACACATGGCTGTCTGCAGTGATCTCATGATTACAATCACGTTTGCCGGGAGAGATAAAAAGACTTAAAATACACAGCCCCCTGTGGGCCTTGGGCATAATTAAAGAGCTCTCAGTTTCAAATGACAAAACAACTAGGGCAAATGCACTGATTGCCATAACAGTGATAGAACTACTAGGATAAAAATAACACCCCTTGTCCCAGAACAGAGTAGAGGCCCAAGGTGATGTCAGGAGGTCTGATATGGACCTCTTTGCCCCCCACCTCCTGCCTATGCTGGTGGTCCATGAGCTTTGGGTTGGTGTGTCGCGGGACGCCGTGGTGCCCTGCACTGGAACCCGATCCCAGGTCAGGGGTAAATCCTCCTTCCCCCTGCCCGCATGGCAAAGGATTGGGTTTCCCTACCCCACAGTTAGCGCACAGTCAGCTGACCGTCACCAGGCAGTTTTGGGAGCCTGTTGCTAGATAGAGCCTGTTTTTTTATAGTGGTCCGCCACTCTTGAGTGGAGCCACTCCACCCTCATTTCCTGGACTTGGCACCCTCAGGTCTCACATCAGGGGCAGAACAGGGTCTCTATGCCAACAAGAATGCGGCAGCCACTTAGCCAACTCCTGAGCCACTGTTGGCCGTTTATATCCGTCCTTATTTAGGTCCCATCAGGTTTTATATTGATGTAGTTCCCCTGTCAAATATAAATTACAAATGTTCATCTTGTGGTCATCACTGGAATCTGGTTTTCTTTTCACACATTCTATTTTAGTATCAAGTGTTTCCCTGTCAGTATAGAGAGCCAAGAAAAGAGCTGTGCTTAATATAACAGTGTCACAATGCATCATCGTGTACTCCTTGTTGTGTTTATCAATATAAATAATACCGGATCTGTACAGCAACAGAAATTAACACATAAAAGACAACAGAAAATATTCAAAATTACTTGAAGTCATAAGCTAAACTGAACTAACCTTAAGTCAGAGTGATGCTGGCTAATTGTGTGTGGGAGTGTTTGTGGATGAGCCCATGTCTGTGGTGGACCTATGACGCTGTTTAATGTGAATCTGTCTCATTACTTCTGATGTGTCTTGCAGCACAACTGTCCCGTGGGGAACGTAGACCTGCAGGGGAGGACTGCCTTACATGATGCTGGTAAGAAGAGACAATTCTTTGGGGTCCAACATTTTCAACTAAGACTTCCTATATTTGGAAGATCCACCCATGAGTAAACGAGTAGTGCTGTGCACAGTGTAGGAAATGGAAGGAATGCACAATGCATAGTATAGTGAATTGAGTATGGTGAATAGTCAATGGTGTTCTGTGCAGAGTGCAGTGGATGTCGTGAATGACTTGGATGTTTTGAACATGAGGTGAAGGAAAAGACCCAGGCTGCATAATGAACTGACAGCATTGGCACGGAATGCGTGAGAGAAATCCTTATTTGTTCCCTGCTGACCAATATAAACCAGTTCTGACCACTGGTAAAATATCAGTGGAATAGTTTTCCCAGTGCCATCATGGCAGCATAGAAGCCTCAGATTGAGTTTCTATTGACCAGCTAGACCACGGACGCCAGAGGCAGCTATTGTAATGATATTATTAAAGGATAAGTCTGCTGAAAATCAACCCATTGCTCTGTGGTTTGAGGTCACCAAGTGCCTTAGTCAGGAAGAATAATTTGGTACAACATAGACTGGTACAACATAGAGAGTAACGAAACAGCAGCTCTGTCTGTTGTACCAAATTTTGTTGCTCACCTTCTCACGGATAGCATTTGGGTGACCTCAGTCAGCAGGGCTGTGGGTTTATTCCCACTGGACTTCATTAAAGCTGGAGCTGTGACAGTGATCTGACAGCACTCTTGCTCTCCCCAGTCATGGCTGGCTGTGCCTCCAGTGTCAAACTGCTGTGTGACAATGGGGCTTCGGTGAACGCCAGTGATTTTGTAAGTAGCTCTTCTTTTTATTTGATTTATTACTTTGTCATTTTATTCATTTAGCTGCCTTGACTTGCACTCAACAATTACCTCAGGGCAGGGCCAAGGCAGTAAAGGTGATAGCCGAGAATCAAATCCACAGCTTTTTAGGCTACTATCATGCTAACTGTTATGCCACCCTCATGATTTACCTCACTATGAGTCAGTGACACACACACACACACACACACACACACACACACACCCTTGTTGGCCTGCAGTCGCTACATTAGCACTTCTGCATTCCCGTGGTTATGACCATTTTAAACAAAAGCCTCACCCAAAATGAACCCAAGCTCGGAGTGTAGTTAGCATCTCTGCACAATATTGTTTTTTTCAGGGCCAGATTGCCTATATGGTTGAAACAAAGTGCATAATTGAATCAGGACAACAAATTCTTTCACTTTGTAGATTTGCTTGGTCACTGAATTTTAATGGAATATTTATGTGCCTGGCTGTGCGTCTCTGTGTGTGTGTGTGTGTGTGTGTGTGTGTGTGTGTGTGTGTGTGTGTGTGTGTAGGATGGGAGGACTCCTCTGGTGCTGGCCACTCAGATGTGCCACCCACGGATCTGCCAGCTGTTGCTGGAGCGCGGAGCCGACATCACCGTCCGTGATAAACAGAACAAGTATGCCCATCTGCCAACTCTACTGACCTCTACACAAACACACACTCTTATTCACCCCACTACACACATATCTGCCCTCACACATAGCCTCCGCCCTACCACACACACACACCTTTGCACTGCCCACCACACACACACTCACACCCTATGACCACCCCACTACACACGCAAACTGCCCCCCACACACCTACCTACCACCCCACTACACACACACACTTCCCTACCACCCGCTACACATCCTCACCTACCTACCTACCACACCATGACACACACACACACACACCCAATGGCCTCTGTGCTGGTCTTAGTTTGTGCTGTTCTGCACGCCAGTCTTTGAGTTTGTTTTTATTTCCTCTTTTAAACTGATGGACTGATTTGAAATAGTCACTTATGTCATTAAGAATTTATTGACCTGACCAGAGAGTTGATGAGCACTAAAAGTAGACTTGAGATCCATGGTGATAAATGGTGATTTATGGTAATGTAGTGTTGCTGTGTTTATGACTGTAATGTACAATATACCTCAGCCACTTGGCTTGCAGAGACATTTCATTCCAATAAACAACTTTGCTCAGTTAGGGGGAAGAAGAATTATTATGGTATGGAGATAGATACAGTTCCTTTCTCAAATATATGCAGGACAGACATCAGATGGTAGAACAATTATTCTCCCAGAAATTATGGTCAAAAATTCAATATTGCAAATGAACTTGTCAGCCTGTCTATGCAAGAAAAAATAAGAGATTTGTTGTTCTGTCCTTTGGTTGACTCAGTAAGCTGAAGTGTTTGTTTTCATATTTGTTTGTGTTTGTTTTGTGTGATGTCAGGACGGCTCTGATCTTGGGCTGTGAGTACGCCTGTAAGGACGCAGTGGAGGTGCTCCTGAGGAACGGGGCAGACGTCACCGCTGTGGATGGCTTCAGCCATGACGGCTACCACTACGCCCGCCTCAGCAAGAACCAGGAGCTGGTGGCGCTGGTCAAGAGCTACCTGGACAGCGCCAACAAAGGTAGGCTGATAAATGGGCCATTTGCACTGTTATGTACATGTACACATGACCGTGTGTTTGTGTGCACACTGCACTTTATGGTTTGTTCTGTCTTGCATCTTGTGTTGTCTACATCTGTACTTGATGTCTTGCCGTCCATCCATTTGCCGTCTGGGGACAATAAAAGTTGCAATTTGAAAGCTGAAGTTGGGCCAGGCTAGGGCCACTCTCTCCTCTAGCATCTTGGTTTTCTTCTGCAGAGCAGAGCCCCAGGGTGCCAGCTGTGTTCCCCTGGCGAGGAGTATATATTCTGTAGGCTTTGTGAGACAGATCTGTAAAAGCCTCAGTTTAGATTGGCAGTGTAGATGAGAGTAGTCTGGACATCAGCAGGTGGGCATCCCTCTTCACATCCTGCTGAATGCTCACACAGGCCTGGCTCACTTAGACGCCCCACAGGCAGCGTTGCACCGGAAGCTTGCCGACGTTAAGAACGGAGCTGACAACAGTGGCACATGGAACAACAATAGGGCTGGTTTGAAAAGTGTTGAGTGGGTGGAAGCCTGAGGAGAAAGAGTGGGCCATTTCTCCCTCTTCCTCTCATCCCCTCGTGAGGGGGAAAAAAAAAAAGACTTGAATCTTATTCAGCTCTAAATAAGATGCACTTGCCTTGCTGCGAGGGAGGAAGCCGTCCCCAGACCCCCCACCTCCCCTCCGTCTGCTCTCTCTGCGTCAAAACACTTTTTCACATTCTCTCAAACATTGAGCCATTTGAATCTACTTGTCAAGTCAAGTTTGTGAGTGCGGCAAACCAATATGCATTGGGTTTCAGTCATTATGTGGTCCCAGTGTCTGGGTTTGCAACAGGGACAGACAAATCACACTGCTGGTACTGATGCTGCTGTTGTGACTGTGGCTTTGTTCCTTCCTTGTTTCATCTCTGCTGGTACTCGCTGAGTGTCAGACTGACCACCAGGGCTAAGTTTAATCTCCCTTTTATATATTTTACAGCTAAAGAAGCAGCCAGGATGGAGCTGAAGAAGAGACAGGTGAGGAGAACACACATACATACACACACACACATGTGCACGCACACACACACACAAGCACACACACTCTCACTTGCTCACTTTGACACACACACACGCACACATTCTCTCTCTTATACAAGTTCTCTCACTCAATCACATGCGTTCAGACACACACACACACACACACACACCCACACCAAGTATTTTGGGACACCCTATAACACCCCCAGCTCCCCACCTGACACACACCTAAAATTGAGGTGTAATTGAGTTTGATAAGCACAGGGCAATATGAAGCTCTTGAATCTAGCGGAGTATTTCTGTGGAGTGGTTGGGTGTGTGTGTGTGTGTTTCCTACTCTGGCAGCTCTCCTGCGAAGCCTCGGCGCGGTGCTCCTCCAGGCTCATTACACGGTGTTATTGTTTAACACTGTTTTCCTCACACGCAACATGGCTCACTCTGTCGTCTCTAATTGTTAGTACTCAGACAAGCACTGAAGTGTTCTAATGAAAATAAACAGTGCTGGATTGGTCCAGGCTGTAGACAGACTTGGCAAACAAAGTTAACTGCTGTATGGGTGAGAGGGGTAGAGTGATTGGGGTCTGCATTTGTTGCTAACTTTGTGTATGGGTGTGCCATTTGTACAATTTCAAGTTTCTCCTCTGAGGTCATTATGAAGTTGTGTATAAGTACTGTGGGTTATACACATTGTTAGTCATGCTCATGTTCTAACACTGCTCACCTGTTAGTGTTATGCTGTAGCCATCTGCTGTTGCTATAGTATAGTGTCAATCTGCAGTAGAGTTGAACATTACTGCCCTCTAGTGAGCAGATTTGGCAGTTGCAGTAATTAGCCAGGTTTCTTTCAGCAAGGACGCTAACCACCAGCCATCTGTCTTTTTGCAGCAATCAGCTGAGATGAATGTAGAGCCTGCATCAAATGTAAACAAGGATCAGATGATACATGTAAGTTAAATCTAGATCTACAAATGAGGATTTGTCTGGCTTAGCTGTTGTTTCAGGAACTTGCATGTGTGGGGGTTTAATTTGTGTGTGTGTGTGTGTGTGTGTGTTCTGTCCTGAAGGAGCTGGAGAGGCAAAATGAGAGCCAGCAGGAGTCCTTGAGGAAGTTTCACCAAGAGCAGAGAGCCCTCATGGACCAGGTCAACATGCTGCAGCAGCAGCTTAGTCAGGTACTGGGTGCAGCCAGACACACACATACACACACAGCGCCACAATGCAGTAAATAAGAATAGTTCAGTAAAGGCAGGCACTGGCTCCTTACACTGGCTTTCATTCTGTGGTAAAGTGGATAGTACTGTGGATCTGCATGTGACGTAATCTTTATTACGCGCCACAGACTACACAGACTGTGTAGAGTTAACTCCAGAATTGAATAAATGGGTTTCAAACTCTACCAGTTGGCAGATTTCAGTGTGATTTAACCTCGGTCTGTTTCTTTAATATTTGGAATAAACTTCTTGAGGTTTCATATAAATATTTTTAACTTAATTTCATTAGAGTTTAGTATTATTTTAATATAAATGTTTTTCACTTCACCATGATGTAGTGCTAATGCCTTTTGCTATACAGCACGATAGATCCCATGGTCACAATGACATGCTTGCAGAACGTCAATAGAGAATTAGCACTGGCCCTTACTCTGACGTGAAACAGAGAGTAGAGTAGTATTAAAAGTAGAATGTAATACTGGTCTCTTCACTCTTAACGTGCCCCATAGAGTGCTGTATAGGATAACTTAACCATTGCTAATGGGCTTTGATCTGTGTTGCTGCATGAGTCTTAACTGTCCGCTCCTTTTGTGACTGTAGGAGAAGTCAGCGGTGGAGAACAGTCACATGGAGGTGAGTGAAGGACCAAGTCCTGCTGAGATTTAATGTGATTGATACAGTCAGTCAGTTTTCCTGCTTCTGCCCACACACTGTATCTCTGCGTATCCAGTGTTGGCCCGCAGTGCTCAGTCAGCGTGGTGATGATTTGCTGTGTTTATTTGACATGCAGCAGGAACAGCTGAGACACCTGCTGGCCGCCAGAGGAGAAGATGGGGCTCGCGCTTTGGAGACGGTCAAGGTCCAGATGAAGTCTCACCTGGTCAGTGGCCATCACCCCACACACGCACTTTATTGCTCATAGACTATTCATGATGGTTCAGACCACATGCAGCTGGTCCTGAATTGCAAGCTGTCTGATAGATTTGGATAATAAATTTTCATCTAATTACAGGGGGATTACTCTGGCCAATCTGTTATCAAAGGTGAGTGAGCCATCTAAATCACACCGACTGCATCTGCTCTTAGGTGGAGAGTAGAGAAAAAGCCTCTGGCTCTAATTAGCAGCAGTGGGCTTTCCAATGCAATGCAGTGTTTTTGATCAACGATTCCCTGTCTGTTTGTCTGTCGGGCTGCCCACTCTCTCTCTTTTCAACTCTATCTGTCTTCTCCTCCTGGTGTGTGTGTGTGTGTGTTTGTTTTTTTTCTGGACAGGAAAAGAGAATCTTCTGGTGAAGCAGCACAGTCTGGATTCCGCTCAGGTACGCAGGCCGACCGAGCTTCTTACAGACCTACAGGAGTCATGGTCTATTAGTGCAGAGATCACAAAATGGCTCGATGCTTTGATGCAGAATTTAACAGATGGTCAGTGGTGCTGTAATGACGTGCATGACCCTTTCCAGCGCAGACTGCTTGTGTAAGCTCTGTCGAGCTTAAGAGAAGTGGAGAGAGGCAGTTAAATAAGCCAGCAGATTTTCATTTTAAACCATCAGCTCTTTGCCACCCTCAGGAAGAGGGGAGATTTGTGATTTCATTAGCTTTAATCGCCACCATTTCTTTACTTTCTTTTTTTTCCTTCACTCTGTTTGGGATAAACTTGAATTTGTGGTGGGAGCATTTTTTTGTGACCTCTCTGGTTATAATATTGCAGCTTTATTCCTCTGTGTGCGTCTGTGTGTCAGTGAGAAGGAGGTAACGAGCGTGTTTGTGAGGGTGTGTGTTGATGGGCAAGTGTCTGTGTGTGTTTGTTTGTGTGTTTGGGTTTTTTATTTGTTTGTGTGTCTGTCTGTCTGTCTGTCTGTCTAAATGTGTCTGTGACCTTGTGTGTAAATGTGTGTGTTAGATATGGAAAGTCAAAGCTTACGAATCAAAATGTTGATTCTAAATGTCGCTCTGCGTCTCCGTGCAGGTACTGCAGCCCTCGGCGCCGACCCGCTCGATGTCACGACCCCTGGAGCTGACATGGACACCTTCGGTGGTGACGACTGGTGGTGAGGCGGAGAGCCTGCGGAGGGAGCTGGAGGCCATGCGGTGGAAGCAGGAGGCGTCGGAGGAGGAGGCGGGCCGGCTACAGTTGGAACTTAACCGCAAGACCAAGGAGTGCGAGGAGCTGGTGGCGAGCCATGATGCCACCAAGCGCGAAGCCGACGTGCAGGTGCGTCAGCTGGAGGAGGCGCTGGGCGACGTGCAGAAGAGGATGCTCGACTCCGAGGCCAAGGTCAAACAGCTGCAGGCCCATGTGGTGGCCGTCAAGGAGCACCTGAGCAGCCAGCTGGTGGAGGACCTGAAGGTGCAGCTGGGTGACGTCAAGGCCAAGTACGAGGGAGCCTCGGCGGAGGTGTGCCGCGTTCGCAACCACCTGAAGCTGAGTGAGAAGGCCCTGGAGGAGTACAAGAAGAGTGAAGGCCAGCTGGCCGTGGAGGCTGAGCGGCTTACCCAGGAGCTCAACGTCCTGAAGGAGGAGAGGGAGGACATGGGCGAGACGCTGCTTGACATGGAGGCTCACGTTAAGGATGTGGAGATCCGTCTGGCCTCCATGGTGCCCGCTGAGAAGTTTGACAACATGAAGAACCTCCTGACCAACGCAGTGGACGAGAAGGAGAAGCAGCTGGCCGAGCTTAGGGAGGACTACGACCGTGTCCTGGAGGAGGTGGCCGAGCTCCACCGCGAGATGGACAACCGCAGCGGTCCAGGAGCTGTGAACGTCCCCCTGCAGGAGCATGAGCGGGTCCGAGCGGCCCTGGAGGAGCAGAGCATGTCCCTCAAGAGGAAGCTGGCCGACGTCACCGCCAAGAGCCAGGCGCTGATCCAGGAGGTGGAGGAGAGTGAGGAGGAGCGGGAGATCCTGAGGGAGCAGCTGGAGGATCTGAAGGAGCAGATCCAGAGCGAGTTTGTGCCCCTTGTGTCCCACGAGGATGTGAAGAGGAGTCTGGAGCAAGCTGTGGATGACCTGAAGGAGAAGCTGGAGGAGGCGGTAGAGCAGAAGCAGCTGGCTGAGTCGGAGCTGCAGAGGCTGCATGAGGAGAAGGCCTCGCTGTGCGAGAACGTGACGCTGCTGCGAAGCACGCATGTCTCCTTCAGCCAGAGGCTCGAGAGCGAGGTGGGAACGCTAAGCACGCGGAACGCGGCGCTTGAGAAGGAGCTGGAAAGCATTGTGCAGAAGTGCGAGGAGCAAGAGAGGGAGCTGAGGGAGGTGCTGGTCGAGAAAGAGACGCTGGAGCGGAGTCTGCGAGGACAGGTGGAGACGCGGGAGGAGCATGAGAGGGCCAAGGCTGAGCTGAGAGCCACCCTGGAGGAATCCAAGAATTGCATCTCCGCCTTGGAGAAGGACAGTGAGGCCAGGGAGGAAGAGTTGCAGAAGGTGAAAGAAAGAAGTGCCATGTTGAAGGAGGAACTTGAGAAAGTTCAGACAGTGTTAGAAAAGGACTATATTTGCCTCGGCGACCACGAAATCGTCAGAGGCAAGCTGAGCAGTGCCTTAGCTGAAGCTGAGGAGAGGGCCCAGGATGCTCTCTCCAAGTATCAGACAGCCCAGGAGGACACTGCCAAGCTGCATAAGGAAATTGAAGAGCAGAAGAGAGAGCTAGATACGATACAAGAGGCTATTCAGGTGAAATTTGTGCCGCTGTCTGTGGTGCAAGAGAAAGAGAGCAACTTTGAGGCTGCGTTGAAGGACTTAACTGAACAGCTGAGTGGAATGCAGGAGAAGTACAACCAGGAGAAAGCAGAGAGCGAACGTCGCAAGCGGGAGACGGAGAGGCTGGAAGCAGAGCTTCAGGAGGCCCTGCGCAGGCTGGAGGCCGACCTTGAGTCGTCGAGCGAGAGGCTCCGTGAGGCTGAGGACGAGCAGAAGGGACGCTCGGAGGAGCTGAGCCTGAAGCTGGTGGACCTGGAGCAGCAGTACAAGGAGGTGACCGTGCAGCGGGCTGAGCTGGAGGAGCAGAACGCCCTGTGCGCCACCGAGATCCAGGCCCTGCAGCGCCGCCTGGAGGTGGAGTACGTGCGGCTGGAGCGCTTCGAGGCCATGCAGCAGGCCCTCTCCGCCAGCCTCCAGCAGGCCCAGGAACAGTGCCAACAGGCGCAGGCGGCACAGCGCCATGAAGCCGAGCGTGTGCGCCACCTGGAGCAGGAGCTGCAGGCCCGTGACGGCACTGCGTCTAGCGCCGCCCTAGTGGCCGAGCAGGAGGAGGCGCGCGGGGCGCTGGAGAGGGAGGTGGCCCAGCTGCGGCTGGCACTGCGTGAGGAGGAGGAGGCTGGCGCCCAGCGGGCCGAGGATGTGGCGGCGCTGCAGAGTGAGCTGCTCCGCGCCACCCAGGCCCTGGAGGAGCTGCGCGGGCGGGAGGAGGAGGAGGTGGCGCCATTGCGCCTCCACAAGCAGCGCCTGGAAGAGGAGGTGCAGGAGCTGGGCGAGCGTCTGTCGGGGTTGGCCGAGCAGTACGAGGAGCTGTACCGTGAGACGGGTGCGCGGCGCGACGCAGAGACCCAAGCCCGGGCAGAGGCCGACTCTCTGCAGGCTAAGAGCGCCGCTATCGAGGGGGAGATCCGGGAGCTGAAGGAGCGTTACGATGACTCCCTGCACACCATCGGAGAGCTGCAGAAGAGGATCCAGATGTCCTCAGATCAGACTGAGGCCAAGGACAAGCGGGTACGAGAGCCTCCACTCTTCACACACACTCATACTCTCCTCCACACAGCTCTGGACTGTCCCACACTTGGCCTTAATCATTTTTGACACTAGAAAGTGGCCATGCAGGCAAGGGAGATGTCAGCTGTAATAACGTGTGCTTGTGTGTGTGTGTGTGTGTGTGTGTGTGTCTCCCCTCTTCCCTTAGATCACAGAGCTGCTGGCGGACGTGGAGAGGCTGAAGCAGGCTCTCAATGGTCTGTCCCAGCTGGCCTACTCTGGCAGCGCGCCCAACAAGAGACAGACGCAGCACATCGACGCTCTCCAGGCCCAGGTTAAAAGCCTGCAGCAGCAGCTGGCTGTGAGTACCAACACGCTCAGGCCTATGTGTGTGTGTGTGTGTGTAGTGGTGGTGGGGTGGATTTGGTGGATCTCATCCATTCATTTCCTGTTTGAGAACACACACACACACAAACACACACCAGGGCTGCCTCCTGTTAGAGTATGCATCAGCATGCAGGGTTTTAGGCTAGAGAAATCAATCTCAGCACAGCATCTCACATTCGGGGATTGGACAGACTAAGCTTTTCTAATCCACATATAAATTTGAGCTGAAAATGCCAACCACTAGCTACTTGACGCATGCAGACCACCCTTGGTCACTGCCACACGTTGGTAGGTTGTTTATGTTGTGTGGTACTGCAGAGCTGTTTTCCTGTGAGGGGAAATGAGTGGATTTGACATGTTTATATGCAGCATGCCTTCAGGAGCTTTGACTTACCACTGGGCAAGAGTTCCCCTTCATTAAAGTGTACGGCTCTTTTTAAAACTAAACTGCTAAAAACTATAAGAATACATTCTGTAGATGCAGCAGGTCAGATAAGGCAACACAGGTAGAGTCTCACAGAACTATCATTTTACTCAGTTAATGGTATTGGATCAGGTAGACCATCACTTTACTCAATGAATAGATGGTAGACCATCACAGTTAAGAGTATGGATAGACCATAAATTGTACTCCCGTATTCATACAGATAGAAAGATGGAATGGAATGTTACAAAGAAGAAGAGAGAGGTGGCTCAATAGATACTACTATTACAATTATTACCATTGCACCTCTAGTGTTGTATTATGGTATGCCAAAAAAACAAGTAACTGTTAGGCCTTTTAAAACTATCTTTCGTATATTTTCTTTGGGATGATGGCATCCATTAATATGCTGAACACCAGCTCTCAGCTGAATCTGAAATAACCTGCATGAATAATGTGCCCCCTTTTTTAAATGAAAAGCACAGGGACTGGGTCCAAACTGTTGTGGAGATTAAGCTGTCCAGGAGGGACACTGTAGCGACTGGCTGCCTCATTTCCTTTCAGCGAGCAGAGTGGGCTTGAGCTTTTGAGGGCAGAGAGAGAGAGAGAGAGAGATACAGTGAATGAGGGAGAGAGAGTAAGCCAGTGGGCATCTATTCATAGCTTGTGCTGGGTGCTGGGTCAGCCTTCCTGCGCTCCGGGAGGAAGATAATCAGACACCTCTCAGTCCTCTTATATTCACACGCTCTCTCTCTCTCGTCTCCCTCCCTCCTTCTTCCTCTCCCTCTCACAGGATGCTGAAAGGCAGCACAGGGAGGTGGTCTCCATTTACAGAACTCATCTTCTCAGCGCTGCTCAGGTAACACCAGCCACCTACTTTGTATGCTGCCTAAATATGAGCCAGGGCTCCTTTTCAATGAATTGTCCCAAACACTACAGTGTGTGTGTGTGTGTGTGTGTGTGTGTGTGCGTGCCTATCTGTGTCATTATATGGTTGTGTGTGTGTGTGTCGTTTTTTTGTGTGTGTGTTTATTTGCTGTATATGTAAGAATACAGTGATGTATATGTGCAAACACTCAGAGTTCTCTATTTAAATCCCACACCATTATTAGGTGTCAGGAATTTAGGGGTGTAGCATTGCTCTTTTATCCACCAGCCCTGCCTGAGGGGTAAGCACGTACACCAGTGGCTGACTGAATGGATTACATGTCCGCTAATGTAGCTGACGGGCAGACAGTGGCGGATTTGCTGCTTGACTGGTTGTGGATTTGAATAGGACTTATTAAATTGTGTGTGTGTGTTTTCCTAGGGTCACATGGATGAGGACGTCCAGGCGGCCCTGTTGCAGATTATCCGCATGCGACAGGAGTTTGTCTGCTAGAGGGAGCGGAGTGCAGGACAGCACAGCACGCAGCAGGAGCACCAGCAGTCCTCCACCATCCCACAATGCATTGCACACCCAGCTGTTGGGCCCACCCATCTCAATAGCCCATGTAGAGCCACGTTAGCCAGTTTTTTTTACCCCCCCACCCCCCACCCCCCCTTGTCTGAGGTGTTGAGCCACAATGTGCTTGAGGTGACTGGGTTGTGGCTGAACAGCCACTATATGTTAGAGCAGCATTTCCAGTGCTAACAGGCGACGTTAGCCATTAGCTCAACTTTTAATGGACTCGAGTCTGGCAAGTAGGGGAGAAGAGAGAGTGGAAGTGAAAAAAGAGGAGGGAAAGACAGAGTCTTTACACAGGAGGAAGAGAGAAGGGAGGGATGGAGTGTAGAGTAAACCCCCCCCCCCCCCCCAAGACTATGAAGAGGGGAAATAAGGCTGCAGTTATATGAGTGTAAACGCAGTTTTTGGCAATCGAGTCACGTCAATGTCATGACGCCTCTGACAGGATTAGAAGTTACAGTCCACTCTCCCTCTGCCGTACCCTACTGTGACCCCACCACACACACACATAGACCCAACCTCACCCCACCCCGTTATGTCCCTTCCATCTGTATCTGCACTGTGCCAAAACCTCCTGACACACACACACACTTACTCACACAAGATGGAGAGACAGAGGGGAGTGTGTAAGAGCACTCTGCAGCAGGCAGCTTCTGTTCTTCACCTCTGCTCATGCAGCAGCAGACTGGGAGCCGGACTCCCAGCCACTAGCACCATGCACACAACACACAGACAGAAACACATGTGCGCATACACACACAGTCATTGTCAATGTTCCTGTTTCAGCAGTTACTGTCAATGTTTACAGTCACATGTACAGACTGCAGCAGCGTCCTTGAGAATACACTGTGCCAGTGTGATTTTAACCAGCAGGTCCATACCAGTTAACACACTCCACACGTCTCCAGCACTCCAAATCTCACTCCATGTTTTTTTACTCTTCTCTGGGGTCCTGACACACCATCATCCTGCCTTTCTCTCATCCTTATGCTCTCACACTCCCAGCATTACATACACACACACACACACATACACACACACAGACCCCTGTATCATGTGATTGCAGAAGTGGTGGGCCTGCAGCGATGTGTGAGGTGCACTGTGGATGTCAGCGCTGGATTTGGGTCACTGAGTGTTAATGACGTGTCTTCTGGCTAAGCGAGTGGGACTCTTGATTGCTTTCTGGTGCCTTGTGGCGATGAGGTGCGACGTCTTCTCTCTCCCAGTTGCCTGCCTGCTGTCAGTGGGACAGCAGCGCCCTCTTGTGGTGTGACTTGGCTGGCCAAGTTTAGTACTTACTCTGGGTGAAGTTACTTGAGTAGCTCTCATGGTTATTGTTGTTTTTTTTCATGTAGGGAGATTTTAGGCATTTGAGAGTCTTTTTTGCCTGCAAACTGATATATTTTTTCATGGCTTTTTAATACGTTTATTAATCCCTGTTTTGAGGTAAAATATTCAGCAGGTCTGGAGTTAGAATGGCACAACCCGCCCAGGATGCAGGACAGTCATTGAATCCCACAGTAGAGTTCATTCTTTCTGCAGTGCAAGCCTCTGGCCACAAAAGCTCATGATTTTTCAAAGCAATTATATTTCATGATATTCATTTTTCATGGTATCTGTTTATAATGCAGTAATATTAACTAAACTTTTTTTAATGACTTCTGATTGAGTGTTAAGATTGATATGATTTTATTTTCCTTTTGGGCCTTTAAAAAAAAAGCAAAAACAAATTTCATTAACTAAATCTGATCAAAGTCATAATTTCCATCCACTACTGGTCTTTAACAGGGATGTGTTGTGGTTTTATTTCATTTAATTTTATTTTTTAGATTTAAAAATTAGTCAAACATAAATAAAAGTGCCTATGAAACAGAATTGTGTGTTTGTGTGTGTCTGTTTAGATCATTAAGTATTAAGTTCATTGGTAGCCTACATTCACCTAATTATTTAATTGGCATCATGTACGATAGTTTCAGTAATTAACCACAGTAAGGTTGGGCTAATTGTTGAGGTTAACTGTATGTAAAATGGTGTCATGACATATACCATTGCACATGTCTTTAATGGTCTAATAGAGCATTTTGTGACTTCATTTAAAGAATGTCATTGGAACAGATGTGGGCATTGATTTGTTCTGTTTATGTTAGCATGCACTGTTGTTTTGATTGAACCTAATTACCACTTGTTAAAATACTGGGCTTTTGCCATAGCCCCTTAATGTTTCCCTGACATCTGAACTGTCTGACTGAGGCACTCAGCCTCGCCAAAACCATAGAACACCAGACAGATTAGATGTTTGTGTGGGTACGTATGTATGTGCGTGTTTGCTCTGTTTGTTCTGCCTCCAAGATATAAGGTCTCAATATTTTGATTGTCAGCGACGGCTTTGTTTGATGGCTGTCTCTTGGGAGTTGAAAGTTCAGTCCGTTTGAGGAGTATTATTGCCAGTATGGTAATGATATCCCTCTGTTCTTTCTAAACGGAAGCATCTGGAGGGAGCTGCTCTCCACCAGGCTGCCCCTATCCCCCACACCCTTCATCATCCCCCTCACCCCCCCTTCTCTTTCTTGCGAGTGGGCGCAGTGCATGTGGTTTCACTTGAAACACAATCACAAGAGGAATGACGGGCCTCTCTGGCACGGGCTCCTCGTCTCTTATCTCGAGCCGTTCATTCGTTCGTGGATTTGTACTTTTTTGTCTCGCTCTCAAAGGGGCTGATTTTCCTCAGGTGCTGCCAATAGCCCACGCTGAAGTTCAGAGCTGGAATGGCGGTGGGGGGGCAGCCTCATCTTCATCTCCATCCTCATGTTCACTTGCTGCATAGGGGAAGCTTTGTGCAAAAGTGGGCCGTGGTGGGGTGGGGATGTGGGCAGGGTGTTGTCAGAGCCTCTATCATATGGAAGTGCTCTGCAGGGCTGTTTGAAGTGTGGTGGCTCCCTTCACTAGGACACCTTTGGCCCCTCTCTGTACACCAGCCCACAGTTTAATTGCTCAAGTTTTGCTGGACTGCGTCATTGTTTTTGAGACCTCTGCATTCATCAGTGTGGCCGCTTGTTGTGATTGTCCTAACATGCTGTCACTCCACGTCATGTGGATTCCAGCTATGTGTCTTGTCACTCTCTTTTCTTTCTTGGCCTCCAAATGAAAACCTTCCAGACTGACAAACCCTTGGCCTATCCTGGATACCTTTTTAATTACTAGAGTGTTTGCCTAGTATTTGGTTACTTTAAGGAACCAAAAGTCACTAGTTTCAGATTGCGCAGGCCCACCTCCTCTCTCTGTTTTATTACCCTGCTATTTGCGGTCTGCTCTGTATAAGCTGTTCTCAGCAATTATGGCAAATACAATTCAATCTGTTTGGAGATTTTCCTTTAATCTCATTTCCAGGCCCATAACCAAGAACAGATGCCTGCTCTGGCTCTTCCTTAAAACATTAATCATCTCCTTAAGGATCACAGAACTTGTGATGCCATTTAACAGTCTTGCCCTCTCTCACTCCCTCTGCTCTCCTCTCCTCCTCCTCCTCCTCCTCCACGGCAAAGTTTGAACAGAGTGGTTTGTAAGGGGCCCCTGTGCCGTTTCCTGGGCTTCGTATGCGGTTTGTTACCTCTCTCAGTAGTCTGCCACCACACTGCCTGGGCCTACGGCCCTTGTCCCGGCCCCGGCTTCGGTTCCAGCTCGCCATTCATCACATGCTCCGGAGCTGGAGACCCAGAGACTCATCCACATGTCATACTAATTGTTTGTTCACTGCTGGCTCTGTTTCTTCTCTCATGACCCTCACCCCAACCCCACTGCCCCCCGCCTTCTGCACCACCAAAACCTCTACCGCAGCAACCCCTACCACCTCAACCCCGAGCCCCTTTGTTCTCCCCCCCCCCCACACACACACATTCTCTCTCTCTCTCACTCACACTCACACACGCACCCTTTATCCCGTTTGGGTCAGTTAAAGGGTTCCTGCCATGTCTGTTTCCTCTTTGGGCTGCCGACCGCATCTCAGTCAGTAATAGGCCATTAGGCGTGCCCAGGCAGCCCGGGGTCTGGCCCCTCTCATTAGTCCCCCAGGGCCGGTGCTGCTGCTCCACTCGCTCTGCTGCTCCTCTGCTGCCCCCGCACCCCACAGCCAGTCCTTTAATGTTTTTGCAGAGTTCCCAACACTTTGTTGCCTCAATAAAGTTCATTTATAGGATAATAAGACTCTAGAGAACACATGGTGCTGATTTGAGTTGGATGGCTTCAGCATGTCCAAACCTCAACCCCCCCGACCTCCTAAACCCCCTCCTTTTCTCTTTCTCTGTTTCTGCCTTTTTCTTTCTCCCTCGTTCCCACTCTCTCCAGAGGAGTGTCTGATCCCACTCTGAACTGTGATTTGCACACCTGGGACTACATGCCAGAGGAGAGGAGAGGAGAGGAAGGGTGTGTGTATGTGTTGGGGCTGGGGGGTACTTTTCATTTCCCAGGATTTACTGGCTGGCTGGAGGAGAAGGGACTGGAAAAGCCCATTAGAGAACTCAGCCCCCAGCGGATTCGGCCAAGGGGGTAGGGGGTTGGGGGTTCAGGATGACAGGATAAGGTGGGGTGGGGGGATGAATCAGCTTTTATGTGCTGAGGTGGAGCAAGCGTGTGTTGAAGTCTGTGTTCAATTGTGTGTCCTACAAATCAGCGTGACTTGCAGAAGGTAAATATGTATTTATGTGTTTGTACGCATACTCATCAGATCCACGTCCGTTATAACTACATAGTCCAATACCAAAGAGAGAGGCCTGTCAGATTAGAACATGCACGTGCACACATTCGCATCAATTCAAAAAATCTAAAATTTTCCCTCTGACTCAAAACAGATGCAGAGGCACACAATAATTACGCTTTGGGTGGGGGGTGGAGGGTTAGTGCAAGATGTAGCCATCTCTCCTTGAAATGCAATAAGGACTTTGTATACACTGCATGCTAAACGGTTTCATCTGAGCTCTGTGTTTTTCCTTTTTTCCCTCATTAGCTCTTGGTTAACCGCTAATGCCTGCTGTATCCCTGTTCCTTTTTCATGACCCCCCTCCATACTCCCCTCTCTGAGGCTCCTACACAGAACCAGATGTAGCTCCCACGGCTTGCGGCCCAACTTCTTAATAATCTCTGGGCCTGAACGGAAAATCAGCCCATGCTCAGGGGGCGACACAAAAGGCTGTGTCGGTGGTTTTAAAGGGATCAACTTGTGGACACACTGGCCTGGCGGTTGGAAACATCACCAAAACCAGCGAAGAGCTTTTTTTTTTTTAATCGTCTTAAAAGAGCTGGGGGTAGGTTTCCCCCTTTCTCGCTCTCTCTCTGTCTGACTGTCTGTCTCTCTCTTTCTCTCGACAGTGTGGAAAAGGCTGTGGTTATTTCCAGGCTTGTTAAGAAGAGAATTGGGTGAAACGCTCAGAGTGCCGCCCTGCCTTGCCAGCGTGGGCCAGCGTCCCATTGTGGTGTTTTAGCACGGGGGGAAGCCAGAGGGCAGCGCTGTGCCAGTGTGCGTGAGAAGCCCCAGTCTTTACCCATTGCTGTTGTTTTAAAGACCGACCCAGTGCCAGGCCGTAACTCTGCGCTCCAAAGAGCTTCTGTAACAACCACAAGCACGGCCTGAACAGAACAATAAAGCAAAGACCTGTCATGGAGATGAAATGGAATGTTTGAAAAACCAAAAGCCGTCCAACTGTGGACACTTTCATGCATAGTAAAATGTCACAGTGCATTAAGCCAGGGTTATTTGTTACATGTGGTTTAGCAATGGTATTTTTAAGACCTCTATGTGTACAATGCGGTGATTTCTAACTTCCAATTCAAGGCGAACTGAAATTACACGGGGGTCTCGGTGGCTCTTGAAAGCGACATGTCATGGCCATGTGAAACCACTGTTGATTTTCCTCCCCCACGTTCCGCTAGGCCCTGAGTAAACAGAGCCTGGCCCTTTTCCTTCTGACTGACATACTTTCCCGCCTCTTTCACATATCCACTTCCTCTCCCTGACATCTCTGAGGGAGACCTTGGGGTCCTGTCTTGACACTGAGAGGCGCAAGGGAAGGCTAATGACATTCTGACCCCCACCCCCAAACCCAACCCCCTTGAAGCCCACGGTTTTGATTTACCTCTCCAGTCAAAGGGGCTGCCCTGCCAGTTACCTGAAGGTAAGTCGAGAGCAGAGTCAGTCACTGTAGATCATTAGGCCTGGCTTGGAGAAGGAGAGGAACACTAGGGTACATTTGCTATACAAGGCTGTAGTCACACAGGCCAATTAAGGACATAAAAGCACTCTCTTCTTGGGAAGGAATTCACAAGACGTAAACAGCCTGTAAAGTGGAAAACTACATCTGTGTTCGTTTCTTCCGCTGAAACGCTGCCACATTTGGTAATCTTTAGCGAACACTCCTTCAAATAATCAAAAACATTTTAGGATTGGGGGGGGTAAGAGGAGAGAGAAGAGTGGGACAAAATCAATCCCATCTGCTTTTCATCGCTGCAGCAGCGTTTGAGCGGATTAGTCTGCAAGGCTTAGGAGGCTGACTTACCTTACTCCTCCTGCTTTCTGTGGTGTAAAACATGGAACCGTGCAGCCAGCATGCGGTTCTGTTAGCGGCGTGCGCGGGCGAGCCGCCTCCGAGCGGAGTGGGGGGTTGGGGGGCGGCGGGCGGCGGATGGTGAACCTCGTCCATCCTCCTTCCTGTTCAGCCGCGGCCTCCATGCTGCTAGCTACTGCTCCACATTCTAGCTAATAATGCTGAGGCAGAAATAATTCAATCATTTTAATTGTGCCTACTGAGGGTTCACCTCTGAAGAAAACCACCCCTGCCATACCTCTCTTAATGAAGGTGCTCGTTTGATGTCTCCTAGAAAGGTGTGGAGTGATCCCAGAATTTTTAATTAAATGACCCCCCCCCCCAACACACACACACACACACACACACACACACACACACACTGCACCCCACCCCACCCCAGCACAGCACCACCTACTGTCTCCCTCCCATTCCTCATTAGTCAAGGTAGTGGGTTAACACCTTCTAATGTTGCTCTAAAAGTGCTCTAATCTCTCGGCTTTCATCTGGCTCTTTTCTGCAGGTTTGCACCCCTCTGATTGCTGACTTGCTCCTGCTTTGATTGCACCTTTAAGCTTTAAACCTGTCGCTTTGAATTTAAATGCAAATGCCCTGATTAGCTGCTTCCGCTGTGGCACCTGGGCATGTGCGCCGCGTCACGCTGCGTGGTCCTACGGGGAGGGCCTGCACTCACCAGATCTTTAGTTATTTTTATCCCCTTTTCTCACCTGCTATTTTTTGTGATTCTCTCAATCAACCAATGATCCCAGGCATGGCACAGCAAGGCTCAGGTCGGCACGGCAGGCCAGGTCTGGGTGTCTGGTAGGTGTAGTCCAGTCCAGGCCTTTCATGTGCATCCGCCCTCTTCAGCCACTCTCAGCAAGACCAAAGGGAAAATATTTGTTAGTCATCTGCACAACAAATATTTTCAGCCAGCCTTTTTCAGATCCTGTTTATGGGAGACTCTAAGTCTTCATGTGCTAAGACACCCCTTCATGCAAACACATGCACACACACACACACACACACACACACACACACACACACACAGCTTGCCCCCCAAGATGCTCTTATGATGCACCTGTCAATGGCATTGAGCTTGAAATTGTTTTGCCCCCCAACCCCAAACACACACACACACACACACACACACATACACACACACACACAGACCTCACTCTATGTAACAAACATCACTAACAGCGTCACTAACACTAACACTAACAGCCCTTTCAAAATCTCACTGTGGGTTTTCATGAGATGAGGTTCCACTGGAGGACTGCAGAAAATGAATAATAGCCCAGGTCTGAATCTCTCCAACCCTGCCGCTTCGCCCTGATCCACCAGTAATTACCATGGCAGCACAGTCCATTAGATATTCACCATGTAACGCCTCATTAGCTTTTGCAATCTAAGTACTCAAGATAGGCTACTGATATGGGCTGTAATCTGCATAGCTACACACGCTGAATGATTGCCCCAGGCAACAGTGTCTAAAGCCATTTGATTGTGGCTCAGAATTATCCACGGACCCTCCTGAGTGCTTTTAAGACCCTCCACAAGGCTCTGTCTAGGGTGCTGAATGTCAGATGAGGCAGGGCTAGTCCCCACCTGTCTGCAGTTCCTCACCAGGCCTGCAGAGGGCACACTTGCATTGCTGTAGGACACGTTACAGGCAGCAGCCACTGCCGTTCATTCACACACACTCTCTCTCACTCTCTCTTTCTCACACACACACACACACAGAAGCAGCAGCAGCTCTTGCTTATAAAGCTTCCCACAGAGAAGAAATTCTTCCTGATCAGTGCAGTGAGCGAAGCATGGGGAATGAGTTTGGCAGCAGCAGGACTGTTGGCCTTTCTGCTAAATGGCTGCCGTCTCTGGGCAGAACTGCACCGGGTCACTTCCCAGTCTATTAGGATGGAGGAGGGGTGGAGCGGCTTTATGTTTTTACCTGTGCCATAAAAGCTTTGATAATGTGGCTAACTGTTTGGTGTTATTAGTTTTATTTTTAGCTACATTACATTCACATAATGTTTAATGGTAACAGTAAATGACATACATGGGTCAAATAAAGTCAGTAGTGTGTTACAGCAGCCCCAATAACTGCTGGCACTGGTGAATGTGCAGTAAAAGAGCACTAACAGAGAAACTGTATTATGTGTTTTCCTGTGTTAAGTGTACCAGTCCATACACACACACACAAACTTTATTACATCCTGTCGCTGGTCTTTTGACCTATTTCACCAGTGTTAGGTACCTAGCATGGTGGTCAATGGCAAAACCAGTTCTCTCTCATCTCTGGTTGACATGGTTGGTCCCCTGTCCTGGGTGAGCTGGGATGAGATATGACTCTTTGAAAGAGGTCATGACCCCACTGCCAACTACAACCTCAAAAGCAGGACTGCACTGCGGCCTTTGGTGTGTCTGAACCCCCTGTCTGCCCCCTTGCAGCCTGTGCCAGACGGTCTCTGGCCCTCGGTCCCCGCTCCTGAGCCATGTCTCAGCCAGAGCTGAGTGTGGCCTGCAGCAGATAACACACATTAGATAGCACATTAGAGGAGTCCCACGGCTCCTGCCGGCCCCAGCCTGCGCCTTATCGTCTCCTCACAACAGCAGGGGCCTGCAGGACGCCTGTGCCGGATCTCTGGGAGTAATTAAGAACCCTGCTCTCTGAATGGAGAGATTTCTGTCTATCTCTCTCTCTCTATCTCTGTCTTTCTCTTTCTCACAGGTTCATTAAGTGATTGATTATCATGGGTATTAAATTATGCGTCCGCTCTGCCAAACCACAAAGAGAAGATAATGATCCGTTTCAAAAAAAAGGAATTTGAAGGAGAAGTTATTGGTGTTTTTTAGATTTTTTGGAGGGCCAGATAATGAAGACCTCTGAACCCTCCTTCTGTTTACCCAGGTGTGATTAGCCTCAGTCACTGTCCAATATGTGTGCTGTCTGAGTATCCTGATTGGACTGGCTGGCAGACGCGACGGCAGCTGATTGGTGGGCAGGCTCCTCGAGGGGCCACAAGAGCCTTGCTGTGGGGAAATAGGTGAAAATCAATTCATAATGCCGGTATGAATATTTACTCAGCCAGCGGCCCTCTCTGCAACATCTGCCCAAATGATTGTGGAATCTCCCCAGCAGGAGGTCTGATTGGCTGCTCCAGCTGTCCCCAATAATGGAGGTAAACACAGCAGCTGTGATTATTGCCTGCGTTGGAGGTGCCCTTGGATGGCGGCGGTGGTGTCTGTGCCTATATCTGCCGTGCTATGAGGCGACGCGGCACAATCACTCCTGCCGCACCCTCAGATGGCCTCAGCATCAGCTGGAGGACGGGGGGGTGTAAGTGTGTGTGAGTGTGTGTGTGTGGGTAGGTGTGTTTATTGTAAACCGAGCAGTCGGCTCCGGGGGGGAGATGGAGGAGAAAGGTGAGGAAAACTGTTTCCACATTTTCCTACGTGTTGTTACAAACTCATTCCTTGAAATACACCACCCTCCTCTGCCCCTTTTCTCTGTAGGAGTCTTTCGTTTCACAAACTCATCTTTTTTTCTCCTCCCTCGCTCTCTCTCTCCTTCTCCCTCTCTCCTCTACTTGCAGTGAGGCAGTAATTGGGTAAGGCAAATTAATGATTTATGCGCCGGCTGGTACTGAGGCTGCCTTGCATACTGATGCACCCTTGAGATGTTTGATCATCTCATAGTGTTGTGCTACAACCTGAAGCCTGATTGATAATATGATAGATGGTTTATTTCTCCTCCACACTCTTATCTACAGATGCATCATAGGAGATTATTCATTGTCCCATGGTTGTGCCATATGGGTCATACTTGTGTGGGCCTTTGCGGTCTTGGGAGTGGCCCCTCCCCACAGACCTATGACAGAAACACACACACACATACATAGCATTGCTCTGTCTGGCTGCTATTTACTCAAGCTGGGGAACCAAGACAGCAGGCAAGGAGCTCTCTGAAGTAGGTATCTGAAGGGACATGTTGTTATGGAGAGAGCATGTTAGTTCCCCCCCCCACCTCCACACACACGCAACCCGCCACTTGATGTCAGATACCCCCTCCTCCCCAACTCCACCCCCTCACCAATCTGTGCCCTTTGTTGAAAGTAGGGCATAAATTATTTGGGGCTGGCAGATGTTGGAGGATCCAAATATGCACAAATGAATGCAATTGGCAGGGCATCCCCCCACTACTTATTAGTTTTCATGATGCGTGCGGGAGCAGTTGTTCTGCTGGCTCCTGTACAAAGACTATAAATCTGGCCTGTCGTCATCTCGGCCACTTTGGAGGAGATTATTTCACTCGTCTAATAAGGGAGATCTGGAGCAAAGCTGCACATGCCTTTGGGGATTAACCTTGGCAGCCATACGCTCTGCCTGTTTTCTGCTCCCTTGTAGAAGCTTCGAGCTGGACGTGGGACACGGTGCAAGGAACAGGACTGGAAAATACTGGAATCTGAAGGGAAAGCCCAGCTGCAAGGGGTCTCGAGTCCACCTGACATCGTTCCACACAGGAAGTGAAACCTCCGGTCCATGTGCACTCATCTCGTAGAGCTCTGCTCCAGACTTGCCTCTTTATTTGAGAAGAAAAAAAAAGTTTGTGCTTGATTTGGCGACGCCAGAGGTTGCCCTTTTTTTTCGTCTGAGCATTTAGAACGAAGTCTCAAGCCTTTATATGGAAAGCTATGATTTCCAGTGTTTGTTACATATACAAGTAATGTTTCCATTTTAAGCCATCAAACAGTGAAACCCACCCCTATGTCTTATTTTAACCTGAGGACTGGCGCTCTTGTTGAGGAGACCAAAACCCCTGGTGCCACTCTGACATTGCACAAGTCACCCCATGCCACCGCATGCTGATGGAGCATTTCTGTTTTGGGTGCCGCCTGCCCGACTTACACAAGTGCTTCCTGTTGAGGCCTTTAGCATTTTGATGTGTCTCCCCTTTTAACCTTGTGCCTGACCACACACCAGAACGTCCAATGCAAAGACACCCCTCTGTTGTGGGACATGGACTACAGCCATGAACTAGGAACAGCTTTGCATACATGCATTTATTTCATGTACTCGCCCTAGACTGAGGATGATGTGCTGCCTTTTGGATTCAGACATTACTATTAAGGTGCTCAGCTGAGTGAAACACACCCCAAATGCCTAATGGTGATACAATCAGACATTAGAAAGGGGAATTCGGGCTAAATTGGTAGCAGTTCATGGTAGCATTCCCTCCCATCTGGTGTGTGTGTGTGTGTGTGTGTGTGTTTGTGTGTGAGGGGGCAGTGAGTTACTGTACGTATTGTGATTAGTTAAATAAACCATCGGGCAATCATCACACCGAGACGTTGGTGTCCCAGAGCAAATAACGGCTGCGCCGGGACTGATGAAACACACTCGCTGCAGTACATCTCCACGCTCCGCAGGGAAACTCAGCTTCAGCAGGCGCTTGGCAGATTTCCATGATCGGTGTTTTCCCCCCGAGGGCAGTTACCCATGAATCACAGAAAAGAGTTGGGGTGTGGGGGGGTGGCTGCTGTAGGGGTGGGGGTGGGAGGTTGTGAGGATTACAGATATTAAAATGGTAAATGGGAGTAATTGCTAAAGCTGGAAAGTGCTGAAAGACTTGTAAAGGCCCACTGTTGATCATTTCAACGGGGTCAGAAGTTTCTAGCGGCTCCTTTCTCTCTCCCGCTCTGCCAGAGAGAGACAGAAGCAGCGCTGAGACATGTGTGGAGGCCACTGTAAATCACTACGCATTACAAACCAGCCTTGTTGTCTTGTTTGTAATTTGGTTGAACAAACATACCATTAGTGGCATCTCTAAGTTGACCACTCAACTCAGCTTACCCAAATGCCTGCAGGATATTTTAGTGCCCGGCCGGGACGACGGGTTTTGAAGCCGCCGCGCTCGTGCAGATGCTTGTGAAAGCTCCCATAACACCAGGACCAAGTGTGTGTGTATATGTGTGTCTGTGTCTGTGTGTGTGTGTGTTGAGAGTAGTTTCCTGGCACTTGGACCTGACTCTTCTATTGGATTTCTTCCCCCCACTCTCTAGTCAGTGTTTCCCTGCCGAAGGAAGACAAGACCACCGGGCCTCTGTGGAAATAGCGGCTCCCCAGCAGCAGATAAGAGTCCTGGAGACGAGCCAGCAGCGTTTGTGGTGCACTGAGCCTGAGACACCAAACCACACTCAGGGGATTCACAGGCCTCCATAAATATTCAGGCCCAAAGAGGTTTATAGAGTTTGTCGTTAAGGATTTATGGCAGGCTGCAAAAGTGGTCCGGCGTCACAGGGGGGCCCCGGGTCTGTTCAGTGTGCAGCCCAAGGAAGAAGAGGAGGAGGAGGAAGAGGAGGAGAAGAAGGTCTCTTAGAGCCCACAGCAAGACAGACAGGAAGAGGAAATTGGCATTAACATTCAGAATGACAAACATTACATGACCTCAACAAGGATGTGAGAAGAGCTCGCTGTGTGTATGTATGAGTGTGTATGTGCGTGCGTGTGGGGTGGGGGACTTTATTTTGTCATAAGGAGAATTTATTTTCAAATAATTACACTGTCCTGTCACTGTCCTGCAGTCTTTTTATGTCTTTGTTCTATTTTAGGCTTTGAATGTGTCTTTGTACACATCATTTCACCAAGATTGAAACACCAATTTATACTATAATTGACAGAGGACTGACAAACCACTCTGTCATATACATCAGAATAAAGATCTTTTCATGGGTGTGTTCCACAGACATATAGAAAGATCGCAGAGTAGTTCGAGCACTGAAAGCTGACTGACAGGAAGAGGAACTTAATGAGGCTATGGAGACTTAAAGATGATCCTGTTTAGCATGTGTCTGCAAGCATGTTAACTGCACTACACCCTTAGATTTGCGGAACTTGTCAGCAGCCACCACTATATCTGGCTTTCACAATACAACCGCAAGCCTCCCTGCTCCAAACCCAGACCCTAGCCCAGACCACAGGATCCAGGGTCCTAATGCCCACCTCTAAAACTCCTATCCTCCTATTGTACTTGTATTTATCTCTCTTAAATTCAAATAGTCATTTATTAGCATGACATTTTAGGTACAATGTTGCTATTGCTAAAACAATGACAAAATAATGCAAGACAGTTAACATAATGTTAACGTGAATATATGTTGTAGTGTGTTACTCATACACAAAAAAGAGTGAGAACATGAAAAAGCTTGGGTGTGCGTGTATGTGTGTGTATGTGTGCATGTCCACATGTTTGTGTGTGTTTGCATATAAAAGTGGACGGAAGTTTACAAGCGCTCTCTCTCTCATCTGCTCGGAACTTTCCGAGAAACCCTTGACTTCCTTATCTGTCCCTTCATGTGTTGTCGGTATCAGCTCAGTCTAAGACAAGGCCAGAACTGCCTTTATTGCAAAATCTACTCTTCCTCTTTCCAAAACCCACAAGCACTATCTTGCTCCATAAACAGCAGCTAATCCTTAATGCTATAGCTAATGCTTAGCTTGCTTGACTGCTGTCCATACTTTTTTCTCAAACTCTAGCCTACATACTACAGTTCAGCTCTTTTCAACCATCTGCTTCCTTTTAAAAGCTATTTTCACCTTTTCACTAATTTTAGTTCAGGTGATAGTGTAGGCTACAACAAACTACAAGACCAGTCAGGCCTGTGCTAGCATATAAATGAGCCTTTAACATAAATTACATTTGGCAGAGACATTTTTAGGAATTGCATTTTTTTGTCTGTAGTTTCAAACAGTCATGTCTAACTAGCCACTGCCAGTAGCCACATAACGCTGCTTGGACTGATGCCTACTCCTGTGGTTCCAGCGTCATTCCAGACAGATTTTACTGTATGTTCTTTAAGTAGTCAGTATGTGTGTGTGTGTCCGTCTGTGTGTGTGTGTGTGTGTGTGTGTGTGTGTGTGTGTGTGTGTGTGTGTGTGGAGACGGCAGATACTTTTCAAGATGGGCCCTGAGGCATTGTGGAAGCAGATTTAATGTAATTGTCTGTGTGAGGCGCCCCCAGGCAGGCAGGCTGGTCAGACAGATGATTGGTCTGACCTCCATTCTTCTAGGCCTCCTCCCCAGCGGCAGCACGCAGGGATGGTCTGAGAATGAAAGTCTGTGTGTGTGTGTGTGTGTATGTGTGCGTGTGTGTGTGTGTGTGTGTGTGTGTGTGTGTGTGTGTGTGAGTGGGAAGGAGCGAGCAAGAGAGAGAGTGAGTGAAGGAAGCAAGGTGTCTGATGAAGCCCTAGAGGGCTGGGTTTATGTGGGAGATATCCCTTTAACATCCCCACTTCCCACAAGCCACAATCATGTGATCCTTCAGAGGAAAGCAAACCAAAAAGGGCAGGGCAAAGAGACCCAGAAAGGAAAACACAGAGGTAGAGCTCTCAGCATTGTGATATCCTGAACCAAACCCCCCCCCCCCCACCGCCACCACCACCACCATCTACCCCACCCCCATTCCCCCCTTTGGCACAGAATTTAAATTAAATAGGAATTTAAACTGAGAGTATACAATGTTGCTGCAAGGCACAAGTCCATCTAATATTGCTGCACAGAAAAAGGAGTTCTGATGTCTATCTCTCTGGGAGGCTGGACAGGAACACAATAAAAGCTGGACTAGTGGCTGTCCTTTTGATGTCAGAGAAAGACAGATTATCCAGCAGCAGTTCTTGCAGTGTATGAAGACTATGAAGACAAGGATGCTTAAGATAGCATCGTGATGCTATCAGTTCCAGACGGCGTTTAATGAAAGAGATTTGTCTGCTTAATAAGTGCGGATATCTGACAATATTGAGGAAGGAGACAATCCGTGCAGATGGCTGCGGAAGGAGTGGTGCAGTGACTGACTGTTGTGCCACAGTCTGGTGTTATTAGGAAATCTGCCAGTCACAGGAGGCTGGAGGACACTCCATTGGAGCTGCGTGCTCCACGCCCTCTGCTTCAGGCTAAAGCCCTGTCATTATCTTCATTATTACACCACACTGATAGGGGGCGCCATGACTTCAAAATGTTAATGAGCTGGATATGATGTGGAGTGTATTCTCTCTCTCTCTGTCTTTCTCTCTCTCTTTCATGTCTACTTCACCTTTTGTATCAGAGAGAATCGAACATACTGTACATTCAGGTGTTGATGCAGGAGTTCATCTAAATAAGAGTGTCATGAGTGACTGTAAGTGTTCTCTTAAGTGTCCAAAGAGTGTGTGTGTGGGAGTGAGGGTGTATAGGACATTTATTAGGGAAACAGGTGGTGAGAGATGCATTGAAATTAGGCTGTTAGAAAGCCACTAGCGAGTAGAAAAGGCCTGATGATTGAGGTAGCCACAGCAACTGGCCATGTGAGTAGTGGACCACAAGAATGAGTGTTTTTAACCCTCCACTATTACTCCACACACACACACACACACAATCACACTATACCACTTTGCTCTACACCCCCGTCCTCACACACATCCATTCCATACACATTATACCACTTTGCTCTACATACATCCCCCTCCACACACACGCACACACACATACATACACACTATATCACACTATACCCCTTTGCTCTACATTCTTCTTCTCTCTCTCTCTCTCTCTCACACACACACACACATATACATATGCAATCACAATTGAGAGAGATGAGGAAATCAACCTGGCTGACCTAATGAATTCTTATTACAGAGAGATTATTACATGGTATGTTTCAGATGATCATTCCTACCCAGCAGCCCATCATTCCTCTCTTTGCACCCAGCAGCACAAAAACCTTAATTTTCCTCTCTGCTCCGCACCGCTCCAATTACACTAGCAGTTTACTGTCTTCAATCCTTACTGTGGATTCAGGTGCGCCAGGCTACACTGCGCCCCTTTGCTGACAGGCTGCCGACTGTTCCCCGTGCCTGCGTACGAGACGTCAATTAGCATTTGCAGAAAGGCTGCCATGCACCAAGAATCCTTAATGCCACTAGAGAGACCAGGGCTAAATTGAGATATTTGTGTGTAGAGGAAATATCTGGAAAGAGAGGCACATTTCTCAGGTGTCCTTTAGAGATCCTCAAAGCAATTGTTCTGTAAAAAGAAGGGGCTCTGGGTGTCTTTCTCTTTGATGGATTTCAAACATTATCCTGTTTGAAGATTATTCTTAAGGTGCTCTTGTGAGTCTTGTGGGAAAAAATATTATGTATTTGTGAAAATAAATTAGTGATAAAATAGTGGTTTTGGAAACAAAAGACATCGGTGGGTTTCCCTTAATTGTGATTCATTTGGGATGTGCATTATTTCTTTAATAATGCTACTGCTTTTATCTCTCTCTCTTTTGCTGTCTTAAACACACACAGACACACACACACACACACACTCTGCCCCCCCCCCCCCACGCTCCGCACACACACACACAAACACACACGCACACACACTCTTTCTGTCCGCCCTCCTCCAAAGCACATGTGGTGCTCTGATAGGCCAGTCTGCAGCTGTCAGATGCGGACGTGTGGAGAGGGAAAAACGCTTTGGCTCACACTCAGTCCCTCTGCGGGCCAGCAGCACAGCCTGATTGTTCATAGATTACTCCGCTGACATTTATGAGACAGTGGTGTGTGATTCAGACTCGCCATAAGGGCTGCAAGCTTGCAGACAGACAGACAAACAGCCCAAATGTGTTCTCTTGACCTTGGGCTGATCACCTCGCTGAGATAAACAATGCCCGGCTGTGCAACATACATCATCTCAGCTGTGCGTGTGTCTGCGTGTTGCTGTGTCGCTGTTGCAATAAAAGTGAAATTTAATTCTTGTGTTGACACATCTTCACAAGGCAACCGAGCATCTGTGCGTTTGCTGTCACTTTTCACGTATGACTTTCATGTGTTTAACATCTGTTGCAAACAGGGGGATTAAAACCAATGTTTTCTGTAGCTGCACATATTATGGACGTCACCAGGGAGTCGGCCAGCTTGCTCCGTCTCTAGAGGTGTGCAAGAGAGAGTTTGCTGCCTGACAAGACCGATGAACACGTCGCAGATTAGCATGATCTTATGACTACCCCATCCATCAGACACCGGCCTAACAGCCTCGAGCCATACCCTGCTAAACCCCCCCCCCCCCCCCCACACACACACACACACACTCAGACTTGAACTTCGCTGAAGCTGGGGTCACCCTGTACACCCCCCCCAAAGCCACAGCAAGCTCAAGAAATCTCATTATCCTGTTAACACTACATTTATCTGACAAGACAAAAGGGAGTGACTGACCCGGCCATCATTAAAGATTAATAGAAAGGCATGGAAAGAAGCATTAAAACAGAGTAGTGAGAAATACAGAGAGAGAGAGAGAGACAGGAAGAGAGAGAGAGGGGGGAGAGAGAGAGAGAGAGAGAAAGAGCTGGGCTTTAACCAGCGATTCTCTTTAATGTCTGTGATAAGCCTGACAGGATTATTAATCAGGAACTAAAGGAGAAATCAGACCTTGGCTCTCGGCTGCCTCACTTAGAGTCTTTAGTTAGCGCCATTTCATAGCAGCACAGGGTCAGGAGGTCCCGGACTAATTGGTTCTGCAGGGTTTTGAATAACAATGAGCGGAGTCCAATTATAAAATCACTGGGAGACAGATCGGGGCAGAGCTGCTCGGCGCAGTGTCGGGAGGAACCCTGCTCAACCACACTTGGCATGGAGACGGTGGATGGGGTGTGGCTGTCCCCCCCCCCCCCCCCTTTCCCTTCAAACACACACTCCAACCCCCCCTCCTACACCCCCATGACCCCCCCGCTCCCTCTGCGAGAGGCTATTAATAAAATTTATAAATCAACGGCAGCATAAATTTTAATAGAGGGGCTGCAGAAACCAGAGGAGGTCCCTGAAGATAGCTGGGGCTCATTTTAAATTCCATTTGCATTAAAGATTCACATAACATGGGAAGATTTGAGGGAAATCTTTTCTTTTTTATCTGGTGTTCATTTATTAGTAATGATTCTTCCAGTCGTCTTTTTTTTTTTTTTTTAGCATCCTGCTCCTCGCCTTTTGACTTCGACACGAGGGCTGTGGAATCTAAATCAGTGTTTCTCTACAACAACCATCTTCCGTTTCCTCTCTCTGTCTCTCTGTCATGCCTGGTGCGTGTGTGTGTGTGTGTGTGAGGAGATGTGTCTGTTATGCTGTGTGTGATCCTCTCCTTGCTCCACCACCTGATGGCTCTACGTCCCCGGAGAAAGGCAGTGAAGCCTGCATGCCTCTGTGCATTAACCAGAGGAGAGATACACTGGAGCCGTCTCCTGTATAAGAGAAGCTCTTTTCCTCCCCTCTCCTCTCCTCTCTTCTGCATGTACACACACACACATACACATGCATATGACTAAAGCCACCTCCTGCCCAACAGGAGCCCCTCTCCTCTAACACACACACACACACACACACACACACACACACACACATACACATACACATGCAACAGACTAAAGCCACCTCCTGCCCAACAGGAGCCCCTCTCCTCTAACACACACACACACACACACACACACACATACACACACACAGCAGGCTGGTCAAGCTGCCTGCAAACTCTCCCATGGCTGCGGCTCAAGTGCTGGATAATGCACATTTCCTAGAGAGTGTAAATAAAATGCACATCCTTGATGTGTTTTGAAGGTCGTCAGTGTCATCATACTAAGGAGAAGCAGCTGTAGAGCATCTTCTGATGGCCTAGTTTGTGTCCAGACTCAAAGCAGTTGGAATGGGGGAGGTGGAGTATAGAATGATAAACATACATATCTGATATTCTTTTGACTTTTACCATGTTTACCCAAACTAGTGCGCACACATACACACACACACACACAAATGCATAAACATACATTAAGTGGATATTTATGACTTTCTACATGTTTATCCGAACCAGTGCACACATGTAGTCGATAAATCATGTTGTAGCCTGAAGGTGAAGCCTTTATTACGTTCAAAGAGATTTGCTGCTATAACAAGCAGTCCCTTTGCAACACATTGCATGTTCCTAAGCAGTAGTTTGACACTGATAAACATCTGCTTTGGCCTTCCTTTGTAGCACAGGTCCATTACTGATAAATGTCTGTGTTCTTGTATATGGGCCAAGCAGAAGCTTGTCAGAATGCGTTGTTGTGACAAACAACAATTGCAGAGATAATCAGAGATCCTTTCTTTTATGCTCTCATCAACCGCAATAACAAAAACAAAACAACAGAAACATATCAAGGATCCTGAAGTTATCATTGTAAATCATGTTATTGCTATTTAGTCATTATGGACCTCTAATGGTGGCTTTTAGGATGGTAAAAAAATGATGCAATCCTGAGACTGTGCTTCCTCCTGTTCCTAATTACTGTTCGTTTATTTGGGCTGCCTAATTACCAAATTAATTGTGCCATTTTGATTGGCATGCTTATTGTTTGCTTTGTGGAGGCATAATCCTGTTCTATTTGTCTGTTTGAAGACGGAGACATGGCACTGAATTATTCATGGAGCGCTCCGCCGACAGACAGCAATGCCATTTAAATTATGAACACACTGCTGAAATGCTAACTCCCTTTGACTGCTGGGAGCTAATGAAAGGTAGGGGAAAATGAATTTCACAAAACTTGATACTTCACCTTTAATGAAAGGGGAAGGTGGTGGGTGGGGGTGTGGGGGGGCGGTTGGTGATGGGGTGTTGGTGAAGAGATGGAGGGAGAGAGAGAGGAAAAGGGGAGAGATGTGTGGAAGTCTAAGAGCTCTAATGTGGCTCGTTAAACTTGAGGAAATGGGAGCTTTAAGTCACAGCACTCTGTCAGCACGCCCCATTTGACACATAAATATGGCTGTAGCTTGCTGGGTGAATGTGTGTGAGTGTGTGAATGTGTGTGGGTGTGTGTGTGTGAGTGTATGAGGAATAAGGACTTTTCTTCTCACGACCTCCTCGGGGAGACACCCCCAACTCCTGTCAGCCCCTCAGATTCCATGACAGGAGGCAAGGGGAGGTGTTTGTGTGTGTGTGTGTGTGTGTGTGTGTGTGAGGGAGGGAGCAAAGGAAGGGTATCTAACAACCCCTGTGGGAGTGTGCAGCATATCGATCAGTGAGTTTGTGTTTCCAGAGTCTAACCAGCCCCCACACTGTGACAGGCACGGCCTGAGAGAGAAAGAAAGAATGAGACTGACAGAGGCCAAGTGAGAGAGACAGAATGAGACTGAGAGAGAGAGAGAGAAAGTGAGTGAGAGAAAGAAAGAGATACTGGAAGAAGAAGGAGAGGTGAAAGAAGAGGAGAAGCAAAGTGAGTTTGGCATCACAGGCAGAGAGAGGTGGAGAGAGGTGATGAAGGTCTCTGGAGACATCAGTCTGTTTACAAAACTCAGGGTGTGTGTGCTTACTGCGGGGCCAAGGCCATAAGGCACCATAATCACTCAGTACAGAGAGTGATCTTTCTCTTTCTTCGCTCTCTCTTTATCTCTATTATACACACATGCACACATACACACACACACACACATACACACTCCTCTGATTTGCCTCTGTGATGTGTGATGCTTGTGTTGTGGGTCCTTCAATTGGTTTCTTTAGGGGAATAATAGATTCCATCCTTGCAGCATCTTCCTCTGGTTATTTCTTCTAATTATGCATTATAAAAGAACCTCTGCATTTAAAAAGGCAATGTTTACATTGTATGGAAAATATATTTTCATTCATATTAAATTATTATTACATTCCAGTGTACTTGTGTTTTCATACAGTTTGTATCAGATTTTTCTTATTAATTTGCAAGATGTTTACGTCCTCTGGGTATGCTGAAGGAACAGAACTATATGTAAACACTCTGCTGTTATGACACAAACGCCCCTGGCATGTTTTCTAATATTTTCATTGTTTTGTTGTTTTTCTTACAAGGCTGTGTAAAATGATGTTGCTGTGTTATCAGGTCTGAAGATGTAAATGCGTAGGCCAGCACTGGACTTGAAGCAATCATGTATGTGTGTGTGTGTGTGTGTGTGTGTGTGTGTGTGGTGATTCCTGCAGGCAGAACATGTGAATTAGCTGACTGAGCTGTCTTGAAGTTTCTCAAGGGAGCCGACAGGGAAGAACACTTGGTGCTGTCGCCTCAGATAGTGTCGCCCAGCCACAGGTAGGAAGAATGCCCTTAGGAGAGAGACACTCCCCCCAACCCAACCAGTCCAACCAACTACCCACCCAGAACTCCTCACCTCCAGCCAGACAGACAGATAGGGAAAATCAATTGCAGAAACAGTAGCAGGGCTTAAGGGCATACTGGCATCACACTAGCCTGTGCTTCTCTTTTTTGGCGCTACAGAACTTATGCTAATTTCAGAGTCAATTTGCATAATTAGGAGAAGAAATTGTATTAAAGACAAAGAAAAAATAGCGCGCCTGACTGAGGGTTATTTTAACTTCCTCAGCAGGGTGCTTCAGTAGAACAAGAGAGAGTACCCCCCACCCCCACCCCCACACCCGCCCACCCCAACACACACACACACACACACACACAGCCTCCCCTGTTATTTCTGCTGTCTTGCACACAAATGATATTCATCATAATTAATTAGCTGTTATATGTCTTAATGATATTTATACTTCTGTAAAACAGGAATTAGTTTGAAAGCATTTTTCTAAGGGACGTATGTGTTTTTGAAGAGAACCCGTTTAAGAAGGGAAATATGGTGGGAGTTCTTTGCGATGATTATGGCATGTTTTTTTTTTTTTTTTGCTGTTGTGCACATCATTAGGCATATTCCCCTTGAAGTTGTGTTTAAGCAGCCTTCAGTGCGATGGGTACCGGCTCTGGGAAAAGATGCTGAGGTTGTGGACAATTACTCAGCTTCTAATTCAGTACTGATTACGGTTAATGGCTAATACCAGGGGTCAGCACTGAAAAATGCGACGACTGGGAATCCTCTCCCTCATTATCAAAGGCAGGCAAATAAATAACAGCCGCAACATGCACGGCCAAATTGATCATTTGATAGGAGCCGAAAGCGGTGTGTGGAACAGGTCAGTGAGTGCATCTGTACGCTCATGACAATATCAAACGGATCAGATGTTCTCTCCGCTAACTGGGCCATCTATGAATGTGCTGGAGCTGGTAGCACCGCTGGGTGAAACACCCCCCCCACACACACACACTCACAGACACCCCACCCCCCTGCTTCGACCCTTCAAGGTAAGCACACAGCTGTGCGGAGAGCCCAAAGGAAATGAGAGGGAGATTGCAAAAGGCCAGCTTGCAGTGCTTCTGTCAATGACTTCAAATAAAGCCCCAGCTCCTGGATATTGCATCTCCCCAGTGGCTTCAGGGAGGGGTTGAGATGCCAGTGCCCAGAAACACTCCCACACACATACACACACACACACACAAACACACACACACACACACACACACACACACACACACACACACACCACCACCCCTGTGCGTCGCCTTGGCCGTTCCACAGGAATGCCAGGAAATCATGAGATGTGAAGCTCAGAGCTGGGTCACCATAGCGATGGCCTCTTCAGTCCAGACTCCCTCTCGGACGAGTTGCACAGCTCTCAGCACTCACCTGCCTTGTACCAGTCTGCCAGAGCCACGTATTAATATTTCAAAACATGTCTATGCTGCCATCTCCTGCACTCAATCTCTCTCTCTCTCTCTTCCTTGTCAGCTCTTCTCCTTTATTTCGGTATTCTCCTCTATTATTCTTACAGGCCCTCTTTCTCTGCTGCTCCAGAGGTGTTCTCCTTCCGTGTTCGTTTTTCCCCACTCGCGTTCGATTAGAAATGCAATGCATTTTAGGTATGAAGAAGATCACGGCTGGTCCAGCCAAGCCCTCAGTATGCCTAGTGGAGGAGAGAGAGCAGAGGAGACGAGAGAAGAGGAGAGGAGGAAAAGAGAGACGGGGTGGTTGTGCAGTCGAATTTTAATGAGTTCCGTTGGGAATTTGTATTCTTTTCGACTTCTCTCTCTCTCTCGCACTCCCTTTCTCTCTCTCTCCCTCTCTCTCTCTCTCTCTATCTTCTTGCACCGCTCCATTCTACATCACTGTCACCCAAATGAGGTGTTTCCCATCATGCTGTTGCAGGGCCTGGAAGTGTGTCATGGTGTGGCACCTCAGCGGCATGCCTGCACCTGCTCCTCTGTCCTAATAGAGCAGATGATCCAGCAATTTGTCATGTTTATCTTTAGTGTTCTCACTCACATACACACTCACATGCGCACACGCACACACACACACATGCGCACACACTGTACAACTCAGCTCCCTCCGACGCGGTGCAGATGTAAGCTGTGTTTTTTATGACAGATCTTGTTGTCATTACTGAATTATTCATCTGCGCATTAATGTCTTCAGATAGCATCTCCGGCTTACAGCTTTCCCTCGCTCTCTTATTCTCCCATTCCCTCTTTACTCTCTCTCTCTTTCTGTCTCTCTCTTTCTCCACCACATTATTCTCTTGCTCCCTCTCTCTGGTGTGCCACAAATTCTCTCTCTTTTTCTCTCTCTCTCTCTTTCTTTCTCTCTCTCTCTCTCTCTCTCTCTCACACACACACACACTCAACCACTTGGGAAAACTTTATTATGCTTTGCTCTGACAGCAGAGTATACAGATAAAAGATAATTGCCTGGCTTGACTCCTCCATTGATATGAAAATCGGATTTAAATTATTCAGCGTGGTTTAAAGGTCAGTTGAAGGTTATTACGAAGGGAGAGGAGGAGAGAGAGAAAGGCGAGGCTGTGTGCATACTGCACCATAGCTAGGAGGTGAGCCATCTCCAAAGGGCTAATTTGCAGAGCACGCCGTCTTGTGAACAAACTGAAAGCCTCTCCAGGGATATAAAAAGTGTGTGTGTGTTTGGGGACGGTGTGTGTTGGGGTGGTGTGTGTGTGTGGCGGTGGGGTGGGGTTTAGTCAATTATTTATACGCAAATTAAAGGTGGCTTCGCCCATACAAAAACATTGTTGTACTTGAGTGGCTGCCTGTGCTTTGGTGCCTTAATCCATTGTGTTTGACATGTCTGGGGAGTTACATGGGATTTTTGCTCCATCTTCCTGCGTGGCTAGTTTGATAATGAGCTTGAAAGAGGTTGAGATGGTTCTGCAGGCTCTAGGCCCTCTTCCAGAGCAGGTGCATGGAGACGTGTCTGTGTGGCTTTACAGGGAGAGATGATAGGCTCAGCAGGGGAGGCGGCAGGAAATCACCTGGCCCATTGTTGCTTCCTCTTTGAAGAGCTACACTACTCACAGCAGGGGAGCCTGCTGCAATCCCCACACATTATCCAGGGAAGAGAGTCCGCCTCTGCTGTCACTTAGCCCAGGACTGCCATGCACTGGGGCTGTGGTGGCAGACAGCATACCTAACCACCCCCCACACACACAGACACACATACACACACTCTCTCTCTCCCTCTCTCACACACACACACACAAACGTAACCCTCCACCCCAGGCCTCCTGCTGGGGCTGCAGCCTGTGTGTTTACATAGATCCATTTCCTGTGTGTTCACTAAGGATGTCATTACCATGACCACAGGCCATGGAGCTTGTTGATCCTTTGTTTGTTTGTTTGTTTGTTCATCTCCACCAGCGGAGACAGAAAAAAAACTTTAATTTTCAATATTCCACAGCCAGCGCCCACAGTCCCCCCTCACCACTGGCCCCTCTTAGCCAAATTTGACAATAAACCAGTTAGGGATTGCTATGGTGTTAGCGATAGCAATAGTATTGGGTTTATTAATTGTGGGGATGTGGTCTCAGAATTGTCATCTGTCTAAGGGGGTTGGGGGTGAAGTTATTAATGTGGCTTTCATTCCCTTTGGGCCCTGTGTGTGTGTGTGTGTGTGTGTGTGTGTGTGTGCTGAGCCTGCAGACAGTGGTAGCCCAGCAGTCAGACTGGATCAGGCTTGTTTACTCTATAGCGTGCCCTGATCTTCCTTGATGCTGCCTGTCAGGGCGTCTCAGCTCCTCCTTCAGAAGCTTGCTCTCCTCCCGCTCTCCTCCCAACCCCCTGCTACGCACTCTTCTCCAGCACCCAGCAAAAAAAGTTCAATAATTCATCCATCCCTCTGTGAAGTGCATTTGTTTTTATTTAAAATTCTGCCCCCCCCCCCCAACCCCCCTGGTGTCCACATGCATTGGGAGCTATTGATCACCTGCAGCTAATCATCCTGTGCTGCAACCCTTGGGAACGGACAAGAACCATTTTACCCTCTTCTTTTTTAATTAGCTTTACAAGCCATGGGCGCTAATCCATGAATCCCTTTCCCATATTCCTTAGATGTGTCTGCCTTTGATTTTTCTGACCCTACAAGGAGTATTGGGATTTCAGCGCACTGGTGGAATCTTAATGCAGACTTGCTAGTTGTGTGTCACAGCTCTGACCAGCAACTGCTTCAGCAGAAGGCACAAAGTCAGGGGAAAAAAATAAGAGTTCAAAAATCCATATGGAAAATATTGAAAACAAGTATAATTCTTATCTGTCCTGATAGAATAATATAAAAGATGTAAGTTCCCACAAATAATTTGTACAACACCTGCCATTTTCTTGTTTTTTTCTTCTTTCTCTTTTTTTCTTAATTTTTCTTCTATGTATGAAGAACGTCAATAGCACCTTAACAGTGCCATACAACTGATAGCCACTTCAATTAATCTGTACATTACAACATGACTTAATTCTCAGCCCTGAGGACATGGTGCCTTGCCTTGTGTAAATGATGTAAATTAATCCATTTCTGTCCTGTATTTTCTCAAGGTCAGACATGTGTGAAGAAAATGGGCTTTGATGAAGCACAGTTTGTGCATATCCCTCCATGCCTCTGCGCAACAAGCACACTTCAAACAAGGTCTTTGCAGGGGCAATTAACAGCGACAAGGGCAGGTTGATCTGCAAGTGACATGTAGCAGAGAGTGTTTAATTGCAGCTGTGAATGCTAATGTGAAGGCCTTGCTGTGGCCTTTTGACAGCTGCCTCTGATTCTGCCACAGTCTCAGGAGAGAGACGACCATTGGAGCTTCATACCACATCCATTCTCACAGATTCCAGGGTGTGTGAGAAGGAAGGCTGCCTTTTGTTGAACAGAATATTTTGAAGAGTTGAGAATTTTGCAATGAACTACCATTTCAACGGCAATGAAAAGTGTCACTTCAGATGTTTCTCAGGAACGTTACTCCAAGGTAAGAAAATGACAGTGTATTGGGCTCCATTCATTATTGGAATGAAGTGGGAAAAGACTACTAGTAGTTACACCAGAAAAGCTGAGAATGATGATTTTGAGTGAAATTGATATAGGTGATACTGACGTGTATGAGTGATACAATATTGCAGATAGGCAATGGTTATAGAGACAGCACTGATAGAAGGGTTAATATCTAGTCATCTGAATTTCTCCTCATATTTAATGCCCTGTCTGAGTTGTAGACACACACATCCTGGGCTGCTGGCTTTGAGTCCTGCTACCTAGACAGGCTGTGCTTGTGGAGACTCTGGCATCTTCTGATCCCTGGCCCCGGCTGAAATGCGCCATGCCTTTGAAGAGGCTGGATGTCGGTGCTCTGCAAATACGGCCGAGAATGAGGAGAATGTCGCTTCACACGCCGTCGGCCGTCTTTGTTTTCCCAAGCGATCCCGCCAGGCCCCTTTCATCTCCGCCGTGGCGGGCGGCACAGACAGGCGCAGCCAAGCGTCCGCAGGCCTCTGGTGGCGAAGCGCAGAGATGTCACTGACCACAGGCTGCCTTGACCTGCGCCGCGTGACAGGCGAGCCGAGGGAAGGAGAGGTCAAAGGTCAGACGGTTGCTCGCTAATGAGTGCTGAGCAGTGACCGAAACCGCCATCAGCCAGAAAGTTACAGAGCACTTGTGTCAAAGCTGTGCAGTGCAGGCAAAATGTGCTCCTTCAGGTGGCCTTTCCCTTATGTATGTGTGCTTGTGTGTGTGTGTGTGTGTGTGTGTTGGTGTGTGTGGTTGTGCAGTGCAATCATCAAACTGTGTTCCTTCAAGTGGCCTTTCCTTTGTCTATGTGCACTAGTGTGTGTATGTGTGTGTTGCTGGGTGTACATATGTGTGTGTGGGTGTGTGTGGTGATGTCACGGCCATGAACTGCAGCAGTCAAAATGTGGCCTCATCACAAACCTTAGTTATACTTAGCAATACTGTGTGTATATGTGTGTGTGGGGGGGAGGGGGTGGGCTCATTAAGGACTGCACATTCTTTCTCATCCCTCATGACAGCGTGTGTGTGTGTGTTGTGTGAGTGTGCGTGTGTGTGAGTGTGTATCTGTCTCTAGCCCAGGATGGAGTGTTATTGGAAAAAGTGCAGTACATCTTCCCTCCATCAATGGGGACTGGCTCCCCTCCCCTACCCTCCCCTCGCTCCTCCGCTTCCAGCGTTATTCGGTGCTGACTCATCGTCTCCAAGGCCCTAGTCGCGTCTTATTGAGCGTTTTTATCCGAGCCGCACTTCCCTCGTTTGAGACAATATTGCCTGACTGTTGTTATTGATTGGAGTGGATTGTACTCTGCTAAGCGCTCCTTGGAGCGCCTGCTGCTATATTAAGCAATCATTTCCAGTGCAGATGACATGGCTCCCCAGGCATTGGCTGCTTCTAATGGGCCAGCCGCTCCTTGTGTTAATTGATTGGATGGGAGGGGGGGATCTCAAAGTGGGAGAAATTATGGTCATTCTGTGATGAACTCAAGTCGGTAATTAGGGCAAGAATGGAGCAGGTCTAGTCAGCTACCTGAGTTTTATTTCCTTATAACACTTGGACAGACTCACTAAAGCTAACAATGACCAAGGCAATTCTATGGAAAGTGTTTTTTTTGTCACATCTATAATGGAAATAAAATGTCAGATATTTGTATGATGTGAATTATTGCAATTTGAAATTTGAGGGTTTGCTGTAGAGGTTACATGAAACAAATAAACATTATAATACTATACTTACTCATGTTCTGTCCCATCCCTAATAATGAATTGCCCACTATAACATAGATAAGGCTACATGTATATGTACATAGTATATGGTCCAATATACTCTTGTGGAACTGATAAAAGGCTGTATAAGATGAACTTATATTCTGAGTATAGAGGAGAGAGGTTGCCATAAATTATTGTTGTTTAATCACTGTTGGTGTCGCTGCTATTGTTTGAATTAAAAAGTCTTTTATTTGTTGAGTTATTTGTGAGGGCCATGTGTCTGAAAACCACTGGCATGGAGAATGCAGACATGTTCCCCTTTAAACTGGGGGTTTTCTCGGCCCGCTGTGAATGATTTCAGATGGTGGCTGCTTTTCAGATCAGTTGAGCGCTCAAGCCCCGTCCTGGATCACCTTGAAGCCAAGCGTCAATAAATCACCCCGCTCCAAAGGAGCTCATACATCTGGGGAGCATAAAACGCACTCCAGTCACGCATATTTAGATATACAAGGGGCTAGTATTGCTGCTGATTAGGACACGCTTCACGGCTGCACAGATGCACCAATGTGGAAGAAAGGCTGTGTCATTAGGGAGAATTTAATAGCAAAACCAGCTGGCATGTGACACTGTGCTGGAATCCAATTGGCTTCACACTGTGTGTGTGCATGTGCATGTATGGCTAGTGTGTGTGTGTGTGTGTGTGAGAGAGAGAGAGAGAGGGAGATGAGGTAAGAGTGGGAATTTCATCAGTATGTGTGTGTGTGTGGATACGTGTGTGTGTGCGTGTGTGTGTGCATATCTGCATCCCATTTTTTTTTCCTTCCCCCAACTTGCGGTTGTGATTAGAAGCCAGAAGTGTGTGTGAATCTGTCAGCATAGAGCGAGCGTTCAGCACTCCCCCATCTCTTCTTCCCCCTACTGCTTTTATGGAACACCAGAGGAGAGAGGCATTCATTCACAGTTTGTGCATTATGGTCTGTTTCCTCCTCTGTCACACGCATGATTAACACCAGTCTGCAGCGTTTATTACTCAGGGGGAGAGGGGGGTAGGGAGGTGGGTAGGGTGGAGAGGAGTAGAGGGGAGTAGCGTGAGGGCTGTGCAGGCCAGGTTCTGCAGCCGTGCACCGCTGAGAGATGGTGCTGTGCGGCTGCATCGCCCAGAACAGCTTAAAGAGGGTCGAACTGACAGCACCACCACCCTCGGCTTTGCTCAGCGCAGATTTGTGGAGCTCGGGCCATATGCTGTTTGCTTTGTTTTTCATCAGAAACCAGAAGACTCCTCATTATGACAGTGTAAGGTGCGTGTGAGATAAGATAGACCCGACACTGACTTGTCTATCATTGGCATAGGAGATCATTACTATTATTATTAAGGTGATAGATAGATAGATAGATAGATAGATAGATAGATAGATAGATAGATAGATAGATAGATAGATAGATAGGAAACATGACAGGTTTAAAAATGGTTAGCAGCATGCTAACACTAGCATCTAACAGTAGGAAATAGGCAGTCATGTGACTTATCCCAACAAGGGTGAAGTGACAAGGTTCTCAAATGCCTTCCCCAGTTAGGGTGAGGATGTTGGTGAGGTTTTTGGCTTCAGTGCAAGAGTGAGATGATGCTTGTTGAAAACCATCCCCTCACTAACACACACACACACACACACACACACGCACACATGCCCTTAACCATGCCATCATAGTGAGAGTTAAACATACATATCTGATAGAGCCCTTTCCCACTCTGGGGATATGGCCATTAGCACACAGACCATACACTGCCTGGAAGGTGAGATGATAGCCATCAATTAAATTCCTCTAACAGCTGAGCTAAGATTTTTGGGCATCACTTTTCCTGATTCACGGGGAATTTGTACCGCTGCTGTGCTGTTAACAGCAGAGATCATTTACATAGTCACAGAGCTCATTTTCATAATGTTTTCTTTATTATCAGAGGAAGATATTAACCCAGGAATATATTTACATACCAGCCACGACTGCTAACAGCTTGCTAATTGCCTGTTAGATGATTAATAAGCTTACCGCGGATGCTAATGAATCGTGCACTCACTGTTTCAAAGGTGCTCGTGCAGTGCTTGTGTTTTGGCTGCTTAATTACTGGGATAATTATGTACTTGTTGCATCTGCTTTCAAGCAAATACCATCAAACATTAAATAATATTAAAGAAAATTCCACTGCTGAGAAGTAATCCCATTAAAGTGTTGACATTTGTATTGTTTGGCAAGATATTACAACTTTATTTAGTGGATATTTAACTGGCTCTATGTCTGCCCATATACAGTCAATGAAAACCTGAAAAATACAATTACTGCAGTATAATATTAATTATTATATTAATGAAAGATGAGATACACTGGGTTTTTCTTGTTTTGCTTTTTTTGTCACTAGCACTGCTACAGGTTACTATCTCACTGCATCATGTCACAATTTTCCTTGGTCAGACTAAGGATTTGACACTTACATACAATTTGTGCAGGGCAATTTAATATTGTAATTGCAATGCATTCTACAGATTGTCTTATCTGCTTTGCTTTGCACAAATTGCACAGAGCCAAGTGTAGTTGACTCACACCTGCCAACAGAAGAGCTCTCAGAGTGGCTGGTTCTGAAAGACCTCAACCAGATGAGATAGAGGGGGTAATTACCATGGAGAATTACAATCCTGAGTCACAAGGGCACTGGCTGAGCAGATGCTGTAGTGATTGTGTGTGTATGTGTGTGAGTGTGTGTGTGTGTGTGTGTGTATGTGCCCACGTGTTTGCTGTACAAATATTCAGGTAGCGGGCCTTTTCATCAAAACAGCACGCAGAGCAAGATGCCTTGTGTCTGATGGGCTTTGGCGAGTGTCATGTTCTATTATCCTATGCATCCCTGGGAAGCTTCTCTTCGTAGGAATAAAAGAAACACAACGCTGCTGATGCAGAACTGGCTAAATCCCCCCTTGGATCTGATCTGGAGCGTCACACATTTCAAACACGTCTTACCCTTGATTCCCATTCGTCCGATGCCAGGCTTAGTATTGCACAAAACATATATTAACAAAAATGGCTTTGCATTTCTTTTGCATCAATCTTCTATGCTACCTCTGCTGGTGGCTAACTAGCTGTGATTACTTTGCAGTGCCTTCTCTCTCTCCCATTCTCTCTCTCTGTCTCTCTATCTCCCATTTTCTCCCTCTCTGACTGCTTGCTGTGATTAGGAATCCCTGAAAGCCCAGTGCTGCTGTTTATTTAATTGTCCCTATGATTTTGAGGCTATGCTCTATTTATTTTGCTGCCGAGGTAAAACACAAGGCTGAATCCACTTAAAGGAGGCTAATGCAATATTTAGAAGGCCAGGAGCCTACGCAGCACTCATGAGACCCCCCCCCCCCCAAACTCTCACAGTCACGCATGCACACACACACGTACACACAAATGGAAAATGGGAGCTTGTGTAGCTCAGTGAAAAGGATGTGCACTTTCCAGGCAGTGTAGAGAAGGTGTTGTGTGTGGGGGGTGGGTGAGTGTGTTATTTAGGTGTGCCAATCCCAAGCATCAAGTGACTTTCACTGCATGAATAATTGCCATTGTTTATTTGTACCTGTCACGTGGACATGCTACATTTGTCTGTGTGTCCAGGTTGTCTCCCCCACAAAAAGCACTCAGGGACAACACACTCCGTCTCCCTCTGTCTCGCTGGCACACTGCAAGGCAAGCCAAGCCAAGCCAAGCTAGGCCTCAGCCAGAATACAAAAACAGGAACAGTTGTAAGCCTGGGCGCTGATGTATATTTGCCTCACTTGTGATAGGAGCCTGTGTTTTGAAACAGCAGAGGAAAAAAAAGCTGCAGAAGCAAAGACAATGCTGTGCTTGTCATAGGCAGCCCAACCCTGTTAGTGGGATACAATATGCCCCCATTTTGTCTCCAATACCAACCCTGTTAGTGGGATACAATATGCCCCCATTTTGTCTCCGACACCAATCTGTGGCAGTGTTTTTGTACTGAGCCGTGGAAAGCAGCCCGGCTCTCGGCTTGCGGAGTCCTCAGAGACGGAATGACTTATGAATATTTGATGCTAATCCTCAGTTTTTATCACTGCAAGAGCATGCACAGGAATCTCATTGATCTTCTATTATAATCACAGATTAAAGAGTACTCTCCAAACAACCCTGGGATTAAAGCCCCATCACAGAGCTCTCTTTGATGACCTGTCTCATTCGCCCTCCCTCTCTCACCATCTCTCTCTCTCTAACACACACACACACACACACACACAGACATGCACACATGCAGTGCAGAGAGTAAATTGGCAGGGTACTGCTGCTGCTGCTGATGCAGCCTCTTTAATCTAAGCTCCCAGTGGCTGCAAATAGAGAAGGAGTCACTGGATTCTGTCTTGTCTCAATTCATTAATTCCATAAAGTTGGCCGGCGTCTGCAGAAATGTTGCTTATGAAATATTAACTTCAACAAATCTGCAAGGGCTGATACAAAAACATAATAGAGAGACCAATTAAGAAAACTGCCTGCGGTTAGTGTTTTTTTCTTTTTTTTCCCCCGTTTTTCCCTTCTCCTTTTTTTGGTGTCAGTTTCATCACCAGGAATATACTGTATGTGATCCACCCCGTTGCCTCACTGCATCTCATTATGTGCAGTCTCATAAATGTCTTCTGAGACCCTAATCCAAACAGCAATCACACTCACAAAATCACACTCACACATCCACTCACACCACACTCTCATCCACTCACATCTATATTCACAAATACACCCCCCCCCCCCCACACACACACACACACACCCACACTAACACCATGGTCCAGACTGGAGTTGCTGATGCAGAGATGCTGGTGGCTGCTTGAGTACCTCCCGCATGTATTTGTCCCTGTGAGTGCTCTTTGTGCTTTTGCATTATTCATTATTTATTCAAGCAATGGCTCATTCACTGTGTCATCCCCCCCTACCTAAGCCACATCCACAACACACTCGCACACACACACCTTCCATGCTCCCCTCCCTCAAGGGAAAGCGTGCATTTAAACGCTGTGATATAAAAATACGTATGTCAAGCATCGCATGCAAAGTGTTACACAAAGCCAAATTTAACCTTGTGTGTGTGTGTGTGCTGCTGCGTTCACGTGGAGTGTTTGAGGACTTGAGAGAGGGCGCAGGAGGGCACTGACCTCATGTTTGTGCTATGACTGCTCATCAGAGTTTTTATTTATCCAAGGAGACTCTTTTTCTAAGAGGAGCTTTCTGAGGATGCAGAGCAATAATATGAGAGCACATAATCATATGAAAGTATTAGTGTTAATGTGGACCAAAATCAGCTCAGACACAACACTGTTGGTAGGTACAGAGGTGTTGGTTTTAAAAGCCCTGGGCAGGCTGAGGAGATGAAATAAATGTTGTTTGGAGCTACAGTTCCAAAAGCAAACACAAGGAAATGCAAACCAGCACGCCAGTTAGGGACAAGGTTAAATAAGTATGTAAATAAATACATAAACAAATAAATAAGCAGTTTGACACAAACAGCACTAATGAGGACACGACATTGTTTATCTGTCCTATAATGCAAATTTGACCCATGGATGATAAAATGACCCATGGATGATAAAATGACCCATGTTTACTCATGAATATTTCCACAAGCGGCTACAGGGCGCTCTCTCCAAGTTTGACGAAGCAGGATTCTCATTAATTCTCATTAGTCTGAAACTAAATCACCTCTTTGATCAAACACTGCATCTCCTTGCCTATGTTGCCTATGTTAGTAATTTGTATTTGGCCTCCCCGCGGGGCCAGAGAGGGCATGAAAGTAGATCATCTGTGAAACTCCATGTCTGCAGTGCTCCTGTTGGGCCTCATCTAAAACAGGCTCCTTAATGAATCACTCTTGTGTTAAAACAACAAGGAGGATGGATTTGTTTAATTGCACAAACAGCGATGTGCGACACGTCAAAATCCAATGACTCTGCACTTATTTCCCCTCAACTGCCTCCCATATTTGCATAATACGATATTATGCGTCTTTTTTCCCTCTAATCCGCACCATCTGTCCATTCAGGGTGAGAGCAAAGCTAAATGGACAAATCTGCAAAACAAACAAAAACGGTTGACTGACTACACAGCTCTGCCGAAACACAAAGAAGAGCTGCTCCAAATATGAAAAAAGTGGGTGAGATGGGTCCCCTGGCCAGCTGTCAAAGCCCAATCTATAACCCTAAGTGGCCACTCCTATAACGATCATAAAAAGGGCTCTAATTACAGTGCTGATCAGCTTGTCTCAGAGCTCATTGTCGGCTGGCACTTTGTTCTTATTATGGATCAACCTGCCAGCAGGGGTGGGGGGTTAGGGGGCAGACCTCATATATCTGAGCCCAGGAAAGGAGAGCTGCAGTTGGATGAGGTGGAGGCCGTGTAGGGCCCTTAGAGGCAATGTGAGGCTGGGGGGATTGATGTAGGTGCTGGGGACTCTGCCAGGGAGAAACCCAGGACCCAGGTGTAAGCCACTAGGACCCCCAGAAACACCATTACTCTGGGTGCTGGACACCTTGGGTCAGGTTATTGATGCCCCTGGTCTCAGCACAAGGTCCACTGGGAGGCTGAACTAATGCTCACTGTCTCTGTATGGCTGCATGCTTTGATGAGGGCTGAGGAGTAATATAGTCTCACTCTCAGACCCCAGGGGCTTTCCCTTCAAACAGGTTATGAAGTGCAGACTGGGCTTCAGCGTAAACACAGCACACCGTTTGCACATGAAGGCTTTCAGAGCATACATACACACAACATACAACAGAAGTGTCACATAATAAGATCTGATTGCTACTATGTGGCGTGGCAATGACAGAAGCCTGATTCACTCCTTGGCACTCCACCAAACATGAAGCACATAACCACTGTGCTCTATAAGCTATATGCACAACACTACACATACACTTTATGTGCAACACATACACCATATGTATGCTATATGAATGAGTTATCATTGGAGTGAAGAGCTACTACATTATTTACATTTGTCCTTTGAGTTAGATTTTCAATTGCCTTTTCATGACACCAGTGTGTGTGTGTGTGTGTGTGTGCATGTGTGTGTGTGTGCGGGTGCGTGTGTGTGTATGTGTATGTGTATGTTTATGTGTGTGTGTCGCCCTCTCTCTATGTGGTCAGTGGCCTGTGTACATTTTCATTAAGTAGTCTACTGCTTTGTAGTGATGCCAGTGTTGGACAAATGGTTCTTCTTGCTAATTGTTACACCTGTAGAGATTCTGCTGCCAGGTTTAAACACACATGTGGTATTGAATTAGACTGGGCCAGCCATACTGCCAACCCATTCCTTTCAACTCTGAGGGTAACAGAACTGGACGCCAGTCATTGTAGCAGTGTGTTTTGCTCTGAAGTTTAGTGAGAGGAATTCTGGTTGGCTTAGTGCTGTCAAACTGCTTGCTCAAGGCTAAGACAAGTCACAAACAATCCAGCACATATAATAGGATGTCTGAGGCGCACCGCGCCTGCGAAATGGTGCTGAAGGACAATTACGCTTGCATTTCTCACAAAGTTTTAAGGACGGACAACGCTGACCTGACATCCATTAGTTTAATTTTGTTCTCAGCTAGTGGGAGGTGACCTTGTAAGCATGCTCATTGAGAAACACAGGAAGTTACATTAGGTGACCATTAAAGAGTGAGTGGAGAGAGCTGAGCTCAGGCTGCCCCCACCCCGCGCTACCCCCCATCCCACTGTGCTGACAAAGTGGGACAGTGTCTATGTGGTGGGCCGCTAGCCAGACCCCTCCGTCCTTGAAGCTAATGGCAAACACCCAATCCTCCAGGAGAGAGAGAGAGAGAGAGTTATTGGCTCCTGGAACACGTCTACTCAGCCGTACCATCTCTTAACAGGGTGAAAGGGGTAAAGACCCGCCCTGCTACCAGAGCCCTCATGTCTGACCCTCTGTGATTGAGTCATCATGCTGCTGGCTGGCTTCTTTGATGGAGCGGAGCTGGAGCAGAAACGTGCTGGCTGTATCATGGCCCTGCTGCGCTGAGCAAATGAAAGAGAGAGACAGAGAGCGAGAGAACGAGAAAAGAAAGAGAGAGAGAGAGGGAGGAAAAACAAGCAGACTGGAAAGTGGCCATGTTTCAGCAAAGGACCCTGGAGGAGTGTACTTTAGCAGCAGGCTTTTCTCTCTCTCTCTCTCTCTCTCTCTGTCTCTGTGCGCGTCTGTGCTGCTTGGTGAGGACCCAACAAATGTTCTGTACCAGCAGCCCTGGGGAGTTTCAAATATGAAGTGAATTACCCCACTGCCTAGTCATAGGTTTTGCTAAATTGATACATTTCCTTCTGGCTCATTTAGAGGCAGTGGTTTCCTCTGGAGCGAAGATACATCCAAGATAGTGCACTTGTCCCGGAAGATGGATCACGAGGGTCCTGATTTCAACAGGGCCAGGACCAATATTCCACGGGCCTCAGAGAAAATGTAATAAAGAGGGATAAGTGGAAGCTATTTGAAGTAGGAGCTACTCTTTTTTTTTGGGTCATTCTTAGTTCCCTACCTACCTCCTCTGACTTTTGTTCTGTGAGACACTGAAATAAAACATCAGCAATGACCTGATTCAGGTTATGGATGGATGAATGTCTAAACAAACAATACAGTTCCTGTACAACATTGCTAGCGGGCGAAGAAGCCTTTCTTTATTAGGTCAGTGCTGCCTGTGCTGTGCATTCACCAGTATCTTGTGCCTGTGGGCACCCATGCAGAGAGGGAGCGAGAGAATACACTCTCCCCTCATCACGCTGAAGGACTCAGGATCTCTCACACCACATCACATCAGGTCAGGTTAGGTCTGGTCAGCCCCTGGAGGCAGTGGGTCCCAGACACCCTTTATCGTTAGCCTTCATTGGCCTACACTAGGCGACACTATATACCGGTATGTTCCACTATGCAAGGATACACTACATTACCTTATGATAAGCTATATTGCATTGTTTTGCTTATGTGGATATTATCTCTGTTGTTGTGTACCCCTTGTTTCTCCCTGCACTGGTGTAATGGCCAATGGAGATGTCATGGAGATGTTTTTTTTGTCTCAGAGGATTGGAGGCGAGGCCGTCTGGAGAGGGAGGGGCATCGCTGGAGAGATACATCCCTCATTCCGCAGTCTGGTCACATACAAACAAGGAAATAGGCTGGTTGTGTTCAAACCTGGAAATAATGGAAAAACTGCACTTTCAATTTAGCCATCCCAGGTACCCCCACCCCCCCAACACACACACACACGCACACACACACACACACACACACACGCACACATACACACATACATGCACTCACACACCCCACATTCTTGCCCAGGGCAAAAAAGGTAGATGGCTTGGAAGTCTTCTGACAAAATACCTCTGAAAAATGGATCTAGCTATAAATAAACAAGCTGCAATATCCTGTGTTATGAATATATAATTTCCATCTTTAATAACTGGTTAGGCCCCAGGGATATTTTGCAAATGGTCTGGCAAGCTTAGATATTTGCGAATAAAATTCCTCTTGAATTATTAAAGCCCTTGTACTGGAGAGTGACATCACTATGATGGGGAGGATGGTCTGTAGACTAGTATATTTGGAAGATTTGAGGACATGTAATGTTGTCTGATGGCTCCCATACAACCAAGTTTTTACCTGTCTGTGCTGAGGCTGAGTGAAGGACATTCATGGCTAGATCCTATCATCCCTCTTATGTTTTATTTATTCATTTATTTATTTATTATCTTACTTGAATCCAGCACTACTTAGGAGCATAATTTGTGTGTTGGGAGGCTGCTCTTATTATTGTCATTGAGTACACATTTCAGGGCAGCCCCTGGTGAGTTTACTAAACAAATGCCTCAGCAGTCCAGCTCATTAGGCCAGAGGTTAGACTGTGGCTCATCGAAAACTCAGGACTCCTGGGAGGGATCTGGCCCCATTTGGCCCCATGCTGCTGGGCGGAGTAGAGGTCCCTTCAGAGATGGGGATTCCTGGAAGCCTCCTTCGCAGGAGTGTACATTACAGCACATACTGAGAAGGTCCACCTCGACAAGTTCCCCAGCAAAATATTTCTCAGATTCACATCCTGTGCTTCAATTGTGACCATTGTTTAGCTGTTTACCTAACCCAGAAGCACAGTCCTCCACATTGCTGCGTGCCAACTCCTACAAGTTTCTCATGACAACTGGTAAAAACTTCACAGATGACTATCAGCCCAGCTCTCTCACTGTGTTTGATCTCTCTGGCGCTGACATGCAATGAGTAGCACACCCGTTGCATAGATAACGTGTCCTTTTTGAAGCTGTGGCTTAGATGGAAAGATTCTCGCCCCAAAAACGAAACTCATTTTGAAACTGTGACCTTCTAATGTGGTGAGGTCAAGGAAAGTTTTTTTTTCCACATAGGTACATTATCTAATTGTGTGTGGGTGTGTGTATGTGTGTGTGCGTGTGTGTGTGTAATATTACATTATATGTGTGTGTGATATTACATTATAACTCATTATGATGTGCATTGTAGGTTGTCAGTGACTAAGGAGTGTAATGTGTGTGAGTCCTGTTTCTGTATATAGCAAAAGATGATCTGAAGCTTTTCACGGAAGCCTCACAAAAATAGATATAAACAGGCTACAGCTCATTACCTAAGACTGTCCTTTAAGGTTGGGTCAAGTAAAGAAAATATAGACCATATAAAGCAAGATAATTACATTTGATATCATTTTACAGTTGGTGTGTTTGTGTGTGTGTTTGTGTATTTGTTTGTGTGTGTGTGTGTATTCATCCAGTATCTCTCTGTGTGTACTCCTGGCTCTGGTGCTCAACACAGCTAAGTGGATTTTGAGCTTACAGCAGTTGCTTTCACTTTTATGGCAGTGCAGCAAGGTGATTTTTTTTCCTTTTTCTATTTTTTTCAGCCCAGAAAGCTTTGATTTACATTTCATTCAGAGTAACCTTTCCAGACGCAGCGAGCTAGAAAAGAGGAGAATGAAACAGTACTGCATTTATGGGGAGAACATTCATATTCATTAGCAATTGGCATTAACACATCCCTCCAGTGACAGATTCTCAATGCATGTTTTATTACTGCAGTTAATGCTATGCTAACAATGTTGTTGGCTATAAAAAGGCAGTCATATAAAGGCTGGCATATGAGTGAAGGCCACTGAGCTCCTGTGTGGCTTATTGATCCCTCCCAGTGTGTCCTATTGATTGCTGGTGTTTCCCCTGCACAAAGACGATGCTTATCTGGCTTGTATCGCAGAGGGACAGACAATGCTGCGGCTAGCCGGGTTGCTATCAATAGCCTCCCAGCACAGGCCATCATTAAAGCTACATCATCATCACCACTACAGATGGGTGAGGAGCCTGCCCTGTTTACGTGAGGGTCGGGGGTCGGGGGCGGTATTGGCGCCAGGAGAGGATTATGTCTCTTGCCAACTGCAGGCTTAACACCTGAGTGAGTGAGTGTGACACAGCGCCCGTGCCTGGTCCTACCCGGCATAGCATGACACAGTTCCCTCTGCGTTGTTGAGCTGCTCAGGCAGGATCCCTTAACGCCAGCCATGCAGCAATACTGCCTGTCAGAAGCCCTCTTCATTCCCTCCAGAGACACATGGCCAGAGAAGGCTGTACATCTCTTTCTCTGTCTCTCTCTCTCTTCCTATTTCTTTCTCTCTCTCTGTCTGTCTGTGTTCACTGAGATTTGGAGTGACATAAAAGGGGCCTCTCTCCTTCATGTACCTGAGGTGCTTCAATTTGCAGTGGTTTATTTTTTGTAATTAATCACCTAATTAGCAGGAGTGTTTTTTTCCTGAAGTGCCATGCGATAATGATGATTACAATAAACATGACGAGAGGATGGGTATAATGGAGAAGATTAAAAAAAAAGAAAGAAAAATAACAACACCAAGCACAACAGAATGAAAAAAAAACAAGTTGTAGCTTGCCCTGGAGCTAACAGCGTGGAGCTTTTGCACTGATAATCAAGCATTTATTCCACAAACAATGATGGAGCCGGCATGGGATTTGCCTAACAATGGCTCATTACTGGTGTACGAGCTTATTTTTTCTGAGATAATTCATTTCGTCAAGGAGGAGAGCATGGGGAGCGTGTGTGCGTGTGTGTGTGTGGGGGGGTGGTGCGGGGTGGGGGGAGGGGAGAAAACACTTATTAATTTGCAAGAAATGGAATTAGCAGCGGGGCGCGGCGCTGGTAGCGGCGACGGCGGAGTTCTAATTTTACCCAGCGTCCCATGTGCCCCGGCGCTGATGGTAAATGGAGATTTGTCACACTCCACTTGGCCGCCTCCCCAGAAAGCAGGAGCCTGATGAGCTGTCTCTCCCGCAGGAGGCCCTGCCGCCCTGCGCACACACACACACGTATACACACACACACACACTCCTGCTCTCTCTCTCTCACAAACACACACCCCCATGCACACACACACATCCTCTCTCTCCCTCTCACATACACACACACACACGTCACAGGAAATAGTCATCAGCGGGGCCATGCCCGTCGCCCAGGCCCATATTTCACCACTGACAGGAGATGAGGACTGAATGTGTGTTTGTGTGTGTGTGTGGTGGGGGGGCTCAGAGGCAAAAAAAAAAACTCACCCACAGCATTGTGATGCAGGGACTGTTGGGTGCTGAGGTGTGTGTGTGTGTGTGTGTGTGTGTGTGTGTGTGTCAGGGGTAGTAGGGGGGAATCGATGGCAGGTAGGACGGAGAAGAACAGGTGCATAAGCATGGGGCCACAGCCAATTAGAGCAACGGAGGGAGAGAGAGATGGAGAAAGAGACAGATAGATAGAGGGATGAAGGGAAGGGGTTGAGAGAGATAGAGGGAGAGATACAGAGAGAAGGATAGAGAGAAAGAATGGCGAGAGGGATGAGAGCGATGGACAAAGGGTGAAAGAGAGCAAGAGGGAGACAGCATGATAAACAGTTTCCAGTTTAATAATAGCCCTTGTCCTGATCAATAGTCTCCAGGCCGCAGCCCTCTGTGGGGATGATGGGGCACAATATTGTTAACCCCTCAACGTGACATGGGCTAGGGCCAAAGGCCAGTGTGTGTGTGTGTGTGTGTGTGTGTGTGTGTGTGTGTGTTAGGAGCTATGTCAGCTAAGTAAACAGCTACTGTTATCTTTCCCTGCCCTCCACTCTTTCTCTCTCACTGCTCTGTCTCTTCATCCCTCTCTCCCTCTCTCTCCTCCTCTCAGCAGCATGCATTGCACTATGCTAAAGCACGCTGTGATAAAAATAATGAGAATATGAAACGCACCTCAGATGAAATGATGTATTCTCTCCTCCCGCCCGCCCCTTTATGAGCGTATTGATTAGGTGATAAAGTGTGTGGTGGAAGAGATGGAGCTTTGCAGTTTTAATGGGTTTCCACCCCACTCCTTCTCCCTCCCCCTCGACGAACACATACACACACACACACACACACACACACACACACACACACACACACACACACACACACACACACAGAGCAAGACTGAGTGTTTATTGATCACGGTCTGCTAGTTCTCAGATCTTCCGCCTCCATTTTCGGGCTCCCCTCCATCAAATAGGCTGAGACACCATTTGCTGACACCACTGGAGTTTGTCTCTACTTTTCCCCTGCGTGTTGAATATGGAAAAGAGGTAGAGGAAGAGGAAGAAAAAGAGAAAAAAAGGAAAGGAAGATTTCAGGCAGCCTGGGTTCTAGGAATAGTTGTGCGCTTATCTCTGTCATCTAGATCATATCTTTGCAAAGATCCCTGAAATTCTCGATTTCTTTCTGCTTTTTTCTGAGAAACACTGATTTCCTGCACTGGGTGGCCAAACAGTAGGAAATACCCCTCCCCATTACACACGTCACAGACATTTCCTCTAACTCACACACACACGCATGCACACACACACACACGCACACACAAGTGAGTTGCTTGAGCTCTGCCTGGCTGATAAGGATCGTGATGTGTCTGACAGTGGGTTGACTGCGGAGTCCTGGGGAGTTAGAGGGATTAAGAGGTTATAGAGTGCCATGATAGCCACTGGGATGACGGCGGATTACTGAGATTATCTCCGAGCCGGAGTCTGAAGCTGGCAGATGTGGCACCTGCAGGTACGGCTGATGCGGGGGTGGGGAGTGAACCTGAGTGAGCCACCCCTCCACACACACACACACACACACACACACACACACACTCACTCACACACCTGCCCACGGCTCAACCCCTCCGGTGCACACTACTCAGGCCTTGCCTTAGGTAATCCCAGATTTCATCATGGCTGTTGCTGCTGAGTTTCAGGCCAGATCTGGGCTTTCCTTAATGATCCACCCCTCCATCTTTCGTCATCTTACCGTCATCTTGCAAACCAGCTTCCTTGTTTGTGAAACTACAGACACACACACACTACACACAAACACACACACACACACACACACAAATCCTCAAAAAGACTTCACAAGACTTTCACAAGATGAAGACCCCCATTAATAGTCAACAAATCCGTCTTCCAGTGCTTTATAGTCTTGCCCTCACAAACTTCAATGGAACACATCTTTAGTGCATACCAATGTCAACAGGCCCAATCTTACGCATACACTATACTGTATATATGGCCTTTTATTCTTTCACATTAGTGAAATGCATAGTTTTAATGGAAACTTGAAAATCAGGGCAGGTCCATATAAGTATTTGGAGTCATTGTGCTATTAAGAGATGAGCCCACGCAGTCACACATTTGGTGACTCAATTGGGTAAGAGAATGGTGTTATAAGGGAAAGCACAGAGAGAGAGAGAGAGACCTGTTAGGTCGAGGCACCGTGCATTCAATGCAGAATGGGTCAAACCACAAGAATGGGAGGACTTGAAAGCTTGGTCTGAACAGAGATGTGGCCAGGAAGTCATGAGTGCAGAAGAACTAATGAGGCAAACAACAACCAGTTCCTGTCTGCTAAACATACACACACACACACACACACACACACAAGCACGCACGCACGCACTCACGTACCTGCACACATACAAACACACACTCACACACTGAAAGGAACCATTAAATATGTTACACTTACACATACACATAGATACACAAACACATAGATGAGCACACTCTCGTAGGCGTATATGCAGCTTTTGTCTTTGTCTTTTCTGTGTGCGTGTCACTCATGCACACAAACGGGGTATTGCTGCACAGATGTAGGCCCATGTCTATTTTTGAGGTCATACTCTCGCTCTCTCTCTCTCTGTATGTGTGTGTGTGTGTGTTTCTCAGTGCACCCCTGTTATCTCACGTCTCCAGTTGTGGTTTTGAGCAGGTCTGTTATGTGCTGACTGGGAAAGTGAAACGTCTCTTGTGAAAACCCCACAAACCAAATACCACAAGCAGCAGCAACAGTAACAGTGGCAGCAGCAGCAGCAACAGCAGCTTGCAGAAGCGAATACTATTCGCTCCGCTCACTCACTAACACTCCTGCGGAAAAAAGGTCGGTTTCCACCCCCCCCCCCCCCACTCCCCATCCTCATTCTTCATCTCTCAAGACGTGTATGGACGTGAACATGAAGCGCTTTGCATGGTCGTCTTATGACATTTTCAATACAGTTAGCACATGGAAGCCGATGCAAATGAGGGATCTTGATATTTCCAATTATTTGTTCAGTGTGAAGCCTTATTCATGCTGGAGAAAGAGTGTAAGGAGGATGAGGGAATCTGCTACTGTGTCCTCTCTGTCTACGCAATGTGTGTGTGTACTATGTATGTATGTCTCTGTGTGTGTGTGTGTGTGTACTATTGTGTCCTCCCATCCACTCATGATGTTTAAAGGCTTAAGTTGATGTTTTTCTTTTTTTTAAGGTCGGAATTCGCACTGATGTTGAGGCTGGTTTCTTCTCGACACAGATTATCTTGTGATGGTTGTTACCATGGCAACTGAAAAGACCAATGTCTTTTTGCCTCTCTCCCCAAGGAAACATGTTTTTCAGAATTGTGTTGTCATTATGTTGTCAGGCTCTCCCTTCTACCCCCACCCCCAACCCTCCCATCCTAGTTTTTCTTCCACTGCTTTTCATGAGTGTTAGAGGATGTTTTAGAAAATGAATTAAATTATGTCATTACTGAACTACAAAGTCAGAGCCATGTGCAGCTCAAAGATAAACCTCCAGGAATGGAGCTGGTGCTGAGAGAGAGAGCGGAGGAGAGAGAGAGAGAGAGAGAGAGAGAGAGATGTCTTTATCTTCACTTCCTGTAGACCCCCACCCCCCAACCGCTCACTCTGACCTCCAACAATGCCCCAAAAGTACATGATTTTCACTTTTCCCTTTCCCCAAGTCTCCCCTTATCTGGCTACAATGCTGGTGCTGAAACATCAAAGTGTCTAGGTGTGTGATAACAGGATGTGTCAGGTTCTGAGCAAACCAGCTTCTTATCTCAGCATCTTAAGTAGGGCTATGAGCTCCTCTACATGTGGGGGTGGTGGATAGATTTTGCACCTTAAACACACACACATGCATACACGCTCACGCGTTGACACAGTTATCGCTCAGAGGGTGTTTGAGTGTGCGAGTGCGTCTGTGTGTGTATGTGTGAATGTGTGTGTGTGTGTGGCTGGTTGGTTTTTGTGTGCAGTCGGTGAAGTGCTGAACCGACACAAACACGCTGTTCCATGGTTGTCTCTCTATCCACAGTGCTGGTTAAGAAGCAGAAATCAACCACACGCCACGTCACATGACTGAGGTCAGCCTAACAGAGGCCAGAGGTGTGCCTGTCTGTCTGTCTGGGGTTCACACAAACACACACACTCTCACACACACATGCTCTCACACGGGCGGTCAGAGCCGCAACGCTACCAGAGATGTTCACACGCAATGCTCTGGGCCTTGACAACACACACACACACAAACACACACAAGTGCAAACACACATAGAAACAGAGAGAGGCCCCCGTCACACACATTAACACAAGCCACCACTGTGTCACAGACACAGATAAAAAAAAGCAGAATGGAAAGTTGTGTCTGCGGAGGACAAGAGTGTTGTTTGTGCTGCCTGAGACGTGCTGTGAAAAAAAAGTGTAGATACGTGTGTGTGTGTGTGCTTGTGGTGTGGGTGTCTGTTTGTGTGAAGGAATACTTGTCGCACCTTATGCAACGGCAAGCCTTAGCAAACACAATAGCTCTGTTTAGCAAACACCAGGCTTTTTGTGATGCAATTAGAATAAAAAGCCTTGTGTGTGTGTGTGTGTGTGTGTGTGTGTGTATGTCGTTCTGGAACACACCCCAGACTTGTGAATTCCTCTCAGTGTTCTTCAGAACACACACAGCTTCCTGCTTTGAGATGTGGTAGGTGTGCTATTTCTATCAGCCAAGCCCAGACTGCTGTGCCAGTAACTGCGACTCGCACTTTAACTTTGAAACGAAAGACTGCCGGTGTCCATAATTTACCCAGCCCAAGAGAGACGCCCCAAGATGTTCCAAATCGAACATTTTTGTGACAAATTCAAGGGCGCTGGAGCGAGCGAATGAGCGAGTGGTTCAGGCCACCCACGGTGCTCCGTGCACCATGCACACTGAGCATCGGAAACCAGAAGGCACTGCTTTTATTAACCACATAAAGACCAATTTACATCTGCGTAGCATTTATGCTTCTTGTTTTTGCCTCTTATTTAAATATGGTGGAAGTGTGTTAGTCATGACATTCAGGGAGAGATTCTTTCTTTCTTCTTCTTTTTCATTCCCTTTTTCTCTTCCTCTGGCTGGACACGATGGAAAACTACCAGGTTTGTGAGAGAGGATAGATGTGGGCAGAGGGATGCCACAGAGTGAGCAGCACTAGTTCATTTATGGAAGTCAGGCTCTTTAATGAGTCTCACATGTGGGGCCCAGGAAAGCTGGGGCCAGAGGGGGAGGGGTGGAGGGGGCCTGTGTGCCCAACGCTGTGAGGGGTCGAGGCGGCCGGGGTGGCTGGGTGAGGTGGCCTACCTTGGAGGTGGTTCTGGCTGCTTGGGCCACCAGCTCTGTGGCTGCTGGATGGGGAAGAAGAACCCATGCTTCTGAGGCGGCTGTGGGCCGCGGGTGCCTGGAACTCATGTGAAACCACACCACGGGGCCCACACACAGCTGTGTGCAAACACTTACACACACACACATGGTAGCATGTAGACACACACACACAGTACAAGGAAATACATATGCACACACAGTACAAGGAAACACACACACACACACATAATATGCTTACACACGCATACACACACATACTAATGTACACATGCACACACACTCCCACCAGAGGGAAATTACTGGCAGCCTGAGTTAGCAGGTTTTCTTTGGGGCTCCCGCGAGAGGACGTGGTTATTTGAGGGTTTGTTTTCCGTCAGAAAGGGTGACATGATGAAGGGGAAGGTGAGTTTGTCATTAGAGATCAGAATCACAGGAGAGATGAGAGTGTGTGTGTGTGTGTCTGCATGTGTGCATGTTTGTGTGTGTGAGAGAGAGGGAGAGTGTATACATGTGTGTATATGTATACATGTGTGTAAATATTAACGTGTGTGTATGTGTGTGTGAAAGCTAATATGTGTGTGTGTCTGAAATGGGGTATGAATATATGCGTACATGATTGTGTGTGTGTGTGTGTGAGAGAGAGAGAGAAGTGTGAAGGTGAAATGAGGATTGTTTTGCCAAGGAACAGAACTGTAAATTACTTTCACATCGCTGCAGTCACCACACTTATCTGATAGTTTCCTTTCTCATTTCTAATAAGAGTTGCATTATCTTTGGAGCGTAAGAGACGGAAAAGCCTGACAACCACCAAACTTTTTTTTTTCCCTGTGCCCACGCTCTTCCGCAACATCCTCAGAAAACACGCTCACACAAACATGTGGCTGGTGTTAATAGGCTTAACCTTTGCCTAATCTGGTGTTTAGTCAGATGCTTTTTTAATTAGTTTATCATGACCTGTGTGAGGGTGAGGAAGAGGAGGGGGAGGAGGAGGAAGAGAGGAAGTGGATGCTCATGGGACTGCTGTCTGTGTAGCATAAAGAGGTGAGTGATAGCGGCGCTGTGTTTGGGCTGTTTGACCTTTCATTTATGACTACCAGGCACATCCTCTCTCTCATCCGCACACTAAAAATAACAAAGCAGAGAGGAGAGAAGAGGGAAAAAAAAAACAACAATAGCGGTGTTGTGATGGTATTGATTTTAATAGCCCGGCCTAGTGCGCATTTGTGCTGCTTGGGGTGTTTTTATTGGGAGCAGTAAAATAGCAAAGGAGATGGGCTGGAAGTTTTCCATGTATTGCAATCAGAATTTATAAATTGCTCCATTACCCTCATTTCCACTGGTTACTCTTGGAACATTAGCAATTATTTTCACATGGGCCTCGCTCATAAAACCAATAATCTCGTGATTTAGTGGCCCTGTACTTCAGACCGCCGACTTGGGCCTGATCCTCCAGCTCCGATCCATCCATCTTTCCACCTATTAACTTTAGGCTGATGAAATTGCTTTTGGACTCCACTGTGTCGATCTGGGCCTAAATGAGTAAGTAGATACCCAGGGATCCTTGGCCCTGTCATTTGAGGTAAGGCAAGAAGCTGACCGAGGTGTTGATGTGTACAGGCCTGGTGGTTTTAATGCACAGGGCAGATCCTGTTTGGCTGTTTTGGAGAGCCACACACACACACACAAAGAGCTCACACATATGAGCGGTATGTCTGTGACCACCCATGTCTGCCTGCAGCCCATTTCAGCGTTATTTTAAGATGGTGAAATGATCAGTTTGTGTTTCTCACTGATTACTCTCTCACCAAACATCTGGTAAGATGGGAAGTCGACTGAACTCTGCAGAGCACTCAGAAACATAACACTACATGATCATAGACACACACACACACACTCACTCATCTGGTGAGATGGGGAGTTGACTGAACTCTGCAGAGCACTCAGAAATACAACACTACATGACTGTGGAGAGCTGAAATATGTCTGAACACACACATTTACCATTTGTTTATTTCATATGTGCCCGACGTGTGTATCAGTGTCATGTTGGTCTGGTGTGTGTGTGTGTGTATAAAAGAATGAGTGCCAGAGAGAATGAAAAATAAATGTGATTGTGGGAGTTTGAGCTTCAAGTCCTAAGGAGTCTGGGGCTGCGATTGCTTTCTAGTCAATCTCTGATCATGGAGATAGATGGTCGCGGCCTAAGAAGGTGAGGGGGCCCCTATGGTGGCGCGGCCCCCCCGACCGCGGCCCACACTCCCCCCTTCCATCATCCCATTAGCGCGGCCCTGGGGGAGCGGACGCTGGAAGCCGGGGAGATAGACCCAGATGAACCCATAAATCACAGACCTCAGGGACAGAACAGGATCTGAGACACACACACACACACACATCTAACCAATCCTCCCTAGTGACTTCCCTTCTTCCCCCAGCACACACACATAGACACACACACACACACTCTAGCTGCAGCCCTATGCCACTCATGTTGTGTGAGTGAGAGAGGAGGACAGGCGGCACGCTCTCCTGGCCCACAGTCTAACACACACACCACACACACACACATACACCAAACACACACAGCACCATCATCTCAGACCAGACATCTGTTTCTGCTATCCACTTATGGCTGCGCTGGCCAATGGCCATCAATTTGGTGCTGCTGTTTTAAACAAGGATAAACACACACACAGGCACACACAAACACACACACACATACCACACACACACACACACACACAAAAGCATCGATTTCCAGCTGGTTTCATAGTGGGGTAGAAGGCTTGAGAAACTCGAATTTAATTCTCCCTGTCGACACGGAGCGGTTTTTGATTATCTCTGGGAGTCGTGGCAAAAGCCCCGGTCCAACCATGGGGAGAAAACCTCCAATAAAATGGTTACCCGCCAGTTGCTCACCGGGAGAAAGCAGCAATCTTTGGCTTTGGCAGTTCAAAGGTTCCCCTCATTTACTTTCTTTTTTTTCACTCACTCACCCTTTCTTTTTCTTCTTTTCTGAGAGCCAGAGTGTGTTTCTGATGTGTGTGGTGACTCCTTATGCAAACTTTGTTGTAATTAACTGAACAGAGATTCGTTCTTCACTGCCTTGCCTGACCGCCCTCCCGCCTGCCCACACACACACATGTGCACACATACACACGCCTGCCTGCATCCCGGCCAGTAATGGGGGATGTGGCTTTTCCCCCACATGCTTTGAGACCTTAGCTGTGGGCAGCGCCTGCGGTCACACACACCCAGAGCCGCCTAAGACAGATGCCCGGGCTGCAGCACTCAACCTCTGGGTGGGATGCAGCCGGAGCCACTGGAGAGGTGAGTGTGTGTGTGTGTGTGTGTGTGTGTGTGTGTGTTGGGGGGGTGCAGCACATATGGGGTAGAGCTCTACCACTCTGTGGATACAACAACAACCAAAAAAAAAAAGAAAAAAAAAGGCCCTTGGTGGAAATGTGCTGGCTTGGTTTGCTCAGAGCCTAGTTGGGTCACACTGCCTGACCAAATCCCAGAGGAGTCGTCTCCATTGTTGCTCTTTTAATTAACTCTGTTTGTATCCATGTCACTCGCCAGAGCCGACGCCACAATACCTCCGCCACCCCTCCTCACTGGCCACAGAGAGCTGGCCAGCCCCCATAAACACACACACGCACGCATACACACACACACATATGCACACACACACACACACACATAAACACACACAGCCCTTGTGTCCGCCCAGTTTATAATTATCCAACAACAGTTCCAATTTGACAAGTCATAATTTCTCCCAAAAGTAGCATATAGTGTATGTCTGTGCAGCGCAGACACTCCCAGTCTGTCTGCCTGGCTGCCGGGCTTGAAGCGGAGCTCGCAGGGCGAAAGGAGCGGCGCTCCTCACAAAATGGAATGGAGGTGTCTTAAGGTCATGGCCTGCACCGCTCTAATTCCGTAGTGCACACCCAAGTCCCTGGGCCGCCTCTGCGCCGCTGCAGTGATGGAATCAGATCTGTTGTTTGGTTCGCTTGTTTCAGTCTGGACTTGCCTCTTGTCAGTCCTGTCCCCACGACACGCCAAGTTCCCCTCAAGCAACTGTAAATGTGTCATTGGTATAATCAGCTGGATGTAACCTTCAATCCCACAAACCTGCAGGGCCAAGCCTCTGCTGGGGAAAATCCCTAGACCTGCACAAGTGTGTCATTTAGGGTATTCACTGGGAAAACAGGAGCTCAGCCAACTTCTCTCTCTCCCCCTCTATCTTACTCTCCCTCCCACTGTCTCTCTATTTCCCCCATGTCTGTCTCTACTCTCGTGCCTCTGTGAGGAGTGGAATGTGGGTTGAAAGTGCTGCTGCATTGTCTGCCTATAATTGGTGATTTGTGCAATAACACTAGACCTGAGCTAAGCTGGTGCCTTGAGAGAGTGGGGTGGAAAAAACCCCCAAAGAGGGCGGGCGACTGAGTGAGAATGTGCTTCTGGGTCTTCCCCTTAAGGTGCAAACTCTTCCAGCATAACCACAGAGTGACTGTCCCCCTACGAGAGCCTCAGAGTCTGGGTGAGCGGCTAGGCCGCTGTGGCGACAGCCTACAAACACAGACGTCCTGCGCTCACCCATTGCGACCCGCCCTCTGGTCTGACCGACTGACGGACAACCCTGGCGGTCAGCTGTGCCAGGAATGATGGGTAAATTAGTAAGGAGACGAAGCTCCCGGTGCGGCAGCGACCAATCTTGTGGCCAGTCATTGACACAGCCATAGACATAGCGCGGCGACCGCACTGCTTACGCCTAGGCTGCACTCAAAAGGCAGCACTTCCTCCATAACGCTGCTAAACACAGGCCGCCTCGGCGTTGCCTAATTCTCCCCGGGCCTGGCAGCTCAACCCCAGTGTTAAGTGGCTTTTCAAGTTTATCCTGAGAGGTCAGGGGGAAAATAAAACATCACACGAGAGCTACAATTACAGCCCTCCAACATGACAAGTATCTGTTTTTATTTTTTGACAGCTGTACCATTTTTTTCTCTCTCTCTTTTTAATGGTTTCTCCTCTCCTCCTTCCCTCTCTCTGTCTCACTGCTGCGTGTAAACAGGCAGGCGGCATTGCTGGTGCGGCCTCGTCTCCCGGTCTGGGCCCCAGCATAGTGAGCCAGTGAGCAGAGACACAGACACAGGCACAGTCAGAGTCAGAGGCAGCGCTGGTGGTTTTGGTGGTGAGCTGAATTACAGCATGCAGCAGAGGCCTGTGGTTTGGTCTGCACACACTGCAAGCTGAGCCCTCAGCACTGAGCCCAGAGCCCTGGGCCCATGCGACGCTCCACTGGTGCGGTACTCTCTCATTAAGTGCTCTCCTTTCACAGAGCCCTATTGGCTGCACCGCTCTGCTCTCCTCCATGCTGAGCAGAGCTGAACCCCAGCAGATGCTCCCTCTCCTGGGTGGGCCGAGTGGGGCAGGGTGGGCCCTGGCCTTCTTCGTCTCTCCTCCATCCTTCAACCGTGCCACAGGTGCTGCACGTCCTCTGACTGGGTGGCTGGTGATGGTGCTGTAACCAGATGGGGAGCCTTCAGCAGACTATCTTGCTTGTTTTGTGGGTTTGGTTGGAGTTACCTCAGATTTATGACTACCAGATGGAATGTCTGCTGTTTTCTCTCTCTCTCTCTCTCTCTCTCTCTCACTCCCTCTCTATCTTGTATGTGTGTATACCAGTGATCACACTGGTTTGCAAAGTATAACTTAGCAACAAAACTGTACTCATCCCATCACCAGAGTAGAATTGGAATAATTTCCTATCTAAATATTGGCGATGGATTTGAGTTTAAACGCTGCTTTCAAATACTTGACTTTCCAACCCAAATCTACACGTCCAATGTTGAAAACTGAGGGAACACACACACACACACACTCACCTCTTTTCCATTCAGCCAACTCTGCAGACCTCAGTGCTAATGAACAGATCTGTAATTGCTGTCTGCATCCTCTCGTCACCTCTTTCTCTCTCTTGCACACTCAAACACACACACCTCCCTCCACTCCTCTTCACACACACAGCACCCTGTAATTGTGTTAGGTGAATTTAGCTCTTGTCAGCACAGATCTCAGACACGTCTCATTAAGAGAAGGCTTCCTCTTTTTCACTTTCTCTCTCTCTCTCTCTCTCTCTCTCTAAAAGGCCTCATATACACACACTGGTGTGACAGCAAACACTCACACAACACACACATATTCTCATCTGCTCATTTCCTGTGGTGGTTTTGTGTGCATGACATTTGATGGGCCTGTCTAAGCCTGGACAAAAACACACTTCCTAAATATTTGTGTTGTCATGTCACACTTTGTAAATAGCCCACCATGTTTGCATTTACCATGTAATGTAGCCTACCTTTCTGCTTTCTTTACTGTATAAACAAATGCTGTTTATATATACTGTAACAGCCAAATCAATATTGGCATGTTGATGCTGATATGCATCAATTCCTATATGGATTCATAATGAATTTACAGTATCCTACTGTCATGGTCCGTAGCTTATAGTTTATACCACTCAACTAACTGACTAGTGAAAACCAACAGCGGTTGTGTGTTTCACCTAGCGGTGCTGTTGTTTCTAATGGCAACTATGTCTTCACAGAGCTACTAATGCTAACAGGAACTGTGTGTTTCACAGAATGGTGATTCTAACACCGACTGCCTTTACGTGACAGCACAGCAAATGACATAGCGCTTTGAGGTAAACCTTCTTCCCACCACCTTTTGCAGCAGCCGGTGCAATGCAACCTAGGCCAAATGAGTTTCAGCCTCTCATAAATTAGGTTGCAAGTTGATGGGGTATGTCTGGACAAGGGTTGAACTGCACAGCCTATAAACACAACACGGGCTAAGGGCACAGACTGATGTTACTGATGCAAACAGCAGCCACAGTAGAAGCAGTGTTTTCATACTAGCAGTACAGAGCTGTGTTACTGATGCTAACAGCAGTGTTTTCATGCTAACGGTATGGAGCTGTGTTACTGATGCTAACAGCAGTGTTCTTGTGCTGCTTGAACCTCATATGAATTCATATGAATTTATATGGATTTAGGAAATTTTAAGAGAATCCACTCACACTTAATTAAGGTGAGAGGTGACCAGACCTCTGAGACGAAAATCGGGGACATTCCTATTTCTACAGTCAATACCATTAAAATAAACAAAAATAAACACCATGGTAAGTTTGAAAGGAAGCATTAAACTTTCCTAAGCATTCCTCATTTAGTGAATCTGAATATTTCCAGGTAATTTTATTAGAAAAGGAAATTTTCTTTGATGTGTTCCATCAAGGTCAATGGATGATGAAAGGAGAGGGTACCGACAATCCAAAATGTGTTATGGTGTAGGCTCTTCTTCACACAGCTGTGCTACTGGTACTAGCACCAGTGTTTTCATGCTAACAGTAGTGTCTCTTCACTCACTTATGCTATTGAAGCTAGCAGCAGTGTTTTCATACTAACAGTGTCTATTTACAAAGCTGTGCTACTGATGGCAAATTCATGCTGTGGTCAGTGATGGGCTAAATTTGAACAGGACTAATCAGTGACGCACTCACCATTTCCTGACATAGCCTATCCGTGTCTTGGCCGCCCTCACCACTTCCTGTCTTAGCTGGGTGTGAAGAACACAGCAGAGGATGTGTCACCAGAGACGTGCACTCCTCTGAGACGCTGCTTGTAGTCTGAAACCCTCTCAGGGCTCGCTCACCTGCTCGCAGGGATGGGTTGCACAAGGCCTCATTCTCACTGACGACTTTCTCATGTAGCTTTGCACAGATGAATATATCAGAGCCCAGAGATTAAATTGTGCCCCACATTGCCGCTTCACTGAAATTGCCAGTCAAGGGCCTCTTGGGTTGCTTCCTTTTTCTTGTCTCTCAATCAATGCAACAGACTGGCTACACCTAGCCTTGTCAAAAAAAAAACACATTTTGTTTTGGAAAGCTTTTCCCCCCTTAGCAAACAGTGGAATGTGTCTTGTAGTACACCTCGGTAGATATAAAAAAGAAGATGTGACTGTGTATATGTGTTGGGGGTGGCATCCATGAAGTGAAATAATAAATAAATAAATAAGAGGAAAACAAGACTTGAGTCTTAATGCCCTGCCAGAGAATATGGATTGAACTCCCTGTCCGCCCTCTCGACTGTAGCCACAGGAGACGGGCAGGGACAAGGAGCAGAACGCCCTCAAAGTCGATTGTTCAGCGGAGCCGAAAATGTGTTTTCAGATCTCAGGCTGACATGCTGTCCTAGGGGGAAGCAGGGGGCTGAAAGGATGCCATCCAGACCCAACATCTTGGGGAGCAACAAGATGCTGGCTAGGGGCTCTGTGAACGTGCGTGTGTGTGTGTGTGTGTGCATATGTGAGTGTGTGTGCGTGTTTGTGTGTGATAGACAGGAACTTCCTGTGTTTATGTATGCTTACATCTGTTAGTGTGTACATGCGGATGTGTATGTCTATATGGGTTTTCCACACATGAGTGTACACTTGTGTGATTTTGCCTGCTTATCTGTCTATAAGAGAGTGAGTGAATGTGTAAGAGTGTGTGTGGGTGTGTGTTTGTGCTTGAGAGAGTGTATTTGAGAATGGTCAGCTCTGTGTGTGAATGCAGGTGCTGTTAATAGCCACACAAGGGAGGTACAGAGGAGGGTTAAAGAGCACCCCCCACCCCCTCCAGCCCTCCTTGTCTTGCTTGTTGTGGTGGAACACAATGTCAAATGGAGTGCCCTAAGGCTGACAGGCCAGAGGGTTCACTGAACTCCATTTGAGATTCTTCCCTCCCCCTCTCTCTATCCTTCCTCCCTCTCGTTCTGTCTCTGTCCCTCTCTTTTACTCTCTCCCTCTCTCTCCGTCTCTGTCTGTTGTTTCCCAGAGAGGAGATCCATTTTGACAGCCAGAGAGACCTGTCACTGTCATAGCGCTGGTGCTGAGGGGAGTGATGGAGCCACTCTGTAGGGAGAGAGAACCAAACATCTTTCACATCGCGTCCGTCAAAGATGCCCTGCTGGAAGCCAGCCAGAGGAAAAAAAATTATGGTGGTAACAGCACAGCTTCCCTTCCTCCACTCCTCGTCCCCCATTTTTCTCTTTCTCTCTCTCTCTTTCTCTTTATCTGCCTCTCTTTCCCCCTCTCTTTCTCTTCCCCCTGAACTGGAGAGGAGCTGGAGGGAGAAAAGACAAAACAAAAGAATCTCTCTGCTTACTTTATGCAGTCAATTAGCAGTCCCCACACAAGCTACATCAAACAGGAGATGGTTTGATTTGAATGTGTTAGAAATCCTGCCAATAAACCCAAGCAGCACTGAGGCAGAGGCAAACTGATCTCTGCCATTAAGGAAGAGCTTTTATTCTGCTCAGCCTTTCCTGATTGCTTTGGTGTGCAGAAGGGATTGCGGGGAAAGTCCTGCCTTCGTCATCCCAAATCTCCTCTGTCAGGGAAGACAGTGACTGGCTCTACTGGACTGGGTTGGGAAAGATTTTAAAGGGAAAGTTTAGAGTACTGTTGCTAGGAAGAGGAACAAGAAAATTTGATACAACATGACCAAACTTGCGAACTGGCAGCGAACACTAACTGAAAAGGGCACATAAAAAGTAAAACTGAACTGAACTTCCTTGCCCTCATTAGTTAATGCTAGCTCCTGGTTTACCATTCAGTCTTGTTGTGTCCAATTTTCTCATTCCTCTTCCTAACAGCAGCCCAGTGAATCTCTGTGACTCCAAGCAACAGGGGTGTGGCTTGATTTATGCCAGACCTTTCCTTTAACTCCAGAGAAGCATTAACAGCAAGCTGCTTGTTTCTCCTTACGTATCATCTGCAAGTATAAATGATGGGGTGTGGTGAGGTGTTTGGAAAAAGGCAAACCCCAAGTCTATTTCAAGCGAAGCTCCACAGATCTGCAGATGATGAGGTGAACATTACTTGACTCGCTGTGAATCTCATCCATTTGGCCACTAGTCAAAGACATTAACCATTAGATGTCTGTCTCTGGACAAAAACCTTGCTAACAATCACCTGCAATCTCATTAGTTCTGCCAATGAGTGAAATAGTTCGATGACCAAGATAACAATGGAAGTTAGCAATAATGTTCTCTGTAGACTGATGCGAGTAAACTCAACTTTCATTGTTATCATAATCGATTTATCTGATATCTTATGGAAAGTACATATTTTAAACACATTTTATTTCGTTTAGTGATACTCAGCTGTATGTAGGATGGTCCTGGACATGCAAATGTTTAGATTAGATTAGATTAGATTTAACTATTGTCATTACACATGTATGAATACAAATTAACAAAATACAGTTTAGCATCTAATCAGAAGTGCAAATAGCAATATGTACAATATGTACAGTATGTGCAGTATGTACAGCTAAGAGCAGTTATGTACAGATAAGGGCAGTGTAAAAGTGGGAATAGATATGTGCACATTATGTACAAATAAATTATAGTGGGAATAGTTAAATGCAGATTATGTACAAATATGTTATGGTAGCAGTTATTTGCAGATAGGGCAGTTTAAAAGATGGGTATAAATCAGTATTGATTTACAAAAGAGCAATGTGCAGATGTTAATATACAAATGTCCTATTGTACACTACTGTACATCAAATCGACAGATGTACAGATATACAGATGTAATATGGACAGATACTCAGGTGTGTAGATATATTATACAGACGTATATACAGATGTACAGATGTGTAGTAGAAGATAGGCGCTGTGAACAGATTATGCCATGGTGTAGCATGAATAGGAAGGTTCAGCAGGGGACAGAGCTCAGTAGGGTGACAGCTGTGGGGAAGAAGCTGTTCCTGAACCTGCTGGTTTTAGTCTGAAGGCTCCTGAAGCACCTTCTGGAGGGGAGGATCTGAAAGAGTCTGTTGGCTGGATGAGAGGAGTCCCTGAGAATGCTGCGTGCCTAGCATAGACATCTCTTTTTATGGATGTCAATAGCAGGGAATGGAATCCCTGTAATGCGTTGGGCAGTTTTCACCACCCACTGCAGTCACTTGCATTCAGCAACAGAACAATTCCCATACCAGACTGTGAGACAGTTGTTCAGGGTGCTCTCTATCGCACAGTGGTAGATGTTACCCAGGATGTAAGCAGACAGGTGGTTCTTCAGCATTCTTAAGAAGAAGAGGCGCTGGTGGGCCTTCTTGACCAGGTTGGAGGTGTTCTGAGATGTGGGTCCCCAAGAATTTGGAGCTGGAGACACGTTCAACAGCCATGCCATTGATGTGGATTGGGTCATGAGTGTCTCCCTTCTCCTTCCTGAAATCCACAATGAGCTCCTTGGTTTTGCTGGTGTTCAGGAGCAGATTATTGTAAATGCACCGTGCAGCAGTTCTGCCCTGTAGTCAGACTCGTCATTGCCACTGATGAGTCCAATCACTGTGGTGTCATCTGCAAAATTTATGATGAAGTTGGATAGGCCTGCAGTCACAGGCGAACAGGGAATAGAGGAATACGCTCAGCACACAGCCCTGGGGTGCACCAGTGTTGAGTGTGATGGAGGTGGAGTTGTTGTGACCTGACCTAACATGCTGGGGTCTGTTGGTCAGAATGATCCAGTTGCAGAGGGAGATATTGATTCCAAGATCCTCAAGTTTTGTAATTAATTGGAGGGGATGACTGTGTTGAATGCTGAGCTGAAGTCAACAAACAGCATTCTTGCATATGTGTTCTTGTTGTCTAGATGTGAGAGTACACAGTGCAGCACTGTAGATATAGCATCCATTGTACTCCTGTTGCTTTGGTAAGCAAATTGATGTGGATCAAGTGTGGGGGGCAGACATTTCTTGAGGTGTGCCAGGACCAGTTGCTCAAAGCACAGATTAAATGCTGGGGAAACTGCTTATTGCCTCCAAACAGTTTCACAATGTAATGTGCCTACAATCTTTTACAGCGTTTTCAGTCTAAACCCGTTTTTGGTTGGGAGATGGCGTATCGGCAGTATTAAGCTCTAATAATTCTTTTAAGTGAATATTGGTGTTAGACTTACACAGTCTAATGTTTTATTACTCTTTCTGTCTGGCACACAAGGTGACCTAATTTCCTTGAAGTTGAGCAACATTTAATTTAAAACAAATTGAAATGTCATTTTATGGGAATGTGTGCCAATAGCTAACCCTGTGTGTGTGTGTGTGTGTGTGTGTGTGTGTCTGTGTGTGTGTGTGTGCGCGCGCTTGGTGTATATCTATCCTCAGAGCTTGTCAGAGCTCCAGCCAGACAGCTATGTTACCAAGGCGACACCTGCATGGTCTCTATTAAGATGTCTACCAGGAGCAGAGCACAGCCTTGGCAGCAGCCTAAGTGGCTGTTAAGGAGAGACCAATTACTGTAGTACCTGAGGAGACTGATGACATGATAGTTTTCTCATCTTGTTCTCTGCTCTTTTGTATCTTATAAACGGCTCCTAAACTGCACAATCATTTAACAACATCCAGTCGCAGTAATATGACTCCAAGGATGTGTAGACAGAGGTTATTTCTCCTCAAACGCTATCTCTGGCTATCCCCTGATACTATGCTGTTCCCGTTAAAATGATCCCTTTTCTCAACATAATGATTTATGAAGCTGCAAAGGGTAAACTTTCATGACATCATTTCCTTTTTTGGCACAGGACTCTTCAGCTGTAAATGCAATCATAAAAAATTACCCACAAACCAAAGCGTTTGGCCAAGCTTGCCAAGCAGTGCATCTTGACGCTGTTTGGACCATAATGCTGTCATGGAGTGAAACATCATGAAATTCCTGGGTTGTTCATCTTGTCAGCTGCTGTTTTTCAGTCATCTAAATCAGACCGCACATACACCTCTGCGTCATCCGGCCTTGTGTATTGTTTTTTTCAAGGCATTTTACGCTGTCTTTACCAAAAAAAAAAGAAAACCTGCAGGAGATGAAGCCCAGATGGATACTTATTATTTCAGTTTTGAATTTGTTGATGTTGGAAAGGGACCAGGACATTGGAACTGTCTCTTTCTTCTGTTAAAGACTATCCAGGAGTCTGGATTAAAATGAATTCAGCACAGATGTTCCTAAAACGTCAAGGAACGGTGGATAAAAGCAAACACTCATACCTTGCAGGTTACTAGTCGTTATTCGTTATCTTATTATGGTTTTATTTCAACTAAAGTATTAGTCATTAAATACACATTTTTCTTTTTTGCATACTATCACAGCTGTTTAGTATAATTGCTATGAAGCTCCAGGCTTTCAAGACACATTTACATAAAGCAAGCATATAATTAGAGAATTAAAAGGAAGTCCATTTTTAATCTTGTTTGGCAAAGAGGATGAGGAATCGTTGCTTCATACACAGATGGAATTAATCCTGGTTGATGCACCTAATCGTGCTCTGTCTCTGTCTCTAAGAAAGCAGAAAGACGCTTACGCCCCACATTCTCAGCAAAAAGAAGTATGCAGCTTTAAATCCAGATCACACAAGACACGGATTTGAGCTGCTTAAGACAATTTTAGCAGCAAAACAACAACAACAACAACAACAGAAAAAAGGAAAAAAATAACACATTGCAATCAATGAGTCATCAATCAGGAATGTGCAGCATGCACATGTGGAAACGATCTGGCCAAGTGGGCCAAGATGTCGATAATTATTGAGTCGTTGGAGATGGTTGCCAGGTCAGAGTCTTGGCTGCTGGCTAGAGGAGAAGAGAGGGAAGATAGGAGGGAGGAAAAACTAGAGGAAGGAATGAAGAGAGCACAGAGGAGAGGAGAAGAGAGAGGAGGGAAGGAGGAGAGAAGAAGAACAGGGAGGGGAGGAGCAGAGAGGAGAGGTGATGAGACAGGAGGGAAGAAGGATAAGAGAAGTAAGAGGATGGAAGGAGTAGAAAAGAGGGGGGTGGATGAGCAGAGAAAACAAGGTGGAGGAGAGAAGAGGAAAAGGGAGGAGAGGAGAGTTGGGTGAGAGGGCAGAGAGAGAGAAGAGAGAAGGTGTGTGGGGGGGGGGCTGAGAGAGAGGAGAAGGAGAGGGAGAGAGGCTGAGAACGAATGCTGAGCTGTTGCCGGGAGAGCGCTCCAGGCTCATCTGATCCCTCATCTGAACTCTCGCTTTCTGCTGCTTGATATCTCCATGTTCAGTGTGTGTGTGTATGTGTGTGTGTGCGCTCTGTTTCTCCTCACTGTCAGTCCTCACACACACACACACCTCCTTCCCCGCTCACTCTCTCTCTCTCTCTCTTTTGCTCTCCCTCTCTCCACCCCCATCCCTTTTTTCCTCCTTCACCCTCTGTGTGAGTGTGCTCTGACAGGAGATTGTGCTCTAAAGGAATCCAGTGCTGGCTGAGGAGATATTTTTAGAGGCCTCATGTCAGTCACCAGCCATGGAAGTACTTGTGTGAAGTCAATTTCGCCTTCAGGGGTGTTTCTATATTTCCGTGTGGCAGCACAGACAAGAGAGAAGGTTTTCTTTTTTTTCCTTTTTTTCCCTTCTTTTTCAGGGGAGGTCATGAAATTAACATCCCCACATGAATCACGGACAGGCCTGCCTGAAGTGACAGATAGCCTTTGTTTCATGTTGGGCATGAGTGCAGTGCGATACGCTGTCATGGCACGTCTCCGTACCACTGCCCCCGCTGTGTTGATCTGGGCGCTTCGGCTCGGAGGGAGGGAGGCATCAGAAGATCCAGCCTTTATTTCCATGACAGTCAGCCTTGACTGCAAAAGAAAATAGGACGCACAATACACTCAACTCCAATACACCACACTCCACTCCACTACATTACACCACCCTACATTACTCAAAGCGTCATTATTTGAAGCGTTGCCCTGCCGACAGTGGCATGCAACAAGGCTGGTGCTTGGTGCTCCACCATGTGTTGCCACCTCGCCAGCGAGGGGCATATGTGGAGGTCAAAGGGCCAGTGTGTTCACCACGGCTGACACATCGTTAACGGCAGAGCTGAGGAGACGGAGATAATGAGGGCAGACCTACGCTGTCTCTGACCCCTTTCGTGACTGCCTCAAACGTACACGTGTGTGTGGAGCTGGAGATGGGTGGTTGAGCCCCCAAGCACTTGTCGACGTAAACGTCAGCTCCTGTGATGATACACTCAAGCCTCATTTACTGTTTAATGTTTGTATGGATGGCAAAGGTCAGGCAAAAAATAAAAAATATCACAGAATATACCGAATTCCATGAATTCCATGTCAATAGAAATCAATGCATATTTTATAACTTCCACAATGGAGAAAAAACACACCAAGACAAAAATAATAATTGAGTTGCCTCTAGGTTAGCTCTTGAATAAGACAGATATGTCATAATAGCCAATGTTTATTTTCCTTACAAATGGTAGAAAAGGTCCAGTGCACTGAGGGAGTTCTCTGTCTCCTTAAGCACCCTCTGGTCGACTCGCACGGGAGCGTCGGGAGCCTTGGTGCTGCGCCGCCTGACTACCTCTCTCAGGGTCACTGAAATCTGGATCTCATTAACTAGTTACCTTTTGGGACATATCCAGAGAGCTGCAAGTCAAGGAAAAGGCAATTTATTTAAGTCATTTAGCAGGGATTTAATAGCCCTCATCCCCGCTAGCAGGGCCTCTTTAATAACCTTCCTCAACAAGTGCCATGGCCAGAATTCAAGCATTTGCCTCCACCCTGTTTTTGCACTTCACAGTCTCCTTTTACTTCCTCATTTAAGTGCAGCCCCTGAGCCAGCCACTAAGCTCCGACTGACAACTTCACCCGGAAATCTGGGGCCACGGCTGAGGCCCTCATTCCCCCTCTTTATGAGCGGCTGCTGTTCAGAGGTTTATAGCCGGATCGTTGCTCATCTCCGCTCTGCTCTAGAAACCGCTCTATTTCCAGACGCGTCTGACCCTGCATGCTGTCACTGAGCCAGTAAAACATGGCCGTATAGCATAGCGTATATTATGAGCACTTCTGGTGACATTAGATATTGTAAACAAATATTATACCATAAAACAGCACCTAAAACTGTCAAGTGACATCATGGGTATTTTTGCTATTAAATGTATGCAGCATATGGAAAACTTCAGAGTTCAGAGGTGAATAACAACCATCATCACATGACTTCTGTTACTGCTAACTTAAATTAAACTTAAATTAAGTTAAAATCAAAACTTAAACTTTTATAAGTTTGGAATAGTGCATTACATCACACAATTATGGTCTAGATTGATTAGCCCCTTGAAGAAATGCCAATGGAATCCTTGCAGTCCCACAAGATGTGAGATGTGAGGTAATCAAGTCCATTTCAGCCTCATGCTATACATCTGTGATTTTATGTCACATTGACACATCCTTGTTGATTCACTTGGCAGTGTGTTTCACACTATAGAGCGCTCTTCTCTGGCAGTATATCAACCCTTCCTCCACTTCTTCCTTTCTAGTGGAAGCTGTAATGCAGTGCACTCTTTTTGTCTGTGTGTGTGTGTTTGTGTGCTGCTTGGTTTGTTCTTCTGCTTGAGAGACACTTCACCCACCTGAAGAGGCAGGCACACTCCTGTGTGTGTGTGTGTGTGGGAACCTCTCTGCTCTGACCGCTGCTTGTTGATCACGTTTTTGTCAGAAACTCATCTGCGCGGCAGGCAGGGCTTGTGAAGAGGCCGCTAAGAGGCTCTGTCATTCAGTGGGGAGCCACTTGAACCTGAGGCAGCCAAGGAGCCCGAGGATCCCCAAATCTCAATTAGCGGCAGAAAGGCGTCAAGAGGGCCTCCTTGACTCTGCCAGCAACAGCTTAATTGTTATCCTTCCTCCCCCTGGAAACAACTTCATTCACTCAGCAACATAGGCCTGCTAATTGAGCTGGAACTTTCCACACGTTCATCATCTGCATATTCATGCTGAGAGTGCTGTGCGCCCAAAACAAGGCTGCTGAAATATTGATCGCAGACAGCGTAGCAGAATCACCCACAGTCAGGAACACAACGCGCAGAAACCCCCGGGTAAATCTCAGCGGAGTGGGTGTGGGTGTTGCAAAAAAAACAATTGTACTCGCTGATGCCTATTATCTTTGAGGGACGTGGCAAGCAAGCTCTGCCATTGTTAGTGGATCACACACAGGTTAGGGAGGCAGTGATTGCTAAGTGTTTTGATAAGCTGGACACTGGTGTGTCAGACCTGTTCTCAGCCATCCAGTTTGATTCTCAAAGACATCTAAGGACAGCCTGTGCGTTTTCTACCTCCATTAGCCAGGTAGCATTATCATGGGCCCATTGATTTCTGTGGAGGAGGAAGAGGAGTATCCTTTACTCCCCTGAGGAAGCTCAGGGCTGCAGTGCATTATGGGATAAATGGCTGTCTGGCCTCACATTTCTCTCTTTAAAAAAATTTTGCATCCAGTATCACTCTCCCTGCCTTCAAAAATCTTTGTATCATAAAGCTAAAAAGAGGCATGTATCGCCAACATTGTATTTTGCACCCAATGGGCAATGTGGCTATTTACCTATTTAGGTGTATATAGCATAGAATAGCAGAGGCAAGCACCCGGGATGTCTGTAGCAAACAATGCTAGTTACACCCAAGCATACTTATGTGTCTGGAAACTTCATCCGAGTCTAGATCTGCTTCGGAAAGTTGGGGTGCTTCCTTATGAGGCCAAGTTGCGTCTGCTACTGAGCAGGTATCACAGTGATATAATGCAGGTACAGCCTAATGCAGTTTTCATGTTTTCAAGTACTGTATTCCTACATAAGAACTGCCAAGTATTCCTCTCTGAGTATGAGGCTCTGAAAGATAATCATACCTTTCTTACAAAGTCCTGCTCCTCTACAAACCAATTACGCAATCCCAGTAATTCTTTGATCTCCTCGCACCTACAGTGCCCTGATTAGGACCATTTGACCGTCCCTCACACCGGATTAGGACAGAGCTTCCATGTTGGTGCCCTCTGTTGAGCAAGCTATCCCTTGTTACCATTAAAAACATTACTATTAAAGCCATTATATAAACATAACAAAATCCTCTTAACCAAGACTGGACTTGAATCCACGTCACTGTAGTCTACATGCTCTCTGCTTATCCATTAGGTTACTATCAATCTGTTTCAAATGGAAGAGGTTAGCAATTTGATTGTTGATCACTCATATTTTAAGACAATCTACTGAGTGTTATAAATAACTCAGTGTTTTACTTATTGGATCACTGCAATGTGTTTACCAGTTTCATGTTTCATATCGTACATATTTTGTGTTTTATATCACACATTTCACCATGTATCATATTAGCACCTATTTTTATTAGCACATATGGTTCCCATAACAGCAGTGCACCATGACCTATATTTGAGTTACACGCTTTTGAACTTTCATTTTTAATCGAAGGAGGGAGCTTTAATCTGGTGGCTGGTGGCAGATTATAACTCTAAGACCTGAGCCTGTTCTACAGCTAAAGGTCACAGCAGACTGCGCAGTCCACATACACACACACACACACACAACTCCAGGAACAGCAGTGGGGTGTGAGATGAGGAGGAGGCAGCCGCGTATGAGGAAATCAACTCAACTGAAATTCGATTTAGCACACCTCCCCCAACCCCACCCCCTCACACACACACACACATACACATATACATATACCCCCCACCCCCCTCCAGCACCACCTTGCATGCCAGAAAGTCATGGATGAATGGGTTATCAGGCTGCTCCCAGAGTAGGCTACATCACCTACCTACACCGGCTGATGGCCAGGCCTGTCCATTTACCACCAGCCCCAGAACTGTCTCCGGAGGTAAGTCCTCGCATGTGTGATCATATTGCCTGCTCGTCCCTGCCCCTGCTGAGCTGTGTGTGTGCTGTGGGAGATTTCATAGCCTGTGGGTTCCACCTCGGCTGTGACGAAGGGCTCTAAACGTCCGCCCAGACCTCAGTCGGCAGGGCCATTAACACGCAGGCATGCCACCGAGCAGCCGTCCCCTGGAAGTGCATTAATGGGGGCTAAAAATGAAGGCTAAAAGCTATCTGGTGCGGCGCAGATCAATTCTTTATTGTGCCAGACGAACAGCCCTGTCGTGACTTTTCCTCTTGTTAACATAATGCAAGCTTTAAAAAGCAACTGAAAGGATTTTTCTACATAAATAATGCAAATAAGCGAGGCTGGGTTAGCAACAGGTTGTGACCAGCTCATCAGTACTTAGGGCAGTGTCAGAGCCGTGGCTGTATGGATTCTCTTAAAAGCCTTTCCCTGCCTGCGCACTGTGCACTGAATGACAAAGGAACATGCAAGAGGTGTTCAGCATAGGAGTCAACAAAAGACAAAGCAGAACTCTGTGTTGGGTGTGGTGGACATCCCATTTGCAATGCCATACGGCACAACGTTGTGAAGTGTCCCCCTAGTGGTGAGATTGTAGGAAACACAATGGACCAGTCACCACTGAACCTGGCCTGCAAATGTTTGCTATAATGAGACAAGCTCCCTAATGAACCAGTTGTGGTATTCTGGTTTTTGACTGTCTCATAAATTCACACAATGCTACATGCATTGTAACATACCACAATCTGCTCAACTGTGCAGGCTAGTGCATAGCTTGGAGACCAATGGCAGTTGCTGATGGTTGTTCCTGTAGGATGTAGACTTCCTGTCCACCTCCATGTCTCCCTGTCAGACGCTTGCACTCAAAGAGAGACAGAGCACCTTCAGCGCTGTGGCAGCCGCACTTGATGGCCACTTCCCCTGAGACAAACACGGGCAAGTTAATTAAGATGTGCTTAACCTCATCGGGGCTTTTATGACATGATTGACTACGCAGTGACGGCACTGGGTGGCTGTGGCTGAACGGCCCGGCCAGCGGACTGGACAGCCAAGAGGCTCTCAGGCGTGCTGTCACAAGGCAGCCTTTTCACCTTCTGATGAGCTCGGCCTCTTCCAATGCCATAAGTGGCGGGGTGTGCTGGAAGCTTAAGAGAGAGAGAGAAAGAGAGAGAGACTGTGTTTAAGAGTGTGTGTGTGAGAGAGAAAGAGACTGTGTTTATTGTAGAGGCTGGGCAGTTGCCTGTGCAGGAAAGATGAGTCTTGGGCAGCCCTCCAGCTTGGTGATAAGTGGACTGTGGGGAGGGGGAACCTGATAGCAGGATAGCAGCACTCAATGAAGTCAACAGATTTGCTGGAAGGCAAGGAGGGAGGAGAGAGCAGGGGAAATGAGGAAGGGAGGGTGGGGAAGTTAACAGCACGGCTTTTAAGAGGAAAGCTTTCTTTTTTGAGGCATCAGCACGGAAATTGCTGCAACTCGGTAGTATGATTTGTGTGATAGCCTGTGTGTGTGTGTGTGTGTGTGTGTGTGTGTGTGTGTGTGTGTGTGTGTGTGTGTGTGTGTGTATGTGTATGTGTGTGTGTGAGTGTGTGTTTGTGTGTGCGTGTGTGTGTGTGTGTGTAGGTGTAGGTGTGTGTGAGTGTATATAAGATCTCAGAGGGCACCCAATGTCTGGGAAAACAGGATCTTTGCTTGCAATGCACTTGGTAGGGTGGGTATAGCTTTTATAATAAATGTTGATGCAGCAGCACAGTTGCAGAGGAGCATCTGGTCAAAACTCATTAGACATATGTGTAGATGTCACATGTGCACTTAGGTGCAGAAAGCCTTTTGATGGAGCCATATGGGCAGCTGGATAATTATACATATGAATCTTCTACGAAGGCCTGGATACTGTTGGTGGCCTTGTGCAAGGTTCAGAGAGCTCAAAACATTTCCTAACTGTAAACACCAATGTTGTATGACTTTTGTTCCCAAGGAAACCGTGAACAGGAACTGTTTGAACTCTTGTGTCCTGTGCAAGGAGTAATCTGCGAGCTGTTTCAAGTCTAGAGCAAAACAACATCCACCTCTCTTTGTGGCCTGTTGGGAAAAAAAATCACAGTACATTTGAGAATAAGCCAACCTTTGCTCACCCACCCTGGCATCATCTAGTTTTCTTCAAAGGCTCAGATGGCCATACCTGGCTGACTGCCGGTGTACTCATTTGATAAGGTATTCAGAGTGTCTGTAGTATAGACCAGACAAAATAGGTGAGTATGGCAAGAATGGGGCTGTTCATAAGGAAGTGTGCTAGCTGCTAGCTGCAGCAGCTTCCTTGCTTGGGTGGGGTCTTTTGCCTGGTGTGCTGCTGCAGGTTGTGTGTATATGTGTGGGAGTGCTGTCATGAGGTTTTCCCCACAGAGAGTCCTCTCTCCCACACTCACCATCTCTTTGGGCAGGAGCGGTGAGGGGTGGGTGCTTTGTGGCACTGAAGCCACACAGTGACTCGTCAAAGTGGAAGTGACACCTGCTGTGTCACACTGGGGGTACTCCAGGGACGGCCAGGGACTGGGACCGTTGGGGGTGGGGGGTACCAGAGAGCCACTGAATACCTATTCTGCCTTTCACACACATAAGTGAGGTTGGGGGTGGGATTGTGGGATGAGGGTGGGTTGGGGGGATTTCTGTTGTTCTACAGGTGTGGGGAAAGCAACACGTTAAGTGCAGCCTTTTGTGTTGCCTGAAGCCACAATTGTCCTCAGGGGGACAATTTAACCAGAGGCGCTTTGAAGTGTTTACAACATGGAGGAAAAACAGGAAGAAGTCAGGTAAGCTGGGAAGCAGCAAGGGGGAGTGCAAAGAGGATGGGGGTGTGGGGAGGTGGCATGGGCTGAGTAGAAAGAAAGCTCATTCAAAAGCTCACTCAAAATTCATCTGTAAAGTGATTGAGTTCTCCTATTTTCCATCCGCAACTTTGCCCTCCCCTCCCCCAAAAGAATGCATTAACAACAACAGCATTCATTTGGGAGCTCTAGAAGGCTTTTTAAAACAACATTTCGCAGGTGATGAACAAGAGTGAGTGAGCCCAGCGCGGAGCTGATAAACTCTGAAGAGTGTGTGTGGGTGTCGAGTGAGAGCATGTCGGCTCCATCACACCCAATCCCCTCTCCACATTGCCAGGCGATAGCAGGGTTGGCACTACAGCATCGTCTCTGGCTGCGCTGAGAGGTGCTCCACTATCACATCGCACCACTCGCACACTCAGCCTGGAGGACATGGGGCTCTTTGTTGACCTGCTTTTAAAGCGCACCACTTGTATTGCAATCACCAAAAATAACACCCCACCTCTAAAGAGCCTCTGCCGTTTGTCTTCTCAGTCACGTACCACCAGAGCACATTCGCAAAATGGATAATGAGCATTAAGTATTGAAAAGCCCACCAAAAAGAGCATGCTTTTAGATATGTCTCAATAAAACACAGCTGCTGTTTGGGAACAATTAATACCATGCCTGGACCTGGGGAATGCAGCATTCGGTCTTTAGGAAATACACTGTGTGTGTTTATGTTGTTAAAAGAAGCACGTATGATTGCTGGACTTTTGCCATACACATATCAGCCTGATGAAATCAAATGACAAATCTCAAAATGTACATTAACTACAAATAGTTGTTCTCTTGTAAATGCATTAAATTGCCCAATGGAGTGGAAGACTCAGCCATGCCAGGGTGGTGCCCAAACTGGGAGTGGGTCTGGCTATTGATTTCTCTAATTGTGTGGGTGATAGCCCATTGTGGAGCCCTGAGGAGCTCTTGTAGTGCCTCTCTTCTCTGTTTACCTGTGGAGCCTTAACCAATCGCTCTGAAAGGCAGCTGTGTTTTCTAAAGGCTTTCAGGCCACAGGTTCTCTGAGAGAGAGTTTCGCCTCTTTTATTGGGGGATTAGAGCAAATCTGTCCACCCTGATAGGATTCGGAGGGGGATTCCCTCTGAGATGGGCTTTTCTCTGGTCGCGTTAAACCTGACTGCCCCTACCGTGAACCACCAACGGCCCCAATCCAGATGCACTCCATGGTTGATGTGCATATTTCATTGTTACGGCACCTTCCGTTCTCCAAATACATTAAATCTCTTTTCAACAAGTGAGCTTAGACAATGCCACTCCTCATTTTTCCAAGACATTGCTAAGTGGCTGTTGATGTCAGACAATTAGAATTTCAGAGAGGTAATTGGCTCAATTCCCTCCTATGTTAGCTGTATTCAGCATAGACCGTGGCTCTAGCCAAAGACTCCATCTTTTTTGTTTTGCGACACTGCTCATGTCTGCATTTGTTCCTTTTGATAACGCCTTTCATCCTGTTTGCATTGATTGCTGCCTGACGAGTCACCCTGATACACTCCAGCCTATTCATCCCCCGACACAACAGTGGGCCCTTTGTGGGCAGGAATGTGTCTCTTTTCAGGGCTGAACCCACATATGAAAGCATGTCAGTAATCCTGAGAGAGTGGCCCTGCACAATACCAGCACATCACGGAAATAAGGCCCTCGTTTTCTGCTCCACTAACAGAAAAGCTAGGGGTGGCTGTGTGCATACAGTGAAATGAAACGATTCCTGCCTAGTTGGAGATAATCCCCCCCAGCCTGTGTTTGGAGCCTCATCAACATGCAGCTCTAGTGAGGGAATGTTTGTTGGAGGGTTGGAGGGGGGCTGCATACATAATCGGTGCAAATTTGCCAGGGATACTTTCAAATTAATGGTTGGATATCCAACCGGCAGATTTGTCTTAGCTCTCAACCTCCCTGTTTGTTTGTGGAGTAAGGTCTCTGGTTTGAAAGCAGTAAAAAAACTTTTGCTATAACACTTCAGAATTTATTTAAAGCTGTCTTCGTGCACAGAAGCTTGGCTGTGTAATGGTAGATTGTGAGGTGTGGGGTACTTTAGCCCATATAAAGCAGGAGTAAGTGGACGTGGGTATATGTAGCAGCCACTAAAACGTTAAAAATAGACATCTGTTATATTTATTTTGCATGCGCTTGGGGTGGGGGTGCAGGTGGTATACATAAGGATTCAATGGTTAGCCAGTTGAAAGAAGGCAGAGGGATAGACTATTGCCTTTCTGCAATGCATTAAAAGCACCTCTGCAAATAGCTGTTCGTGTAGTGCCTTGGGCTGGAAGTTTCACAGAGCCTGAGGTTTCAGTGTAAATAAACAGTGAGAAGGTCTCTGTGGGTGGAGGGGCCCTCTGCGAGCAGCGAGCCCCAGTCTTTTGTTGCCTTTACCAGCACTTTCTATTGAGGAGTGTGAAGGGTCGTCTGTGAAAGATTAGGCTGCTAGCAGTTCTTGGCTCTTGTGTTTCTCACACCAGTGTCATGGCGAACCCTCAAACTGTGGTGCAGCACTTCTAGTGAAATAGCCACAATCATCATGTAACATGCTATCATATAATATTGCCATTGATCAACTAAACGCAGATAATGTGAATAATGAACTGATGTTTTGCAGGGTTTCCATTAAAATTAGAATATATATTGTTGTCTCTATTGTACATGATATGTCTATTTGTATTACTATTTGTCTGTTGAATGTATATTACTACATGCTGAATGTTTAGAGAGTTAACATCTACCAAAGTCAAATTGTATGGAAGTATAGTTGTAATTCTGAATCTAGTTTGAAGATATTTATTTATTTACTATGTGCATTTCATACCAACTAAATAGCTTAAATAGGAGGTACAAGTACAGTTTTTAACTTCCAAACATATAGGCACAGCGTTGCTCAGTGAACTGGGGAGTTGTTGCTCTTGCCATTAAGAAGGCACACAGAGGTCTAAAGTTCATGATTTTAGTTGCCTAATGAAAGTGATCCTTTTCTTTATATTCTTAAGAGAATAACCCTAAGGCCTAATTTGAACATCCCAAAAGCCTCCTATTAGGAGAAAGTTGAACAAAATAGTGGTCAATTGAATATATTTTTAAAACTCTAAAACTATTACTTGCCTTTTGATAATCGCCTTGGAATGGCTCTGTACACTAAAACAGGTCTAATGAAGCACATTTCCGGGTAGAATTAGTTACCATGCTATGGAAACTTCGCTGTGCTTCCCACAAATATCTAATCAAATCTCATCTTAGAAACTGAAATATTTCCTGATCAGAGGAAGTGAAAGAAAAACATTTCTGACAGCATGCATTAGCCATAAGTTATGGGTAGTTTTTGGCCCATGGGTGATGATTGGAGGACCTGGCTGAAGAATTCACAAGCTAAGAAGCGTCATAATACTAGGCCAACATCTGATAAACTCTTTTAAGCAGCCCTTTGTTGTCTTTCTTTTCAAAATGAAAGCAAGCAATCAACTCCACCACCAGTGTGATTGTTCCAACAGCCTAAATATGCCAGACTTCACCATGAAAATATTCAGTAGCATATGCACAACTGCCAAATCTAAGCCCTTCCCAATTTAATGGGATACACTGGTATTCATGACTGCATCTACCTTACTTGGTGTTAACTGTGAGCCTGCCACATGCATCGTAGTTAATTCATATGGCATAAAGGTTAACCGCTAACACAAATGAATGAATATATAGATGCATATAAGTAGCCTGTGCATTAAAGCATAGGCTAGTTAAAATCATTTTTGGTCTGCTTACAAAAAATCCCTAAACAAATGAAGACAGAAACATTTGGCTCCAATGAGCCATGTTTGAGCGAAATAAATGCTTTGTTTTGCGGTAATACAAATGTATTCATTGAAAAAAAAAATCAAACTGATATTTAGCCTCTACTAGCTTTTTTCTCCTTTGTTTTATGCAAGGCTCTTTTTACCACATGGTAGTGACAGATTGTTTGAGCTGGAAGGAAAAGCCATTCGAAGCTAATTAAGCAGCCATTCCAAGCACTATTCGCAGGCAGGAGGCTGAGAAGCACAGGCATTTGTCAGCGCTCGACCCCGCGTGGTATTGATTGACAACATGGGTTTCTGACTGACAGGCTTTGCTCCTTTTGGCCAATGGCAAACGAGCCAGTCACACAGCTGCGTTATTATTGGACAAAACGCACTGAAGGGGAAGACATACCCCACGTGGGTGAGAGTAGAGCAAGCGACACGTGATTGGTTGGTTTCCTCAGGCGCAGACATGTTGTGCCTTCAATGGCGCATAGGCTATAGACAGCACGAAAGGAGTAATGGGTCGATAACACAAATCTGACCTTTATTGTATACACCTAACCCACTCTCACTATTGGGGTTCTGAACAAATATTTAGTTGTGAGAAATATGACAAAGATCGCCACTCGAATCCCGTTCAAAACACTAGGTAAACAAGAGTTTCGCATAGATATAGGCTGCTTTGAGTTTAGCTTTCATGTATTTCACTCACAGTAATGCAACAGTGCTATTCAGGTCACCATTAACGTTATGTGAAACGCATGCGATGATTATGTATTTCGTTGCAGTGTTGATCTGCCATAAAGCCAACAGAATCAGCAAGGTTTGCATATGCAAGCGGAGCTAAGGTTAGGGAACGAACCAGTTTTACTGTGGGTGTTTTACTGAGGGTATTTTATGTTTTTTTGCAAAAGTATAGGCTTAAGCATTCAGGCAAGCTTTTATATAGGCTATGTTTGTCAGACAATCTAATAATTTCACATTTTCTCCATTATTTTGGTTACATACTAGATGACCAGTTATGACCATCTTTAATAGAATCTATTTCAGCTGACAATATTTTAGAGATTTGTTCTCTTGTTGACAATTGTCATTGTTGAAAGTAAGCTGTTTGACCGGGGAGAAACCTGTTTAGATCCAAAATGGCGAATATGAGGTCAGATATTTGTAGACCAATCCACAACCTCTGAAACGATAAACCCCACGTGGGTATCTCTCGCCTATTGGTCAATAGGAGAAAAACTCTTTCTCTGAATCCGATTGGCTTGTGCATGTCGTTCTCGCGGCAGTTGAATCCTCGTGTCAGTGGGCAGTCTGTGTGTGGTACTGCAAGCGGTGGAGAGACTGGGCAGAGTGAATGCAGGCGGCTGGCATGCTTGAATGTCAAACTTTTCAATTTCTAACCTCTTCAAACTCACAAATGCGGATTTTGTGATCTACACCCTCTCCACCTCGAAAAACACGGGACCACTAAGGACATTTTTTTCTGGCCAGCGGGCAGAGGCGAAGACACAATCGACTGCTGTCCGACGTCCAATCGGAAAAGCAGTCTCGAGGCGTTTCGAGCTGCTCCTGAGATCACCACACGTTCAAAAGAGCTCACTGTGGATTGTTCCTATCTTGCGCCTGTTTTCTAACTAGATAGTTATTCTAACCGTAAAGTCACGATCCTGGGACTCTGGTGGTTCTAACGTTACCGTACAAGGAATAATTGCTGTTGCCTACTCGTAATCGTGGACGGAGGTTGAAGCGTTGTGGAGACAAAAGGTAAAGCAGAAGATGGCTTTCAGAAGATTGATTTGCTGTCTGATATCAAAGCTACTGTAACCTTGCAGCGTTCACTGTTGTTAAATCGACTGGAGCTAGTTTGCAACACATCTTATTTACAGAAAATAGTCAACATTAGAAGTAGAAACGCCTTTGATCATCTGTGAGATTGAGCTGAATAGGTACGCGTCTTTGTAGATTGTTTCGCGGGTTAGTTTTTCCTCCCCCATTGGTTTTAACGTTACTTTAAAGTCAGTTTTGTAGCCAACTGAATGTAGATTTTATTTACAAAGATTTAGCAATCTCGTAAGAGGCTAACGTTAGCCACCGAGAGGTAACGTAATGTTAGCCAGCGAGCTTACAGCTCTGTGCCATTTTGCGGCTCACTGAATAAGTAATAACGCTGGTGCATGTTTTACCAGTGTTGCTGATATTTCTTTCAGTGGTTTTATGGAAAGCGATTTAAATAACTCATCTGATTGTCTGAAATGGTATAGATCTAATTGACGTTCATAACATGCAGTGTGTTTTCTTAATTGGCAAGCTTCGCACTGAATGTAATGAACCGAATCAACATGAATTGGTTGCATAGTTGTCGCCTCAACTGACTGTTCCTTCCCCAAACAGTCTCGTTCCTCCAACGAAGAGTGGCTGTTTGTGGTGGCGTTTTTTTCTGTGCAAGCTAGCCAACGCTTTGTTTTGTTTCTTTTCCCCTCTTTTCTTTTTTTCTCCTTCCGCTGTCGTAAAGGATAAGGAGATTAAAAATCAGCACCCAGATCGAAAGAGCAAAAGGATTGGGTCGAAGAGTGTTTTCCTCCGACTGAAGACTGGGCTTTGTCCGAGCGCCTGTGTGTGCTGGGAGGGGTGGCGGGCCGTTGCTCATCTACTCGGATTACTGGAAAACGCCAGATTTCCTGGATTTCCCCTTTGAAAGGATACATTGAAGATGTATCCACAAGGCCGGCATCCGGTGAGTTCCCTTTGATTGAATATAAATTATAGCAGTAGCCTGTGCCTGCGTTAAACTAGATGATTACCTTGCCAGCCATTAGGTTAGTGCGTGATCTGAACATCATCTCTTCCATAATGTCTATTGTGGAGTGTTTCGCCGTCTTGGCCGCGAGACGTTGCACGACGCAGGCTAGCTCTCGCTGAAACTGGAGATCATCGTAAACAAAAGATTCTCAGTCGGGCAGAAGCATGTTTACCGCGTAAGCGTGCCTTCTCTAATTAATGTTACCTTCCGAGAAAATTGCGAAGCCTTATCAGCTCCTGAGACTGTCACAGAAAACCAGTCAAGATGAGCCCAAGTCAGTGTTTGGGAGGTGGAATTGTTTGCAGTGCTTCAAGGCTTCATGGTGTCTAAAGACACCAGGCTCATGTTTTCCGTGTCCGTTGAGATGCACTGACCCGTCAGAGAAAGCACTGTTGACTGATGGTGGTTATTCCCACCAGTGTAAAGCACAGCAGACATGCAGGGCTCAAGGGAGTCTAGGCACTTCTGTCAAGCCTCTGTTTGAACTAGCTTTGACATTATTATTTATTTAAAGTATTGGACCCACTAGATATAACTAGTTTTTTTGTATTTGAATTGTCTTTGCTCTGTTTATACTAACTTTGACTCTCCCTGCCAGATTGTTGATTTTGTGTAATTTCTGAAGCAGTAACAACATGCTTGCATGGGTGACCGTGTTCTAACTGTAATGTCAACACGGTATTTCAGGCTCCCCACCAGCCAGGTCAGCCTGGATTCAAATTCACAGTGGCGGAGTCCTGTGACAGGATCAAAGATGAATTCCAATTCCTGCAAGCCCAATACCACAGGTAAATCAGTCTCCTGAGAAATAGTGTGTGAGGTATGATGCAATATTTATGGCTTACCTGTTTATTATTTGAGTATGAATAAAGCACTATGGCTCTGATTGTTTGATATCTTATTATGAGAGTAATGTGCACTGAATTTGATTTTTGAAGACTAGTGAAGTAGAAATATGCTTCTACTGCAAGGAGATAAAAGAACTATAAATTCATCCGAGCATGTGTGGAGATGCCTATATTTCCTCTGCACATTGTATTTTGTCTGTGTATATGCCATGTCAATAAGTTTGCCTTTTAATGCCTCGTTCGGTGAACATGTGTTATGAAAGATATTTTTTATTAACCTCTTTTCCCCGTTTCCTTGCAGTCTGAAGGTGGAGTATGACAAGCTGGCCAACGAGAAGACGGAGATGCAACGGCATTACGTCATGGTAAGCCCCACTGGTCAGAACTTTTGTTTGCGTCCATGTGCTGTGTTTGCAACCCTTGTGTTTAGTGGTTCAGTGTTCAGCAGCTCAAGAGATAGCTGTTTACAACTTCTGTCAGTTATCAGACTGATAGACAGGGTCCTGCCTGCAGCCCTGCAGCAGTGTGGGACTACTTTATTTGTATGTGTAAATCAAGATTACTCAGAGGAGGGGGAGAGTGGTGAGGTGGGGTGGGGTGTGAAAAGGCAGCAGGCTCAGATGTCCAGCAGGGTGGTGTGTGTGTGAGAGAGAGAGAGAGAGACGAGACCCATGCTAGCCCTGGGCTCCGAGCTTATCAGCAGGCCTGCGGTGGCATCTCCCCTCTTACCCCACTTATCCAGGGCTGCATGGGAGACTTCAAACCAGGGTCCCTAATTCACTACGCCCCTGCTGGTCTGGGAATAGTTTATGCTAAGAGTGATTGTTACTCTTGTTTTTAGCGCGTGCGGAAAAAGATGAACTAGAGTGTGCTTTTGAAATGCCTTTAGTACATATGAAGAATAGTTTATTAAAGACAAAGAAATCAAGATAGAGGCTGGTTTGTCCAAGAGCTGTTGCAAGGAACATAAATTCTAGTAATCTGTTATGTAATGGTAAAGCTTGGTCTGAACTTAACCAAGTGTACAGCCCTTATCTGGTGTGTGTGTGCACACACACACACACGGGTTGACTTGACACAGTGGTACTTTTGTTAAATATTATTTTTCAGTGGAAGGTGGTGGAGGTGTTTCTAAGAGCTGGCATTAGATAAACAGGAAAAGAGCTGAGCTGTCTTGTTCTACCAGTGCTGCTATTTACTATTGTCTCGCTGGCGTTTGTCTTGCTATACCTCTCCCCTCTTCTTTTTCCTCCGAGCCATGCTCTTGAAACACTGACTGTCTTAGCACTAGACGGGTCACAGTTCTAGTTCTCTGCTTCATTTGTGCTACTAATGTAAAGAAAGGAACAGGGAAGCCGGGTAAACCATCCAATGGAAATAGCCCTAAGCCTTAGGCGGTGGAGAAGAACAGGATGGTGTGATGACCTACCCAGACAGGAGGAGGTGGTGGGGGGGTGTGTAGTGGTTGAGGTGTTAATCAGTAACTCACTGGGCCAGATAGTTCCTGTGTGCATCTCACTCAGGCTGTGAGGGAAGATATTTCTGACACACAGGCCGGCGGCTGGTTATCCACTGGGCCCAGGGAGGTGCGTCTCCACACACTGGGCAGGGGGCAGCTCTGGCACAGTGTTTAACCGCTGATGTTTGAACATCACAGGCAGGCTCATCGTAAATGAAACCCAGATCCGAGGAAGGCTATAGCATTGCCCTCACAGGCATTAGGAAATGCTGTGACTTTGTCTCACATATTGTTGTGTTTCTTCTCCTCCCTCTCTCTGTCTTCCCCTCAACCTGCAGTACTATGAAATGTCCTACGGACTGAATATCGAAATGCACAAACAGGTATGTAGCCCTCTCTATTCCTAAAGTTCATTTTTGTCTATGCATATATCCAGTTCATATGTGTGTGTGTGTGTGTGTTGTAGCGGTGGAATGTGTAGAGTGTAGAATGTGTAGAGCTGCTGAGGTCACATCAGCATGTGAGATGTCCCACGTTTTCAGTCTGTCACACACAGGGTGAGTTGAGGAGAGGTATGGGAATGACCGCCACCACCCTCCACTTACACATATGCATACACACCAATTCACACACACACACACACACACACCAGTCACTTGGCGGCCTCTGAAAACGCTGACAGACTAACAGCACACAAGGCTTTGATAGAGCTTCTTTGATAAGATTAAAGTGAAGACTTTGGCAGTGGTGGGGGTGAGGCCACTGGATACAGTGCTGTGGACAGTGTGTGTGTGTCTGTGTGGCAAATAGAGGGAGAGGAGCCAGCAAAGATAAAACCTCATTAGGTCAGCTGCTTTGCAGAGGAAGTATTAATCAAGCGGAGAAGATATAAAAAAAAAAAGAAGTAATTGGTGTGCAAGTCCAGGCACTGGGTCTTGTACACAGTGGTGGCAGCACAGGGCGGGTCTAGTCCTCACTAGCGTCTGACACACTGAATGAGCAAGACTAGACTAATTAAAGGGCTTCTATAGCAAGGCCCACATAGATGGTAGTGGTATCACTACCAGGCCCTGTTCAGCAACAAAAATAATGGCCGTCGCTCCTGCTAGTGCTTCTGAGAGGTGATTTGCAGCGCCGTTACCCCCATGGGATGTGGAAATATATAAATAAATGAGCAAACAGTGGCGGCGATGTCATTAGTAGGGTGGGTTATGATATATGGGGGAAGCTGGGAAGGGCAGCTCCTGAAGGGGGACTTTATGGGCTTCACCCCCAGGCCCTGCAAGGTTAATGGTGTGTCTTTCTGTCTGTCTGTGTGTGTGTGCTCAGGCTGCAATGGTGAGGGGTGATGGTGTCTGGTGTGTAGGGAACGGTATGTGTGATTCATCAGCCTCTACACTGTATGCGTGTGTGCACGTGTGTCACCAAGCCAGATGTTCCTCATGGTTCCAGATCTTCTGAAAGGTTTTGTCAGTCAGGCTGTTATTTCCAGTCAGAGAGAGGGGGTGGGCAGGATAGACATCTCTGTGTGTGTGTGTGTGTGTGCGCGTGCGAGCGGGAAGAGGAGGAGGCAGAGTTGATGCAAGGAGGGGGGCTTGGTAAACAGGTTAATCGACTGGCCCGTTTTAGAGCGAGCCTTTTGTTTATCAGTAAGCCCGATGGAGTTGACTGAGGTGATTGAATAATTCATGCTATATCCACCCCAACACACACACACACACACACACACACACTGGTATGAGTGTTTGTGATGACATCAGCCTGTAGTAAACACTCTGCTCTCGGCATTCTATCTGGGTTGTCTTGAGAAGGGGGCAGGTGGGGGGTGGGGTGGGGGCTTAGAGTGAAGAGGAGGAATGGGAGTAGGGAGGGTGGACAGAGGATTATGTGATTCAGGCAAGGCAAGCACGTTATTTTCCCGCTCAGAGGGTTTATTTAGCTGTTGAAGGGGAAATGATCAGCTAAGTCCTTGCGATCTCCGTCGTTTGGACGTGTAAAACTGGTCGTGTAAAAGAGTCGGGCCATGACGTCGAGGTGTGTGTGTGTGTGTGTGTGTTGAGTAGTGTAGAGTCTATGAATCTGCGGTGTGACGTGGACTAGAGAGGAGCGGCCTGGCATGGCTGCCTGTGCCTGCGGCTGATTCGTGTTTTGACAGCCATCTTATTACTCAGACACGGGGCGGAGGCTAATTGTTGTAGCCGGGTGTCAATAAGATATTTTAATTATGGTCGCTCATTAAGCTGCCTCAACACCGCTGGAGCGTTCAACCTCTCTGCCTCACCAGATTTCTTTTTGCTTGCCGACAACCCCCCACCCCGTCTCTATCTCAGGCAGGGCCTGCCAGCATTGTGGTTGTGGCCATTTCTGTGGATGTTGTTGTTGTTGTTTACTCTTTCTCTCCCTTGTCAATATTGAGTTGCCTGGGTGAGCAGGCAAGCTGCTTCATTAAGGAGAGCTCTGGCTATGATTGGACATGTTGAGAGAAAGGGGGATGAAGGGAGGCTTGTGTGTGTGTGTGGGGGGGGGGGGGGGAAAGAAATGGACAGGGAGTGAGGGAGAGGATGAGTGAGCAAACGAATGAACCAAGGTGAACGTGGCAAGTTGGACTGAGAGATGGTGAGGGGGGGGGGGTGTAAGAGAGCGAGAGTGAGAGCTTGTTCAGATGAATTATTTATACGGGATTCCAAGAATTGTTTGCCAAGGTGATGATGGTCGACTTGTCTGCGAGCCAAAACAAACTATCTGGGAGTACCCGGGGGCCCCTCCCGGAGGCCTCTACTGAGGAGAAGGAGAGGAGGGAAATGACTATTGGCTGTGAAATGCACCCCCTATTATCCTGGTGTAGGCCAAGATGGGGGTGGCAGCGGTGGCGCTAAGAATTCGACAAGACAATTATCGAGCAGCTGAAATTGTGTGCACAGCCTCTGCTGGTCCAGCCGTGTTTTTCCACGTCTGTCATTTGGAGGCAGAGCAGAGTGCAGCGGTGAGGTCAGGCAATCCGAGGACGCACAGTTGTGGATGAGCACTAGCTCGGAGCGCTGCTTTTAGCCAGGGAGGGGCAGTTGTGGTGGGGGGGTTAGGGGGCTGGCAGGGTGGGTGAAATGTTTTCTTGCCAGAGGGAGCCTAATTGCAGGGCTAATTAAAGCAGGTCGTTATTTCTCTCCTCTGGTGTGGTCCTGATTTAGACGGCGAGGACTGGACTGTGGGGGGTGGGGTTAGAGATGGATAGAGAGAGGGAGGGAGAGAAAGGGAGCAGCTCTCTGTGTCAGATTACGGCAGCATCTGGTCGTCACTCCTCATTGTCTGAGCGGAGCCCATTAGGAGCCCTAGCCTCTGGCCCCGCTCCCAGCAGATCAATGCAGAGGTAAATTCAGACATCAATAAACAGTTAGGGCCGGATTTGCTGCACATTAACAATGGCTGGAGGAGGACAAAACTGCTCCTCAGATCACTGGGCACCATTGCAAATGAGCTCTGAATAGGAGCCTTTCAGCTGCAGGGAGCTTGGGGGAGGGATTGTGTGTGTCTGTGTCTGTGTCTGTGTCTGTGTGTCTACAGGGCCTGGCCTGGCCTCTGACTCTCCCATCATTGTCACAGGCAGTTGTTTCTTTTTAAGATTTTTGCATGTGTGTGTGTAAGGGGGATATTTGTTCGTTTTGTTTGTTTGTGCCTGTAGAGAGACTAGAGTGTGTGTGTGATCCTTCAATCAGCAGTTGTTTTCCCACAAATTTAATACTCATCAGCGACACTCACTCTACTCTGCTAATGCCAATCACAACAGGCAAATGGCTTTCAGCGTGCCATTGACAGCCTAGCCTGAGAGTGGCTCTTGAAATAGTGCTAGACAGCTCAGAGTACCTGTAATTGTGGAGCCCAGTGAAAACGCTCACCCGCTTCAAGGGCTCTGTTTTCGTTGGCTTAAAGTGACAATACACCTATTTTTATCCGCCGTCAGCACTTGGCTAAAAAGCTTGTTGCTGTATGGCTGTTGTGGAAAAGCTTCTCAATGACAAAGGCTACACCCTTCTACTTACGTCCCGCCCCCCTTCCCTCACATAAATGTGAAATATATACACACACTCGCACTAACTCACTCACTCTCAAGGCTCATTGAATGCAGTAAATATTTCTGATTTATGGCCTTTCTGTTTGGTGCTGCAGAGATTTCGGCTTTTGAAGAGGCCATGCTAAATAGATGACAGATGAGCATATAAAGAATTAAATAGCTCCTGCAGACCGTGTGTCGCTGTGTGTGTGCACATCTGTCTGTGTGTGTGTGTGTGTGTGTGTGTGTGCACGTCTGTCTGTGTGTGTGTGTGTGTGTGTGTGTGTGCATGTCTGTGAGTGTGCGTGTCTGTGTTTGTGTGCGTGCACGGAAGTCTGAGGGAGATAAAGTAACCAAATACAGTGGTAGTATCGATACGAGTGCTTGCTGGCAGGGAGAGTGGACCAATAGGCTGTTTGTGTTTGTGGACACGGTAGGTTTGACCACGGCCTGTGCATGTTCTATAATCAGACACAGATGCACAGGGCTGATGCAGTGTAGTGTAAGAGCCTTTCCTGTTTGGACTGAGCTGAAAGGTGGGCCAAGTCTTTGAGGCTCCAGAAGCTTCTATCTTCCTCTTGGTCGATCTGTGGTGTTTTTCCCCTCCTGCTTCCTCTCTCTCTCTCCCTCTCCCTCTCCCCCTTTTTTTATCCCTCTGCTTTCACAGGAGACTAAAACCCCCTCTTTTGCCCACCCACCCCCCCTCTTTTATCTGCCATTAATTTGCAGAGCTGATCTGATCGACAGCCTGAAAATTCAATTTAATGACCTGCCTCTGTGCGCATAATATGATTTTACAGCCTGTTATGGTCAAGCAGAGGTACAATTTACATAATGATCGCACTGAGATAGGGCCGCTGCTGTTGCTGTGGCAACCTGGAAGAGGGGCAGAGGAATGGCGACAGGAGCCTGTGGGGGGTGGGGGTGGAGGAGGAGGGGTGTGGCAGTTAGATTGGGTGGAAGTAAGAGGGCTTGTGGGGGGGTGGGCAGGAAGAAGTGGGAGGGGGAACTGGCCGCCTGGGTCATAAGGGTAGAAACACAATTCCACACAGGTCAGAACAGACCTCCTGTCCAGCTGAAGGGGGATGACCTGTCAGAGTGCAGAGGTCCCTGCCCCCAACCACACAAACACACACACACACACCCACACACAGTCTCACACTCACACTGTCTCACACGCCTCCCCACCGTCAATGAGTTGCCCTCCCCCTCCTCCACGTAAAAAAAAAAAATGAGTGGAATGTGTCCTGCGAGGAGAAATCTCTCACACCTGCTGGGCCATCTGCCCAAGCTCATAATCAATTTGTCTGCTGCTTACTCCAGCGAGATTTCTCCTGTCGAGGAGCACAGGAGCGCGAGAGGGCTGCGCTGCTTTGGTTTTTTTGGCCCACTGCTGTTTCTCATGTGGCGGTGGAGGGGGTAGGGGGTGATGGGCTCCCTGTCCTCGAATAATCTGCTGTAATGTAATAGGGGGAAAGTGCTTTCTCTGATTGTCCTGTGTGTGTGAGTGAGAGTGTGTGTGTGTGTGTGTGTGTGTGTGTGTGTGTGTGTGTGTGTGTGTGTGTGTGTGAGAATAGAGCCTGGGGTGTCGTCTTACCCTGGTTATTCTTTCTCTGCACCACTGATGGACGGTATAAATATTACCGTTCTCTCACTCTCTCTCTCTCTCTCTCTCTCTCTCTCTCTCTCTCTCTCTCTCTCTCTCTCTCTCTCTCTCTCTCTCTCTCTCTCTCTCTCTCTCTCTCTCTCTCTCTCTCTCTCTCTCTCTCTCTCTCTCTCTCTCTCTCTCTCTCTCTCTCTCTCTCTCTCTCTCTCTCTCTCTCTCTCTCTCTCTCTCTCTCTCTCTCTCTCTCTCTCTCTCTCTCTCTCTCTCTCTCTCTCTCTCTCTCTCTCTCTCTCTCTCTCTCTCTCTCTCTCTCTCTCTCTCTCTCTCTCTCTCTCTCTCTCTCTCTGTCTTCCCCTCACCCCTGTATCAGCTTTGTGTAATGGGAGAGTGGTAATTGTGACGCATTACTGTCGTTTATCTGGGCTCGGTGAAACGGTATTAGCATATTTCAGGATCTTAATGAAATAATCCCTCACCGTAATGGCTGGAGCTGGGGGAGCTGGGGCCGCTCGCTCTCTCTCTCCTCAGCCCAGTGTAGCACACTTGTCCCGGCTCCAGATCGACCCAGCAGGCCCATGGGCCCCAGAGCGCAGTTAGGGCTGTCCACTGCCTGCCAATGACAGAGAGGTGTGTGTGTTTGTGTGTTTGCATTCGCACTTGCTATGACTTCCCAGAGTGCCTCCCCTTTTTTTAAAAAGTACTTTGTTCTTTGTTCTTTGTGTGTGTGTGTGTGTGTGTGTGTGTGTGTGTGTTGAAGGGGGTGCGTGCTGTCCCCTACTTTACTCTGTCTGTGCCAATTAAAGTTAACCTTTTGATTTTTTATTTCTGCTTCTCTTTCAGACTGAGATAGCCAAGCGTCTCAATGCCATCCTTGCTCAGATCATGCCTTTCCTGTCACAAGAGGTAGGCTACCTGTCCTGTTCTTCGCATCACTGTGAAGTTTGGTGTCATCATTTGTGACTGAAAAACCACCTGCTCAGAGCCCTCAACCATGTTCTGCTTTGTTTTCTGTCTTGTCCACTTGTAGCACCAACAGCAGGTGGCTCAGGCTGTTGAACGTGCCAAGCAGGTGACAATGACCGAGCTGAATGCCATCATCGGGGTACGTGGACTTCCCAATCTGCCCCTCACCGTGTGTATACCCCTCTTCTATCTTCATTTGACCTCCATTAGCCAGGGGCAAACCTGCACGCATAGGAGTCATGCGGCTGCACAGCACAGCACAGCACAGCACAGCACAGCACAGCACAGCACAGCACAGCACAGCATCACTCCGCAGCCCACATGTGGGCTAACTAGCTAACCAGAGCCAGAGCCGGTCTCAAGGGTTGGGTTGGGTTTGGGGGTAGGGAGGTGGTGTACAGGGGTTCTGAGGACAGTTTAGGGGTTGGTGTTGGTGCAGGGGTTTAGACGCTCTCATCGCCACCATATATGTGTGTGTGTGTGTGTGTGTGTTTGTTTCCATGTGTGGGGCAGTGCACCCATCAGCTTCCGCTGCTTGCAGATTTGCCCCCGTCATTAATGGCCTTTGAACTTTGAGTTTTTGAATTTTTTTGTTCAATTTGTATGATGTGATTTGTTCTCTCTCTCTCTCACTCTCTCTCACTCTCTCTCTCTGCTATGTTCATTTTTGAAGTCATGTTTATTACCTGGGTTACTTTTACTTTGCTTATTATTGATGTTTGTTTTCACAGAGTCCATTGTTTTGGTTTTAAGTTGTATGTTCTCCTGTGTTTTTAATGCCATTCTGTGTTTTTTAGGTTGTGATGTCGCGTTCAGTGTCAGTACTTAACTCCTAAAAGCTAGTTTGAAAACATCTTCAGTGTTAAAGCTTGCTGGCTTTGCAAAGCCGTAGTGCATTAATAGGATAGAGGAGGAACGGTTTAGTCTCAGAGCTGCTTGTGTGGCCTCGTCTCGGATGATGGACGCCCGCAGGAGGTGTGTGCGCCATCACTTACTTACTCACCCAGCCACCGCCGACGCCGTGACTGCATCGTGTCGCTACGTGAACACGTAATGGTGGTTTCGTGTTTTTTTGCACTCACTAGCACCCCTAGGGAGAGGCGAAGCCTGACGCCCTGACTACAGGATGTTCCCTTAGAGCTTTATAGCAGCAGTCATCCCAACAGTCACGGGACAGGTGCGCCTTCACAAGCCCCTCAACACCTGCCCTCGAGGCCCACGCCAGCCACTCCTGGGGAAGGGTGGAGCGGGGGCCAGTGCAGCACAGTGCACTGCAGGGTTAGGTAGTGGGAGGTGAGTGTCTAAGACCGGCAGTGGGAGACGAATAGCTGACCCCGCTTTGATTAGCCTCCTTGCAGCGGTTGTTAGGAAGCCAGGGACTGGGGTCAGGGCAGCTGGAGCCAGATATTGGAATTCAATTAAGGCAAATGAGCCAAGACTATGACCCCCATTTTCAAGGTAATTGCTTCCTTCAGTTCGCTTGAATGCAACTGTCGGCGGGGCCTGTCATTAAGCAGGCGACCATTCAGCAGAGCAGCTTGGCAAAGCCCCCTCTGTCCTTTCTCTCTGTCACACACACACACACACACACACACACACGACCTCAGTGTCTCCTCACCACATCGGTTGAATAACAGAGGCAGTCAGGCGGGCAGCCTTGCGTGCGCGCACACACACACATACATATACACAAACACACACACACACCAAGAGACATGCACAGATTCTCTCTTTTTCTCGCTCACTCACACACATGCGCGCAAACACACATACGCAGAAGAAAAACAAGCTTTTATTTGTTGAATGGAGCGATGGCAGTCGATCAATCTCCATGCCTTCCCTCTCTGTATGAGGTTGTGGGGGTGGGGGGGTGAGGAGGGGAGCAGAGCCATTAGAGATTCAACGTTAATCAGGAGCCAGCAGTGTCTGGCAGCTCACTGCAGTCAGCCGGCAGAGGGAGGGAGAGGGGGGATGGGGAGAGAGAGAGGGAAAGAGAGGGATATGGAGAAAAGAAGGGGACTCCAACAGATGACAGGGGGAGGAAGTGTGTGTGTGTGTGTGTGTTGGGGGGGTGGGTGGGTGGTGCAACACGACAGAGAGAGGGAAAGAGAGGGATGATAACACAGGTTCTTTGCATTGTGTTCACCACAGTCTGTCAGGTCTAGATGGCCATATCTGTGGCGGGCGGCCATCTTAATGAGTCACTGAGTTTGTTGTTAATAATAACTGTTAGCCAGCGCAACCCTGGGAAAAACAACTAGGTAAAGAGTCAGACCTATTTGCCAATCATGGGTGGCCACAGGGCTCAGGTTCTTCCGGCCCTGCCAAGATACCTGCAGGGATTAGGATGGCACAGACAGCTTCCTGTTAGCAGGGCTCTTATCCGTACTAGAAAAACCAATGTAAATAGTAGTCTTCCACAGACCTATCGCTCATGTAAAACACACAACTTACTATGTTGTGTTATTGGCGTGGCAATCTTTTTTTCTTTTTTTGATTTGAGGAACTTCAGGTGTGCTTTGCATAGATGAGCTGTACATTTGAGTTTCAAATCTAGATTTCCATGTTGGCCGTTGCTATTTTTTTCCTCTTCTTTTTTTAAAAATGCTGGCCCACTTCCGTTGCTTTTTTCTGTTTGGACAGATTGCGCGTGTGTGTGTGTGTTGCACAAGAAGTGTTTCTGCAGAGAGTGGCGGCCATCTTTTCCCGTTTCATTGCTGTTGGTGGTCATGATGTATCTCGCGTAATTAGCCCTTATTTTTAATGACGTAAATTAGTCGCCATCAGTTCTCCCAGCACAGTAGGTCGCACTCTCAGCCGCTCTGATCACCATACCCAGCTCATCTCTCTGTAGCTGTGTGTGTGTGTGTGTGTTATGAATAAGAGAGACTGTGCGTCTCAGTGGATTGCCAGTATCATGCTCATTAGATTTCTCACCAGGCCCTCTCTTTCTCTCTTTCTTTCTCTCCCTCACTCTTTTTCCTCTTCCAACCCCCTTCTCCACCACCAGCAACAGCAACATGCTGTCTACCCAGCCCTGATGGTTAGTAGTGGGATGTGTGTGTGTGTGTGTGGTATTTGGGAAGCTGATATGTTGACCTCCATGTTACTCCGTGTGCTTTATTGTGGCATGCCAAGTGTGTTGGCTTCATGTGTGTGAGTGGTGGTGGGGGAGGGGGGGGGTGTTGGTGCTGGCAGGATCCACTGAAGGGACAGACGGGCGTGCATGTTGCTCAGTAACCACATGAAAGCTCTCAGCCTTCGCTGGGGCTACTGCTCTCACCTGATGCCTGCAAGTTGATTGAAGCAGCTTGATTTTTTTTTCCCTCTTTTTTTTTATACTTTTTTTTGACTGTTGGCTTTAATTGCTTTCCCTTTCTCTCACTCACACCACCCCACCCATCCCCACACACCTCCCCATATTTCCTACCCTCCCGTGAAAATTGCCTGAGCTTTGGAGACATTTACACAGATGTAAAGGATAAGTGTGGTGAGAGCAGGTCTTTATCCAGGAATATTGAATTAGACCTCTGTCTCAGACCCCCCCCCCCCCCACCCGTGTCCTCCGAGGCGCTCTAATGAGGCTTCTTGATGATCCTCTCCACATGTTCCCCTCATTAGGCCCGAGTGAGTGAGTGAGTGAGTGAGCGAGCGAGCAAGCGAGTGAGTGAGTGAGTGAGTGAGCAGGAACGTCCTTGTTCCTGATTATTTCCCCTCCGCGCTCCACAAATAAGCGTCTCCTTGACACCATCACTATATTGATGAACAAACTAATGACAACACAATACACTGTCTAATTGCCAGCCAAGCTGAGGAGCATCTCTGCCTATGTGGGTTTTTTTTTTTTTTCATGATGGTTAGTGGATGTTTCCAAGATGCCTCTAATGAATCTATATGAGGACGTAGAGGTGAGCGGCTGCCTCTGAGGCAGTAGGCTTTGGACTGTTTGCTGATGGTTTCCCTAAGTGTTATTTAACCTTGTTTTACACCACTTGCTTCCCAGGCTGAGTGCCTTTTTAACTCCCGTCCATTTCATCAGTACTCTGTCTCTACAAGACACTGTGTGTGTGTGTGTGTGCGCGTGTGTGAGTGTGTGCGTGCATGCGTGCGTGCGTGTGTGTGTGTGTGTGTGTGCGCGCGAGAGAGAGAGATGCTGCCAGAGTAACAGCTGGGGCCAGCAGCCCTGTTTCAGCCTTTTAGTTGTTGAAATGTTGGTTTGTGTCGACACCAATGCTAGATTGTCATTGATTTACATGGTCAGTTGAAGCCAAAGGTTCCTCAATGTTTGCCTGGTGGTAGTACTGGTACTGTAGTGGTAGTGGTACTGCAGAATGCCAGTTGAAGTACATTTGAAGTGCCTGTGCTTCTGCTGCTCTGACCATGCGTGGACATGTGTGTTTTGGGGGAGGGTTTTGCTTGAAGCCTGCCACTAATCATTTTGTTCCAGTGCAGTGTGAGCCCCGTTTCTGCCCCAGTTGTGTGGCACAGAAGTGCGAGAGAGATAAAATGAAACTGATGGCCGTACTGCTGGCTGCACTCTGTTGTGATGCAATGCTGTGTGGTGTGATGTCTGTCCCACCGCTTTGCGTCTTCCCACTGACCCACTGAATGTTTGTGTGTCTCCACAGCAACAGCAGCTCCAGGCTCAGCACCTGTCCCACGCTGCCCACGGACCCCCTGTTCAGCTGCCCCCCCACCCCTCGGGCCTGCAGCCACCCGGCATCCCACCAGTCACGGGCTCTGGCTCAGGTCTGCTCGCCCTCGGAGCCCTGGGCAGCCAGCCTCACCTGCCCGTGAAAGATGAGAAGAACCACCATGACATGGAGCACAGAGGTGAGCCCACAGCCTGCTGGGTTAGCCAGAATGTCTAATGCTAGCCATCTCAGTTAATAGTGCCACTATGTCACCTACTGTGCCTGACATTTATACAAATCATAGTTAGCTGAAGCTATTCATAAAGTCAGTGCAAGCCACTGTAGCTTATAGCGTCATCGCAGTGGCTGCTATGGGCAGTCTTCATACAGAGCTCAGTTAGCCTAAACCCGTCATGTAGCTTCATTACAGTAGCTGCTGTGGACAGCATTCATACAATCTTTATATAGCCATTGCGAGCCACTGAAGCTAACATCACTGTACTGTATAACGTCATTCAGAGAGGCAAACACAGATGGTTAAGCGCAACAGTTCACCCGGGTCCGTCTGAGTGTGCTTGTCAAAGTGAAACCTTGAGGTAGTTAAAAGGAGAAAAGCTTCTTAATGTGATCTTCCTGACAGATTCCAGGCATGCACGTATTAACTTTGCCTCTCTCTCTCTTTCGGTCCATCTGCGCTCCATCCTCCTCTGATGCCTGCTTTGTGTGGGGGGATGCCAATAAAAGAGCGGGAGTCTAGCACGGTAAGTTTGTGCTTTGATGCTATCACACAGGTTTTCTAACACAGTAACACGTGCTTGACATTGACTTTTGGGATCAGTCGCTTTGGTGATTAAGGGGCTGTGTGCGGAATTAAAGAAGCGCCTTGCTGGAATTCATCCACTAAAGTAGAACACACCAAATTTGTATTGGGTAAGCGGTTTTTAAATAAAATAATGAATGGAAGATGAAGTCTGCAAAATAAGCCTGTGCCTGTCTAATCCAGGTGGAAAATGACTTAAATCACAAGCCAGGGATTAGCAGCTCTATAATTTCATCACAATTAAAAAAGACTTTGACTCCCCGTCTTAAAGGATTTAGCGCCATCCAACCCCCTACCCCCCACCCCCACCTCTCTGCCACCCATATCCTTTTTCCTCCTGCCTGCTTTCTCGCTTCATTTCTCTCCCCCCATCCTGTCTTCCTTTTCTTTTTCTTTTCCTTTTTTTTTTTCCTCTTCCTCGTTTTTTTTCCCATCTCTCTTGGCTACCAGTGCACATTAATGAGCACAAATGCAGAATTGTTTTCCGCCCCTTAGCCGCCCACGTCTTGTTTAAGTCATTTATTAGATGGCCTTAAATCTTTCTGATGGCACAGCGATGGTGCATTGAGGTTGCCTTTCAATTAAACAGGACCGCATGAATAGGCTCAGTCATGTCTGAACAGAAAGGGACGCTACACAGATCAATGCTATGGCCCATCAGCCACCCACCCACACACACACACACACACCCCTCTCCTGTCACCCCTTCCTGTGGTCCTGGGTCATCTGATAATGCATAGAGGCTTTGAATATGGAGCCCCATTAACCATTGTCTCTAAAGTTGGGCCTTGATGGGGCCGGCAGCAGACCAGTGCGCCGGAGGGCCAGCGGCGAAGCAGGCGGTCAAACGGGATGGACGGTCCTTTCTCTTCAGTCTGCCTCGTGTGTGTGTCTGTCTGTCTGTCTGTCTGCGGAGGGAGCGCTTGGGGGGGAGCCAAGCCCGCTGTGCCTCTGCTCTTACAATGGCAACATTCATGTGCATATTTTGAGTGTTGGCGGCACAGGGGCTTTAAGAGTCAGGAAGGCTCAAATTCCTTTGTGCTGCCTCCAGGAGAGCGGAGAGCTGCCTAGAAAACACTTCCGAAGGCTCCTGAAAGTGGCCCAACCACATCCTCCTTTTCAACTCCGAGGGCAGGGTTTGGACTCACCACCCCCCACCCCTTGTCCTCCACCTCCCTCCTCCGGGCGGTGAGGGGAGCTGATAAAAGGCGAGCTGTCAGGCTGCGGAGAGCAAGAGCGTGGGCGTGGGCATGGCTGGCACTGACACTGGCACAGGCACTGGCACACAGGCTGAGCTCCTGGCTTCTGCTCCCTGCCACTGGTGCCTACCCCCACACCCACTTCCAAACCCCAACCAGCCCTTCGGCCCAGCAGCTGAGGGACGGTGCCAGCCTGCTTGGGTATGCCCTTAGTGGGCACCTCTCACTCCACCACCACTGCTATTATGCTGCCCAGCCTACCAGATACCACCCCTCCTCTCTTCCTCCCTCAACCCCTCTTCCTCCCATATCCCTCCTTCCTTCCAGACATTCTTTTCTCATCTTTTTGTACCTCTCTCTGTCTCTCTCCCTTCCTCTTCTCACCCACACTCTTCCTGTCTTTCTATTTCTCCACGTCACTCTACCCCATTGCACTTGGTTTCATTTCTCTCCTCCCATCATTCCCTGCTCCCTCTCTTTTGTGTGCTCCCCACCCCTCCATCTAGTGGAAACCCACTAAGAGCAATAAAAACTCTGAGTGGTCCTGGCACACAACCAGGGAGAGGCAGAGGGAGAGAGGGGCAGAGAGAGAGAGAGAGGCAGTGCGGGCTGACACTCCTGTGGCCATCCGTTCAGGCCCAGTGCCTTGGGAGAAAGAGCCGCTGTTGGCTTTTTTGTTTTCTTTTGAGGCTCATTGAGGCTGGGGGCCAGTGCTGGTGTGTGTGTGTGTGTGTGTGTGTATGGGGGGGGCAACCAACCGTGGGATAGGAAAACAAGCTGTTCTCTGCCTGGTTAACTCTCAGGGAGCTGGCCTGTTGGTTTTGGTCAGGTTGCTTGTGTTGTGATGTGGTAGTGATTTTTTTTTTTTTTTTTTTTTCCTACTCTCCTTTCATTTTTTACATCCCTTTATCCTATGCCCCCCCACACACACAGCTCTGCAGAGCTCTGCTCTGGTTTAGTCTGGTGTGTCCTGTTGTCCAGTTGGCACAGATCTGTCAGCACCGGCCCAGTGGTGCTGTTTGGGCTCGGTCTGCGGATTTGTCCAGACTGTTTGAAGTGTGAAGAGGGCTATGTTGGTGTGTGTGTGTGTGTGTGTGAGAGAGAGAGAGAGAGAGAGAGAGCGCGAGCAAGTGAGCACACTCTTTGGGGCTCAGTTTGCTCAGCTGCCCTTGGCCTGCTCTACCTCATTGCCCCAGATTCACTGGTGTTGCCCAGTCACCCACACCCCAAACTCACACACCCCATCCATCTCCATCTCCCTTCTCCAGTGGCCCCATGCCTGCAAGGCCAGCATGATCCAACATGGCAGTGGGCTTCTAGCCTCACTCTGATCCAGATGTGTTTGCGTTTGGTAAGCACAAGGGATTTACAGCCATGTCTCATTTAAGGCCTCGGCTTGTGTGCTGCTCGCTGCCTCCTCTGTGAAATGTGCAACAGCTACACGCACACACACACACACCCACACACACAGACTTTGGGCAGTGTTTATGTTGCTGAGACGTCATCCTCATGTTCTCCTGTCCTCTTGTCTCTTGTGACTGCAGAATAACTCCGTCTCCCCATCGGACAGTCTGCGCACCAGCGAGAAGCACCGAGGATCCTCAGACTACAGCCTGGACTCCAAGAAACGCAAGGTGGAGGAGAAGGACAGCATGAGCAGATATGTGAGTGCGCACGCACACACACACACACACACACACACACACACACGGGGGTTCCCATGAATCGCCAGCTTTGAGATGACTAGCCTCAGTCTCCATTTAAAAAAAAATCCAAAATTCTAATTTCATAGGACCTGTCACTTCACTCACCAAGCTTTAGCGTTGACATGATTATAGCCTCAGTCTTTTATTTGTTCACATTTATTAAATTAATTGAATTAAATTAATTCCCCTAGCTGTACCAGCATGCAGCACGACTGGGGATTACTGAGCCTCTGTGCCTGTATTTTGTGTTTTAACATTCTGTTGTTGTTGTTTTTAACAGGACAGTGACGGGGACAAGAGTGATGATCTGGTGGTGGATGTGTCCAATGAGGTAAAAGGGCCTAGCTTCTAGTCTTGTGTTGCTGAGATTGTCATGCTTGGTGTAGTGCAGCCTAATGCCATTTGGTGTAATCTCTATGCATATTAATTACAATGAGAGCTGTTAAGACCCTGTCAGGGATTAGTGGGGAAAAGGGCACAGTCCATCAGGGAACATCTGCTGTAGAAATCCTGGGGATCTGCTGACAGCTCTACAGCCTTTGTGTGTGCGGTGTGTGTGTGTGTGTGCACGTGTTTGTGTTTATGTCTGTGTTAATGTTTGTGTGTGTGTGTGTGTGTGAGTGAGAGAGATGATATGCTGTGCTTGACCTACATGTCCTCACATCCGTTGGTTCTTAACTCTCTCTCCCCAGGATCCAGCCACCCCCAGAGTAAGCCCCGCCCACTCCCCCCCAGAGAACGGCCTGGACAAATCCCGCGCCCTGAAGAAGGACGCCCCCAACAGCCCCGCCTCCGTGGCCTCATCTGGCAGCACCCCATCCTCCAAAGCCAAGGAGCACTCCCACGTAAGAGAAGAGAGAGAAAGAGAGAGAGAGAGGCAGGCAAATAGATCCTGCAGGGCTGGGAAAGGGCTTACTAGTGTTCCGCATAGGAGTGTTGAGTGCAGTGGGGGTCGGGGGTTGGCAGGTGGTGTATGTCTTTGGGGGGCTGTGTGTCAGTGGGGAGGGGGGTTGAGGGTTAGTGCTCTGTGTGCATATTAGGGGCACCCACTGACCTGCTGCTTCAATCTCCTTTATGGCTCAGGAATAAATGTCACTTGGTAGCTGGAGCCCAGCTGTAAATAAATCAGTGAATGTCAGAGATCCAGCCGCCCAATCCTGCGGCCCTGGATCAGCCCTGTCTCCTTGGCTAATGTCTCAATGCGCTTAAGCACCGCGGCATAACACGGAGCGGCACACCACAGCACAGGCAGTGAGGCACGGCAGGGCACAGCGTCTCTCTGGGCTGGAGGAAAGATGAAAGCCCAGTGAGGGATGAGGAAGACTGCCATGTCCTTTGTGCTGCTGATGGGCCGTGGTATAAATAGAGCCTTACAGCCCGGCAGCCGTAATGAGCTGTCAGCATTAGATTGGATTACGCTGAGCTTGCACTCAAATTGTCACTCTGGATTGGAACATTTGTGTTATTTAGGATTTTTGCGGGCTTTATTTATTTGCTAAACAAACATATCCTCATCCTGACACATTTCTCTCTTCCTCTCTGCAGAATGACAAGTCATCCACACCGGGGCTGAAATCCAACACCCCCACCCCACGCAACGATGCCCCCACCCCAGGGACCAGCACCACCCCCGGGCTGCGGCCCATCCTGGGCAAACCACCTGGCATGGAGGCCTTGGGTAACTATCACCATCACAGGATTAATTTGCCCTCCTTGGTGCATCAGTGCACCCACCCATCTCTCTCTCTCGCTCTCTCTCCTACCCCCTCCCCCTGTCTGTCTGTCTGCATTGGTGTTTTGCGGTGGACTAAGTCTGTTTCTCTTCCCCTGTGTCCCTCCCAGCAGCCCCTGCCCTGCGGACCCCTCTGTCCATCGCTGGCTCCTACGCCACGCCCTTCGCCGTGATGGGTCACCATGAGATGAACGGCTCCCTGACCAGCCCAGGAGTCTACGCCGGCCTGCACATCTCCCCCCAGATGAGCGCAGCTGCCGTTGCCGCCTACGGACGATCGTCCATGGTGAGCCCCCAACCCCCACACCCCCTTACTTGTGCCAACTTCACCGCTCTCCCTGTCCACCACCCTTACCTACTTCCCTGTTTCATGCCCACAGATTGCCCGTAAGGAGGTATACACATATATACGCACACACACACACACACACGTCCCACCATCTATGACGCAGTTACTTACTTTGCATTCATTTCCTGTTTAAGTAATGTACTGTTTCAATATTGCCTTGTTCGTTTGTACTGCGCTGGTTGGCGGCAGGTCGGGTGAGAAGCCTGAGCCTGTAGGCACGCCGCTGTATCTGTGCTACTAACAAGGAGCTGTTTGAAGTGAGTGGAAAGATAGCTGGAGGAAAATTAAGCAGTCTAGTCGTGCTCCTGTACTCTCTCTAGCTGCCAGGGAGAAAAGATGTAGATTAGCCGCTAGAGCCCCCAAGTGTTATTTTATCTCTCGCTCTCACTATCTCTCTCTCACTATCACTATTTCTCTCTCTCTCTCTCACTCGCTCTCAATTTGTCTTCGACCTAAAACTCTCACACTCTCTTTCTCCCTCTCTTTTTTTTTTCTTTCTCTCCCTCTTTTTTTTCCCTCTCTCTCTCTCTCTCTCTCCCCCTCTCAATCTTTTTTCCCCTCTCACTCTATCTCTATCTCTGCCACCTAGATGAAATAATAGTGGTGTTCTAGCTGTGTACTTATTATGGCAGCGCATGTGTTTTTAAATTGCTGTGTTAGCAGCTGTAGACTTCGCCTAATTGTTGCTCTGTGTGTGTGTGTGTGTGTGTGTGTGTGTGTGTTTGTGCGTGCTTTGCAGGCGGGGTTTGATCCACACCCTCACATGAGAGCTCCAGGCCTCCCTACCAGCCTCACCTCCATCTCTGGAGGAAAACCGTAAGTCCCTCTGCGACTTTGTGTAAGCAAACAACAAACACAGCACATTACACACACACAGCGCATCACACACACACACACACACACACACACACACACATACAAACACCTCTTACTTACTGTACCTGGCTCAGCTGTGTCTTGGGCTGTAATCTGTGCCTATCTTGATGTTTTAGCGCCACATTAAAGAGATGAGAGAATAAGAGGAGCAGGTTTTTTAATAGTCATTTACAGGCCTGACCTTTCCTGTGAATGAGCCAAAGTCTCATTCTATAACACTGGAAAGGTTATGGCCGGACAACTCTGTGTTTGTGCGTGTGTGCGTGTTTGTGTGTGTGTGTGTGTGTCTAAGCCCAGGTATCTGTGTGTGTGTTCACAGTGCCTACTCCTTCCATGTCAGTGCTGACGGGCAGATGCAGCCAGTGCCCTTCCCCCCGGACGCTCTGATTGGTCCGGGCATCCCGCGCCACGCCCGGCAGATCAACACGCTGAGCCACGGTGAGGTGGTGTGCGCCGTCACCATTAGCAACCCCACACGCCACGTCTATACCGGCGGCAAGGGCTGCGTCAAGATCTGGGACATCAGCCAGCCCGGCAGCAAGAGCCCCGTCTCCCAGCTCGACTGCCTGGTATGAACTCAAGCACTCTCTTTTGTGTGCACATACACACACACACTATAGTCACTGCCCTACTGCTCCACCATATATACATTAGGGATAAGACATGATTTTCGAATAGTCGTGTATTCAATCTACCACAGATATTCGAATAGTTAATTTGATTACCATTTTAACTCCATAACTTGAGGAACCCTGAAAAAATGATCAGGGAACAGGAATGGAAATGCCTGGCAAGCACATGAGCTACTTCAGTGTTCCTGCGACGTCTCTGATGCTCCGATGTAGGCTAAATGTAAATTAGCTAAACACCAAGTTTTATTTACTTACTTTTAGCCAACTTTAAATGACGACAACACGTTTCTCGATGAATCAAACTTCCAGCTACACATCCTAAAAGATTCTTCCCCCTGTCTCTCCCTTTCTGTCCTCATGAGAGTTTGCGAGTTTGCTTACTTGCATGGAGAGTGTGGGGTCGATTGTCGAATAAATGTCATTGATTATCGAATAGCATTTTTGCCAGAAATGCACATGCATGCATGAGTAATCGGCCACTTTGCACACAAATTCACACTAGTCCAGGTCTCACCAATTTACACACACACACACACACTCACTCACTTACTCACTCTCTCTCATAATGGCCAGCCCAATGCAGCCCATCCTCTGTAGTACACAGTGCTGTTGATTCTGCTCTCTGCTCTCCCCACTCCATCACCAGCCGCTGGTTGAGTCGGGCCCTTTGTTGTGCCACATATTAATCAGACGGCACACTCCCATTCGCGGTCGCCCACTCCCCCTCCCTCCTGTCCGCACACGGGGGAGGGGAACGAGTGGGAGCGCTGGCCTTCCGATGAGGGTTTTAATGCCCATATTACAGAGCTATTTAATTCCTCTGAAAGCCTCCGGTTGTATTGATCGTGTTCCGGATGCATCACCCCTGTGGATTAAATCCAGCTCGCTCTCCCGCTCGCACACTCCCTCACTCACTATCGCTTTCACAGACACCTCAGTCACACACACACACACACACACACACACACATTTACTCTCCCCTCTACCCCTCTTAAGCTCTCATCCTTTCACCTGTGGTTAGCCCTCTCCCTCACTCTCCTCTCCTCTCCTGTCGTGTCCACTAACAGAACCGTGACAACTACATCCGCTCGTGTAAGCTGCTGCCGGACGGACGGACGCTCATCGTGGGCGGAGAGGCCAGCACGCTGACCATCTGGGACCTGGCCTCGCAGACGCCGCGCATCAAAGCCGAGCTGACCAGCTCTGCACCGGCCTGCTACGCCCTGGCCATCAGTCCTGACGCCAAGGTGTGCTTCTCCTGCTGCAGCGATGGAAACATCGCCGTCTGGGACCTGCATAACCAGACACTCGTTAGGTGAGTGGACAAACAGGTAGACGCAGGACGAGGGTCACCTGGGCTGAATCTCTGGCGTGAATCAGCTAGTCGTGAAGTGGCAAATCATGCCAGTGATATCTTTGAGAGTTTAGGACTTGGTGGGGGATTGCCACTGGGGAACAAGGCCTGGCTTTCTCTTGGTTAATTCATTGTTATCATCATTGTTATTGTTGTTTATAGTGTTTTATTGTAGTTGTCGTTGTTGTTTGACCACCTGTCATCTCTCTGCAATCTGTAGGCAGTTCCAGGGTCACACTGACGGTGCCAGCTGCATCGACATCTCCCATGACGGGACCAAGCTGTGGACTGGCGGCCTGGACAACACAGTCCGCTCCTGGGACCTGAGGGAGGGACGGCAGCTGCAGCAGCATGACTTCACCTCACAGGTGAGGCCTCTCCGCATAGACTAACACTTCATATATTAGGCTTAATATATTAGGGTTTCTATATATCAGGGCTTCATATTTATATCCCATGAATACAGCCACCATGCAGTCCCATTCTAAAAAGCTACAATAACATGTACATTAGTTCCGTATATGTAATCGAAGCTCTTCCGCATAGTACAGATTTTACATTAACCTCTGACAGGATGTGGTGAACTGTGAGGTTTTTTTTCCACTTGATTTGATTGTGTGTTTGTGTGTGTGTGTGTGCAGATCTTCTCCTTGGGCTACTGTCCGACAGGCGAGTGGCTGGCTGTGGGCATGGAGAGCAGTAATGTGGAGGTTCTCCATCACACCAAGCCAGACAAGTACCAGCTGCACCTCCATGAGAGCTGTGTGCTCTCACTCAAGTTTGCCTACTGCGGTAAGAACACACACACACACCCAGCAGACAGCTGTACACTGTCAAACAGCGATCCTGTTTGTGGGGTTCACTTTCAGTGTAACTCAACCTCATCTCTCTCTCTCTCTCTCTCTCTGGCTCTCTCTCTGTAGTTCTCACACTCGCACTCTGTGCTTCCTGCTTTGGTTTTATGGGTGAAATGGTGTGTGATGGTAGAAATAGTTATTTAGAGACAACCTTGAGTGTCCTCTGCTATTAGGGTGTGTGTGTGTGTGTATGTAAGTGTGTTTCTGTGCACTGAGTGCATTTCCATTTTCCTTTGTAAAGGTAAATGGTTCGTGAGCACGGGGAAGGACAATCTACTGAACGCCTGGAGGACTCCCTACGGCGCCAGCATATTCCAGGTATGCCAATCAATACAGCTAATCGTCTGGCCGGCTGAAACGTGTGCTGAATGTGTTTAGTTTCAAAGGGCACCGTGGCAGGAGGGGGTGGGGGAGGGGAAGGAGTTTGATGCAGCTGTAGTGTGGCAACAAGGTTAGACCAGTAGGCTGCATCTGTTGCGTCACTCGGTGGATACGCAACACATTAACAACACACCAGATATTCAAGATTATTGTAATGTACATTTTAGTTCTAGCTGTCATACTGTTAAAACCACAAACATAATTCAGTGATTTGTTCCCCATCCCACTTTCCCCATTGTCCCTGTCTACCAGCGCTCTACTACGTTGCCCATTTTGGGGAAAATACTTTTAATAATGGATTTACACTGTAATACACTGTATTACACTGTTTTTTTATTAGCACACATTAAGAATACCAAGATAATACTGAATTCCTATATTCTTAATTATTCTTAATGGTGACTCAATATGCATTCCAGTATTTCACATGTGGAGTCAGTGGTGTTTTATGTGGGTTTGCGGAACTCAATGTGGCATTGCCCCATGTATCAGACACTGGCTGTCTATTTCAGGTTTCTAAGAACTTGGCAAGTCACTGGGATGTTGTCAGCCCTCTGTTCTCTTACCAGTCCACGTTTGTTCAGCTCTTTTTAGGAATTGTTGACCTGTGTCGTCAGTTTGAGTAAACATGCCAGCGTGTGTGTGAGTAATGCCTCTAGCGCAGCCAAACTAAAAACTATGCTATCTACCTCCCCACCCCCAATCTCTGTCCACAGTCCAAGGAATCGTCGTCTGTGTTGAGCTGTGACATCTCTGCTGATGATAAGTACATTGTGACCGGCTCAGGGGACAAGAAGGCCACGGTTTATGAGGTGATCTACTGAAGCAGGGAAGCCCAGGACTAGAGCCCTTCTTTTGGGCCTGGAATAGGGGAGAAGCTCTCGCCCCCCCCTTGCACTCAACTTTACACACCAGGACCTCCTCTTCCCTCCCCCTCGCCGCCACTATGCTCTGGTGGATGTGGGGCACTAGCCAGCTCCGGACTGTTGAACCGAGACCGCAGTGTCCCTCAGTCTCGTTACCTAACAATGGATTTTGGCTTCAGTCTACAGTAGAGGCTTGCGTATATAGCTAACACTTCCACGCCAAGTGCAGCTCCTTTGGCACTAAAGAAGTAAATATTGTCATGCTGTTTTGGAATCTTTTTTTGTTTGTTTGTTTCTTTTTTTCCCCAGGGCTTTCTCCTGGGGTCATGTGCGCATCATGCTGATTCATTACTTTTTTTCTCTTTTTTTTTTTTTTTCCAACAAAATGAGAATGTTCTGTGTAACATGAAGCGGCGCTTCATTTTTAAACCGTGCTCCTTGGACGTCTTGTGAAAAGTGTACATACTGGAGTAATAAAGACATTTTATAAATATATATATTAAATATATATATATTTTCATGTCCTGGTATACTTGTGATGGTTTTCTTTCTGTCCATCTCCTCAATGCTTGCTTAGAAAGTAGGTTAGACCATTTTTTTTTTCCCATAATATTTTTTTTTTGTAAGCACAATCTCCAGGCTGACCTTTTCCTAAAATGTCTCTCTTGGGGGCGGGGGGGAGGAAAGTATAAGAAAAACTAAAGGAAAAAGAAATATCTCACAAGAACTTCTCTGAGCCGGAACATTTTACGGAGACTCAAATGTCTTTTTTGGAGATGTCCTTTGGATATGAGCGCTGAAAAAAGGCCCCTGGATAGACATGCTGCTTTTTGGACTAACCTTGGACACACACACACGCATACACACACACTTTCGGGCTTGTGCTGATGCAAGACATGGACGAGTGAGAGAGGAACTGATGGGAGACCTTGTAAATGAATTCTCATTAAACGTTAAGTTAACTAACCGTACTACTACTTGTCTGTGCCCTTTGCCCTGTTACTTGTATTCTTTGGATATGGAAGTTGGACGTCAGGACTAATAGCGACTGTAAAGGAGAGCAGTCCTCCTGTCCCAACCCACCCTGAACCCTGGTCCCACTCCCTCCCCGGACCCACTCCTGCTGGAATGGGAAACTGTGGAACCCTGGTGTTCGACTGGACTCGCCATCAGAATGCTTTGGCCTGTCTGTCACACTGATAATACAGTAGGACTGGACTGTGGATTTTGGCGTGCCTGTGACATGGTGGATTTAGTGAGTTGCAGGCAGTTTTTCCCTCTCTGGACTTCTCCCCCCCTCCACCCCAACACACACATACACACATACACATGGCGCCCTCCTTTCTTCCATCTCTGACACTGATTTGTGTAAACAATGTTGTCCAAGAGTGATTGTAGTTTTAATCCAGGTTGTGTTCTCTACTGGCCTGAGCCAGCGTTGGGCGTCCGGTCTTGTGTCAGTCTGCACTGGACTTTGGTGTTGTTGAGTGCCTGAGGCACAGAGGGACTGTATGGAAAGATATCATTTTTTAAAAAATAAATAAATAAATCACATTAACCCCTTAAATGAGGTGGGCAGGGAGTATACTGATTACTAAATTCCTAATCAGGCTTCTGTCAAAGTGTTCAGTACCAGGCTTTGCTTTTGTCCTGAACACTTTTTTTTTCTTTTTTGTCTCCTCCCCCTCCTTATCTGCCTTTCTTTCAGTAAGGACCTCTAAAATCACACCAAAGTATGTAGCAAACTGTGTCAGCACTGAAGATGTACAGTTGTTAATAATTCAATAAACTGTTTTTGTAGAAACCTGTTCTTCTCTCTTCCTGATGCATGGAGCTGATGTTTCCTGTTTCCTGTTCGAGAAGTGGAGGACCTGAGCTCTTCTGGGCATGAACCCCTTCCACACTATTACACTGAGAGCCAGATGAAAGTGAGGAGTGTCAGGATTAATCTTTCATAAGGCGCAGATGAAGAGACCGAGGCTGAGGGCCTGGTGGGGTTATTTAAGGTCTGGGCGGCCATATCTCTTGGGCTGAGATTTCTGCTTCAGCAGCAGCGACACAGAGGTAGCTGGTTTTGTAGGTGGGGGGTAAAAAGTGTGTGTGTCTGTGTGTGGTATGCAGGTATGCCATTGAGAAGCCCTCCTGTTGAGAAGATGGATGTGGATGGTTGTCAGAGGGGTGTGTGTTGTGTGTGTGTGTTGGGGTGGTGCTTGGTCTGGCCCCCACGTGTCGGTGGCTCTAGAGGGGCTGGCGAGGATTCCGCTGTCTCAGCTCAGTGGTGAAACCGCAGATGCAGCTGACACAAGCACACACACACACATGTACACACCACAGGCCTGCCCTCGCTGCAGAGTCGTGTCACACACACTCTCCATTACTGGAGCTCAAACGGATTACGAGTGGGGACGTGTGTGTGTGTGTGCCCTATGTCTCAGTAATTGCCCTTGCTGCGGCATAATGAGATGAATACATGAAAAACAAATGCCACATCTGGATGGCTCAGCATGCGGTGTGTTAAGTTGAGTAGTGTGTTGTGTAGTATGCTCACTTTACACACTTTAGTATGTAGTGTAGTGTGTGTTCATTTTAGTTTGTTGGGTGGTGTGTTCACTTTAGTGTGTTGTGCTGGTTGTATAATGTGTTCACTTTGCTCTGGCTCTCCACATGCATGTGGGCCCCAGATTGGCTAAGGGCAGTTGCTGGTGAACCAGTGACATGGAGCAGAGATGTGAGTGAGAGGTGTGTGTGTGTTAGTGTGGTAAACCTGCTATGTCCCATAGTGGGTGGTAAGAGTTGTGTGTGTGTTTGTGCTGTCATTTCCTCTCCTCTCCCCTTCTTCCTCTCCTCTCTTTCCTCTCCACTCTCTCCTCTCATCCACATGAGACTGAGTCACACTCACACATGGCTCTGATCCATCTACCATCTCTTCATCTCACTCACACATTTACAGTGGCTGTCGCTTCCCTCCCTCCATTTCTCAGTCCTGACCACAGGCAGTCATGGAGTTCATTTGCACGTGTGCGGGTGGTCTGGCTGGGCCGCAGGGTTAGGAGTGATGTGTGCTGACGGTTACTGGATCGGGGACTCTCACAGGCAGACTGGCTATGGCAAGACCAATGGGCTTTGAGCAGTCTGACACAATGGTGTCTTTTTTTCTAGATTGTTCTGCCTTTTTTTGTCTTGTCGGTAGTTACAGGTAGCAGATTTAAGAAGACTGAAGTCTGTGAGAAATGTCTTCTCAGCTAAAACAGCCTTGCTTTTGCATTGCAGAATAATAGGCAGAAATCATAACGCCTTCTTGACACAGCTCAGCTGCCCTAGAGGCACATTTGAGCTGAGAAAAAAAGGTCTTTAGACACACCCATTAATCCTCCATTTAGCTAAATGTGAGAAACAGACAAGTCAGTTTGCTTTTTGTTTTTCTTTTCATACATAAATTCCACCTCCATCTCAACTGCAGTTTTGGAATCCACTTGCTGAAAAGCTTTTGCACTGTCCTGTCTAACCAGTCCTGACAGGCCTTTTGTAGTGGGTTCAGAGGTTAGACTGAGCTGCTAAATTCAGTTTTTTTGTTCCTTGAAAGGCTTTGGGTTTCTCGGTCTGTGGAGGAACATGTGATGTGAGATGCTGTTTGGCAGCACTCCTGACAGTCGAGTGGAGGAGCGGAGTGCTTATGCGCTGGATGAGGTGGAGGCACGTTCTCTCCTCCTCTCTCCCCTCTCTCCTCCCTCCCTCTTGCCTTCCTTTCTTCTCCTCTCATCTCCTCTGCAGTCTATCCCAGGGAAGTGGAAGCGCTTCTCTTTGAGCTGTCAGACTCTTGCTCAGCTCGGCTGGCTCTTCACAACTATTGGATGTGGAGATAAAGGCTGGGGCAAGATGCTTTCAGCATCTCTCTCTCTTTCTCTATCTCCCCCTCTTTTTCTGTCTCCCTAGTACTTCTATTACGGGCTCTTGTTTTTTTTCTCTGCACCCCCTCCCTTTCCTGTGAGGGCCGCTGAAGTGCAGTGCTTGTGAGCATGTTGGCGAGGCGCTGCATGGCAAGGAGGGCCCTGCCAGAGAGGGGCCTTTCTTCCTCACTTAATGAAGGAGTTGAGAATACCTAGAGATTAAAGGACCCTGCTCCCTCCCTCCCGAGTGCTCAGGAGGATGTGTGTGTGTGTGTTTGTGTGTCTGAGAGAAAGAGTGTGTGAGTGAGTGTGTGTTTGGGGGTGGGGGTGTAGTGCTTCACACAGGATGCAGTGAGAGAGAAATGTGTGTGTGTATGTGTGTGTGGGGGGGGGGGTTGATACAATCCGCTGACCTGCCCTTGAGATGAGAGCTTTCATCAGCCTTGGACACAAGTGGCCACTTCACACAGGCCCCCAAATTAGAGCAGGCTTTGGTGTGTGTGTGTGTGTGTGTGTGTGTGTGTGTGTGTGTGTGTGTGTGTGTGTGTGTGTGAGAGAGAGAGAGAGAGGGTGGGTGTAGTCGTGGGGGAGGGAACGGCTATCTCTTTCTCTCTTGTTCTTACTGCATGACAGCTGTGCTGAAGAATCCTGCACTGAGTGTTACGACTGTATTTTTCCACCACTGATCTCACAACCCTTAGAAAGCACAGGAGTTCAGAGATGGGTTAGAGTCACACATACACACACACACATGCACAACCTGCCATTTCTTTTCTTTTCTTTTTTTTAAATTTCTTTTTCATTGCATGATATGACTCATAACCACTACACAGGGCATGTGTCTAGATGTCCTCTTTCTTCTCCTCTTGTGAGACGTCTCTATTGGCATTGCTGCTGCTGGATATACTCACTCACTCTCTTGCCCTCTTCAAGTCTGCCGTTTGGCGAGGAGATCTGGATGCTTCAATGCTGAGGGGTTGACCACAGGTCAGCATTGAGAGCAAGACACCCACCCCCACCCCCCTCTAATAAGCCTCTTAATCAGCCGAGCATTGCCAGTCTCTGCTTTTTAGCTGGGAGGGATGTGAGCGCACCCAGTGCTTTGTGATTACAGTGTTTGATCTGGGTAATAAAGTCTTCGCTGTTGGCCCGGGGCTGCTGCTGTAATCCACTGAGCATTCCAGCAGAATCGCGTTACACAAAGACCACCAGGACACTCCGCTCCACTCCGCCTGCCCTGACTAAGTAGGCCGAATAAGCGGGGTGGGGGGCTGGGGTGAGGTGGGGGGAAGCCGCCATGGGGGTATGGATCTAAGCCCTTCCTGTCTGAAAGGCAAACGATGAACATGGGTCCACTTGTCTGAGAAAGGCCTCAGATCCTGTTGCATGTCCTCCCAGGGGCCAAACAGGCCCTTTGACTGGAGAAAGAGTGAGTGAGTGAGTGAGTGAGTGAGTGAGTGAGAGAGAGAGAGAGAGAGAGACAGAGAGAAGGATTGTATGTGTCTGTGTGAGAGAGAAGGACAGAGAAAAATAGTGTGTATCTGTGTGAGAGAGAGAAAGATTGTGTGTGTATAAAAGAGAGAGGGAGAGGAAAAGTGAGACACACACACATGGTCTACATTTAGACAATGCTAACAGAGCAGCAGAGTCCACCCACATGGACACAGATTAGTCTGTCATGCTTGAGTACATGCTTGTGTCATGTAGATAGTGTCTCTGGTATCAGCAATGTGGCGATATTTGCCACTGACCTGGGTTGTCACATTTGACTCCAGTCATGTGAGGCTCATGAAACTCGACACAATCTTCAGGGTGTATCTGTGATATTAATGAAGTTCAGACCCCTTATGTAACCTCTCCACTGTGTGCAAATTGGAAAAGGTCATCAGTCATTGCTATGCTTACTTGTCTTAACAGTGAAAATCAAGAGTAAGCACACACAATTTTTCTGAATTTGCACTCATACCGTGAAGAAAAATGTTTTGTTTATCTTGGTGTGGAGTTTCTGTTGAAAATCTTTTTTTTTTTTGCTTCACTCCTCAACTTCTCTTCTTGAGAAACCTTACATTATTCCGTTTCCAAATAACCTGTCAGATTACCAGGCAACTGAATAAAAAAAATGAAATGTCTTTAAAAAATGCTGTGTGTGAACACTTCAGAACAAATTAATGTACACACAAAGGCACAAAGATGTTCACAGTAGTTGGTAAACACATTGTTGTCATAGAAACTGTTAACTCATGGAAGTGGTGCTAAAATACTATTTGCTATCTATTTTTCAATGAGCGAAGAAGTGTTTTAGTAAACCTGTGTCATGTTACATTACTTCAGAGTGATTTCAGATATATGGTGACGTGCCTTGCAGGAGCCCTGTGAACTGTGGAGCTCTAGGCTGTTAGCTCGTGGCTCTGTGCTAGCTCCCCAGGAGAGTGCTTTGCAGCCATAATTGTGTAAGCCATCAGTTAATTTTGAGGTGAAAATAGGGTGTAATGGGTTCAGTAAAGCAAATAATTGGTACAAATAAGTAATTAAGAGCTGGGAGAGTTGAGATTAAATCTAGAGGACCTTTCATTTAACATGATTATGAAGTTCTCCTCAAGCTCTTCAATCAAACTGAGAGGGACTGTAAAAGGCTCTTATGGCTAATTATTACCGATGGTTATTGGCAATGCTTCACTGAGAGTTGGGCTCAATCTCTCTGTATCATTTTCAAAACGCAATGGCACTAACACATAGTTTGGTGAAATGGACGCATACTGATGTCTGAACTGAATGGGTGTATTAAAGCACTTGTGTAAATAGTGTGTTTTTTTTAGGGAGGATTGGTGTGGCTGTGGGTGTGTGTGAGTGTGTGTGCATGTGTGGGTGTGTGTGTGTGTGTGGGGGGGGGGGGGGGGGTCGTCTAAACAAACGGTGCATAAATAACAGAGCTGATGATAATTGCTGTAATGATTGTGCTTGTGTTACTGGGAGCCAGATGGGAGATTGCGGCTCGTCTTGGAGGCCCTGGTGACACGTGAAGCCTTTATGAGGAGACAGACAACAAGCCGGCTCCACCCCTCTCTCGTGTCCCTGCACTTCACCTCTGATAATAACTCCAATTAATCAGAGTGGTGTGTGTGTGTGTGTGTGTGTGTGTGTGTGTGTGTGTGTGTGTGTGCGCGTGCATAAGAGAGTGTGTGACAGACGACCTGTGGGTGTTGCTGTGATGGCTCAGTGTGTTTTGCCTGGTTTTTGTTCATGATCAGTGATATGTTAGAGCGACCCCCTGCCCCTACTAGTTCCCCACCCCCCCACCCTTTCTCTCTCTCTCACACACACACACACACACGCCCACCATTGTAAACAAAACAGAACGCCTCCCTTGCAAGCACAACACAGTCCCGCGCCGGGCCCACTTTACTTCGGAACAGATGGCATGGGGTGGGGGGGGTGTGTTTGTGGGGGGGACTGCTGTCAGCTGTGCCACCCCCTCCCTCTTTCCCCCTTCTCCCGTCAGACATCAGGTGGAAGGGAGACGGGGGAGAGGTGGGGGGGGGGGGCTGTGGTGAGGCGCTCCCCCAAGCTAGTGCCTCCACTTAGGCACGCTCCTTAATGTGCAATCAAACAGCTCTTGCCAGCAGGACCAGCAGCAGTAGTAGTAGCAGTAGCGTCAGTGCTGCCCCCAGTGGCAGGAGGACATATAAGACATTATCATTCTCATCTGTCTGTCAAGTTAGAACACCCCACCACCACCACCCCATTGTGTGGCCTCTCCTGCTCACATTTGGGGGAAGTGACATGATGAACAGATGAGATAGTCAAAGAAGGGACATTAACACGAGTGATGAGGGGGAGATAAATAGGGAGAGGGAGAGTGGGAAAGAAAGAGAGAAGGAGAGCACGAAAGAGGAACAGAGAAAGAGAGAGAGTGAAAGAAGGAAAGAGAGAGAGAGTGTGAGAGGGAAAAAAAGAGAGTGGGTTTGACAACAACTAGTTGTTGGCCCCTAGGGACCTGAAGACTGGTTGTGGTCATGGAGAGGGGCTGGGGGGAGTCTGTGTTTGTGTGTGTGTGTGTGTGTGTGTGTGTTGGGGGGGGGCAGATGGGGGGTTGGGTTTGGGTTTAAAGGCGAGAGGGGTGGAGAAGAGGTCGTTGGCAGGGGCGAGGGGTAACAGAGGGGCTGGCTCAATGACGAGGAAGGAGACCTTTGTGTCAAAACAACTCATTTGCTTGCAGGTCACGGCGGTAATGGTGAGGTGCCTCTTTAATACGGCAGGCAAATCAGCGGCACCGCATTTTGTGTATCTCAATAGCATATGCAAAAAGGAAGTGGGGCGCCATTTCCATGCATTTCACCCCAGCGATGAAAACAAGCCTGACAATCCCTCTGACGCCTTCGCCTGGCTAAGCTGCCGTCACTATTTGAATATGGTTGTCATGAGCTTCTCACAAAGGCCGCCATTAAAATTATATTAGGTGACAAGGAGATGTTTAAAAATGTATACGTTGAATGGCAGAGCTTTTAAAGCCAATCTGGAATTTAGTGGGGAAAACGGGAAATTGCGGTGGAATGCCACAGGGATTTGTCTGAGATGCATTCTGTTGCGCTCTAGAGGAGTTTGTTGAGTGGGTATTTGTGCGATGGTGTGTGTGTGTGTGTGTGTGTGTGTGTGTGTGTGTGTGTGTGTGTGTGTGTGTGTGCAGTGATTTGTGCTTTATGTGGTTATGCTCTATCTGATGTGGCTGCTGTGAACACACGCACATAAAGACATGTCATCGCCAGTAGGCAGGCACTCGCTGGCACACACACACACACACATGCTCACTGGAGCTTGACACACACAGTGCATACTCACGCCTGCTCACAATTATCCTAGGCCTGTCAGATTTCTGTAGCCTTTGCTTCTGTTTCAGCACCACTGCCGCTGGTGATCACAGGACACAGAACATGGGGCACATAGCCTCAAATATCTCACCTTTGTCATGGTAGTGTACAGACACACACACACACTCACAAACACTACACACATGCCACATAGCCCCAAATACCTCACCTTTGTCAGGGTAGCACACATACTCACACACACACACAACACGTAGTCTCATCTTTGTCAGGCAATACACACACTCATTCAGATACATATATACTCTCTCACACACACACAGTGCATAGCACTCTCATCTCTGTCAGGAAGTACACACGCAGATACACAAACATAAACGCATATATAGAATCTCATACAAACTGCACACATACATATAACACCCACATAATTACACACAAACAAACACACACACACGCATCTCAGCTCTGTCAAACAGCTCTCCCCAAACATGGCTGTCATTCACCATCTGCCTCCGAGGAGGAGAGGAGGTGAAGCGTGGCAGCATGGTCCCAACCTGAGGTCCATGTCGCTTGTGTGTGTGTGTGTGTGTGTGTGTGTTGTACACATCTCTAGTCATAAACCCCCCTAGTCCAGCCAACCCCCCACACCCCCACAAAGCCCATTGGCCACTATGAGGAGGCATCCCAAGCAGGGTAATGTCAGTGGACACATGTCAGAGTTGCAGACTGTGTTCTGAAAAAGCTGTATGCACACTGACAGCATCCTGGCAGCCTCACAGGGACACAATGCACTCTCTGTGGGGGAGGGGGGTGTGTGTGGATGTGTGTGTGTGTGGTGGGGGAGGGGGCTTATCGGCACAGACCGGCCGGGATAAATGGTCCTCCTCTCACAGAATCGCCTCAGTGCTGAGCTTTTGTCTGGGGGCAGGCGAGCGGAAGGGAAGGGGCATGGCGGGGAGGGGTGTACGGGTGTGTGTGTGTGTGTGTGTGTGTGTGCGTGTATGTGGGCGTACATTGGAGTATTAGGATGTTCACAGAGGGGGAGAGAAAGGCTAGCGGGAGGAGGGGAGTGGAGGGGGCAATTCTGGGCATTTACACTTAATTAAAATGATTGCTGGGAGAGTAATTTCTGCTTTGCTCATGTGTACTATCTGCCTAAATCATTATCGTTATTATTTTAATGACATTTGCTCATTTCAGAGGAGCTTTGGTGGGCAGGGGGGTGGGGTTGGAGGGATGCTGGCTCTCTGGTTGGCGATGGATAATCTTTAGCATTTGGATAGATTAATACTCTGGCGGGGCTCACTGAAATAGTAATATGTTCCATTGTAGTGCTGTGGCAGTCGAAAACCATCTTTTGGTATCAGTGTGTGTGGCAGGTAAACAAGCCCAGCTGGTGGGCAGATCGGCCATAGGAAGGCTAATAGAACAATATTGTCAGTCCATAAGCGGGAACAAATAGTGGCGGATTAACCCTAATGCCACCAAGGCTCGCCATCGGGGCACAGAGATGGAAAATCCCTAAATGGGCCCGGCCGACTCGACATGGCAATCAACTTACAAGGGCTTGCCCACCCATCTTGGCCACTGTGCCCGCTCTGTGCTTGGCAGAGGGGAGAGCAGGGGTCTTTTCAGGACTTGGCATGCCAGCAGACTTGAACCGGTCGCTGCTGGCATGGAACTCTCAGTCCTTCTCCCCGTCCCTGAATGCTGGCAATCACCGCGTCCTGGATAGAGCGCACCAGTATGAAGAAGTGGAAACTTTGAATATTGATTGCTTTTACCTGAGGGAAAGAGAGATGTTTTGGTGTAATGCCAGTGGGCTGGCTCTGTGGCTTTGTGATGTGCTCTTGACTAGTTTAGCCTGCTTCTCCCCCTCTATGCTTGTCTTCCTTGTCTGCCATTCAATCAAAAAGAGATGATGAAAATGGCCTAGACTGTTAGCCTAGGGACCTATAACTGCAGACTCAGCTCTAGCTACCAACTACAATATTGAAACTGAGTTTCCTGGTCTTGGAAATGGCAATTATGTATTTGAATGGAGTATCCTGGATGCAAGCAAGCACTGAAATGGAGTCCATCGCATCCCCCCCCCCCCACACACACACACACCAGCCTCTCTCCTCGTGCCGTACCCATCACAGAAAAGAATCTGCATCATTTCCTGAAGAGGGGGTTTAGGGTTGGGGGAGGGCCTCCTCCCAGCAGTGCAGTTCTATGTAGTGGAAGTGGAAGGCTCTGCCTAATTCCCTGTGATTCTGAGGGCACTGGTTTAATGAGGAGTCTCTGTGCGAGGCTGTTTTTACGGGCAGTTAATCTAGAGTGTGCTTTATATTGCTCTTGCTCATCCCCAAACGCCCCATGCTCAGGATAATGGGTTCAGTGTGAGTGCAGAGCTAAGCAGGCTTCTCCCGCCTCCCGCCTCTTGCCTCCCGGTTCTCTTCGGCTCTCTCCTCTCAGCACAGCGCGGTGCGGCTCCGGAGGGATGGCCCTGATGGTCGACAGGATGGATCTCCCCATCAGCCTCTAATTGCTCTGTCTTGGGTGGGAGGCCTTTTGGTAATCCTCACCCGCAGACTCCCTCTCTCAGCACGCCACGCCTGCCTTGCCTTACCGCACCCTCTGAACCCCCCACCCCCACCCACACCATGCTAATTAGCGGCCCTGATGGTAATTGTTTCTGGTTTAATCCCTTATTTATTTGCTAATGCCAGAATTGTGCTTCTCTCTTCACGTTACTGTTCTGTTTCAGTTTCTCCCTTTCGGGGCCAGCCTCGTTAAGCACAAACACCTAATTTAGAGTAAACATCTCTTGTTGAAGACATATGTATCGTGGACTTTAGGCATTCAGTCAGTCATAGAGTAAAGAGCTAAAAAAAGGTTTCTAGCCCACAGATGATTCTGTCGAGAGACTTCACACAAGTGTAACTCACGCATGGCCCTCAAGCTGTGCTTCAGATATTGAGAACATCATAGAGCTCTTAATTGTAAAGATGGCGGCTGGGATGGCGGGAGGGACTGTAGGACGTGATCACATATGGACGGGGTTACATTACTCCCTCACTCATTCAATCTGTCATCTTCTGTGGCTACAGAACAGCAGGCTTTCACAGTAGCCTGGAACTCCTTCATAACACGCCTCATAAATGGAACCATGGTAATTTGATCAAGTAACTGTGTCCTGCTAAGTGCAACCAATGTCGAACCCTGTCTGCACCAGCGCGGCTTATGAAAGGGTGTTTTTTCTGTCTGTTCAGGGCTGGAGGAGTGGGGGTATGGGGGGTGGAAATGGTTTCCCCTAAGTGGGTGGTGATCATAGTAATCTAACCTAATGTACCTCCATAGTAAGATAAAACTGCTCTTCCATCTTTTCTTCAAAGAGGAATCATCAAATGTGATTTTCCCTTCCTTTCAGATACAACAGGAACATATTTTTGAGCCATCTTGTGAGATTTTAATAAAATATTGTTCAATGTATGTGTGTGTATGTGTGATCATTCAACCATTTGATGACAGTGTGGCCAAAAGTCTTTCATGGGGAGTTCACCATAGAGTGAGGTCGATGTCACAGACTGATCTTAAGAAGAAAAGAAAAAAACATTCCAACATAATCAAGTTTCCTGTAAAAGCTTTTGAAAGCTTCTTGTCAGACTATGTCTCTATTGCCAGGGCTTCAACAAAAAAAGCAATTCTGGATTAATAGAGCCCTGAAAAACTTGGTTACCTCAGACATTGTACTTCTCCTCTTTCTGCCAGAAGATAAAAGCCGGAGAAATATTTCAGGAGGCCTGGTAATTGCACTCATGTCTGCCACAGACAAAAGCCAATGTTCGGACCATTCTCCCGTAAATCGTCAAGAGGTAGTCAAGGATTCTCCAAGGCTGCTGCAAATTGTATAGACTTTTTTCACAAACAGCCAATCTCTGGATAGTGTGTGCTTCTCATACAAAACCTTGACATAATGACAGTTTGCTGTCATAAAATGGTAGTAAGCTGGAGAAAATGGCTTCTCTTGTACGTCCCTTCAATTGAAAATACCCTCTTTTTCCACAGAACTTGTGTATTTTGGTTATTCAGCCATTGTTTTTATGATCATTGTTATTGTGCTGGAGTAGTTCTCCTAGACTGGCTGTGTTGACTAGCGCTCTGAGTGACTGCAGCCTTTAGTCTCAGAGGACTCTCAATGGTCTTCCTCCCCGCCGGGGTCCACAAAGTTTGCGTGTGGTTAATGAGCTGCCTTCTGCGAGCGCTTTAAAAGATGTCTCACAATTAATGAGAGGCTTTGTCAGGGGCCCACTCTCACACCAGCCCTTCCTTTTCTCTCTACTTTGCTCTCACGCTCTCCCTCTCTCTCTCCCTCCCTGCCTTCCTCTTTCTCTCTCTCATGTTCTCTTTCTTCTCTCTCTCCCTCCCACTCCTTTCCTCTCCCCTTCCCTCTCTCTTTCTCTGCCTTTGTGATAAGACTACCTGACTGGCACTTGTATGTGTGTAAGGAGCTGTGGTGGGGTAGAGGGGCAGGGAGGAGTTGCTTGAATTTTGCTCCAAGCGGTGCTTATTGTCAGTGAAGTTATGTTTGGGAATCAGCCATTACAGAGAACAAAGAAAATTAATTGGTGGTTTAGGCCTAATGAGTTGGCTGTGAAAATTAACTGGCCTCCTCAACAGAAGCAAACAAAATCCTTGAGTGAATTGTTTTGGAGCGTTACTCTGGCTAAGCTCTTGCTGTACTGATAAACAGACGACTAGAAGAGACTCTGTGTCTGTGTCTGTGTCTCTGTCTCTGTCTTTGCTGAGACTTTTTTCACATCAAGCAAAGAGGAAGGGATAAAGGAAAAAAATATGGCCCTGCTGCAAAAGATGACAATTAGGAGCAGGAGGGGGGATGAATGGGGTGGTGGTGGTGGTGGTTGTGGAAGGGGGGGGGGGTGAATAAGCCCTGATAAGGCCGAAATACTGCCCAATTTCACCTTTTTTATTCATCAGCCCTTGGTGTGACACTATTGTCTAGCTCAGAGGCCGTAAAGAAAATGAAAATGGCTTGCATTTGCATGTGAAAGGCTCGACCTCCGAATATACATGCAGAAAGCCAAAGAGCTCTGATTTCAAGGGATATTTAGCCCCTATTCAGGCTGCAACAAAGACCAGGCATTCAGACAGGCAGCAGTGGGTCCGGCCTGATGAGGCCAGGGGAGCGGCGCCCGGGGAGCCGTCACAGAGCTCATTTGTTCCCACTGTTTACTTAAGCCCTTCTGCTGTTCCCACTGAGGATCTGGACTTGTGGGGACGGGATGCTAGCTGGGATACTTGAGAATGGAGAAGGTGGGGGGATGAAGGGGAAGGAAGGCCATGGAGTGGAGCTGGCAATGCAAGCCCATGATTAACATTCATCCATCTTATTCATCTGACCGTGATTGGACACCTTCCATGCCTTTTCTTGTGTTGAGTAGGGGGGGAGTTTGGGTTGGGGCTGGGGTTGAGGTTGGGGTTGGGGGGGCTGTTGTTTTCTTCTCAGTCGTATTTTGGACATGTCTTCCCTGGCCCTCTCAACCCCTCTGTGGTTGTGCTGTGAGGAGGTGAAACCCCAAATAAGAAAGACTCCCAGTGAATGCCAGAGGTCACCAGGCGACTGATAGATATCTGCCTTCCCCACTATTCAAAGGCAGGCATCATGTTGCTTGTGGTATCGACATTTGTGAGCTGAAAGTAAGGTTGGAGGCCATTGTTCTTTGTGTGTATGCGTGTGTGTGTGTGTGTGTGTGTGTGTGTGTATGTGTGTGCTGTTAAGCTGTCTCAGGCAGATAAGGAATCATTTGATGAGGCTGAGTGGCCCTCTAATCTGATTTACCAAACCCCTTCACCCCCCCCCCCCCCCCCACCACTACCATCACCTCTCCTCCCCTCAACCCCCCCCGAAACCCCACAATCCCCAAGGCTGCCACCACACCACATGACCCCCCCCCCCATACATACACACACACACACACACACACACAATCCCCCAGGCTAGGAGACATGGTGGTGTTTGTGGGAGCTGTAATTACAGAGGAAGATCAGGAGCCACTTGGAGAAACAGAGACACAGGAGGGGGCCTCGCGTATGTGTGTGTGTTTAGTGTATATGTGATTAGTGTGTGTGTGTGTGTGTGTGTATGGGAGTGTGTGTGTGTGTGGGGGGGGGGGACTGGTTGCGTAGTCAGCAGCCACCACTGCCACTGCCACCACCTGCGCTCTGACTGGGACGGCGGATGAGGAGGTGAGGAGTGCAGTGGTGCAGATTAGCCCTGAATAAAATAGAGTGAGAGCCTTACCCTAAGTCTAATCTGTGTAACACTTCTTTAGCATAAGAGAGGGGCAAAAGAGATTATGGACTATGGTCAGAGGCAACAGCCATGAAAAAAACAACAAAAACAAAACATCTTACATACATGTGGATTAGTTATATATAAACAAGACAACATAGGATGTTGACAGATAAATATATGAACACTAATGTTTCTTATTCCACTCAAGCTGTGTGTGTGTGTGTGTGTGTGTCTGGTGGAGCAACAGGGAGAAAGATTAGCAGTGAGAGTGTGCTCTCTGGGTCCACAGCTGGTCTGTGTGTGTGTGTGTGTGTGTGTGTTCATATGTGTGTCCATGTGTGTGTGTGTGTGTGTGTGCCTGGCAGCAATGCCCTGTCAGTGTACCATGACCGCCTGCACCACACTGTTTGACTTTCGGTGCGAATGGAAATTCGGGTCATCATTTCATCCGCGGAAATCATTTTCACACTCCGCTGCAAGTCTGAGAGAGAGAAAAAAGCACACACACACACACACACACACACTCAGATATCCCTCCCCCTAGCGAAATGAGCTGATCAACACTGGATGGAGATGGAATTGGATGCCCATGCATAAATTACCTGAGAAAAAAAAAGCTATGATATGCTGAGAGTGTGTGTGTGTGTGTGTGTGTGGTGGTGGTGGTGGGGAGGCTCAGAGTGATCGTTGGCCGCTAAAAGCATCCACCCTTCAGTCGCTCAATAGCATTGAAGCTCTTCGATAAAGCAGTCACCCGGTGCTCATTAACTAAACCCTGACCTTGACATGCTGGGCTCTATTTCTTCCCTGGCAGCTACGCTTGGCCAAATGACTCTTTTAAGAAAGTATTGGCTGCCAGATCAATACATATTGATTAGGTGTTTGCTATGTAATTGAAAATGTCAGTTATGAAGCTCGCCTAGATTAAAATCTGCAACAACAATAAACAGACAGCAGTCTGGGGTAGCCTTGGGCTGTTGTTTGTCTGCTTGTACGCCTGTTTGTATGTAGGGCCTGTGTATAAGTGTGTGTATGGGGGTTAGAGGCTGGATGCAAGCATGTTTTCTATATGTAAATTCTTGTGTATATTTTATGATAGATATAAATCGTTGATGCTAGCTGGGGGGCATAGACTGATAATTACTGATAATTCTTTGATTAAATAATTCTCACTAAGTTGACACCTTCAGCATGACTGGCTCTTAATGCGATTTGGCGTGGCAAGATTCTCCTCTTAAATGATGTCAGAGGAGCCGGGGCAGTAGTGTGAATGTGACACATGCACCCTGAGGCATTAAAGCCTCTCATTCACCGTCTCAGTCTTAACAGAGGATGAGAATGGAACCAAGAGCACATGTCTGTCCCTGGGTGTCTGAAGTTGGGGCCATGATCTGTCTGAAGTTGGGGCATGACGTGTGTGTGTGCGTATGTGCGTGTGCATGTGTGTGCATATGTGAGTGTGTGTGTGTCTATATGTCTGGGGTGGGTCCCTGCTGGCGTCTGCTGTGTGTCGGAGCTGAGCTGCTGTCTCCTCTGGTGTGTAGAGCTGGCCTATGGCCCATTCACAGGCTGATTGTCTTGATCCTGACCACAGGCTGTAATCTGGGCTAAAGGCCTCGCCAGTGTTTCTCCACAAACAAAGAATTTAGCACAGAAAAAGAGAGGCCAAATCCCCAGGAATATTCCCCTACCCGAGCACCTCACCCTGCTCCCTACTGCACCACACCGCAACCCGCTGCGCCGCAGAGCCATAGCAACAGCCAGCTGTTTACATAATTAATCTTCGGCAGATTCAGTTTCATTCTTGGGCCACAGAGTATTAACAGTCCTGACCTATCCAGGCCACAGCACTGGGAAAAAACAAGAGTATTGGAAAACATTAAGTGCAGACTCGCGCACACACACACACACACACATTTTTATCTTTCCCCATTTTTCCCCTGCTGTTTCATAATGCATAATGACAACCCTTCTCTCCCATGACCTTAAAACAACAGAAAATCTCATGCCGGCTAACTTTTATGAATTGTGAGTATAAAATAGTCTCTCATTGCATTATTGGGTGCATCGTTATTGCAGTAATGACCTATGGAAAAAAAAGATAATGAGGTGGCTATAGATGACAGACCCCGTCTGTCGGGGGGAGGGGGATGGTGGTGCGGCGGCGCAGTGGCTGCAGTGGCATTACTGACCCCCAGCCATGGGTGCCTCCTGTGGCAGCCGGGATTTAGAACCCCGGCTAGTCGTAATCCCAGATTTCTGTACTCTGCAATCTGGGATGATACTCTAGACCTGATGAGCAGGCTGAAATCTCTTCTAAAGCACTCCAAACGTCTCCCAGCACGCACACACACACACACACACACACACACACACCCTGCTCTTAGGCTCCAAAGGGCCTTAATGTAAATCTGACAGTAAGATGCCTGCTAAAAGTGCTTGTCAGGGGGAAAAAAGTAAAGCAGTCCTATGATGTTGCGATGTTCCGTCAGCATCAGTAAGACACATTACTGCGGTGGAGAGATCAGCACTGACCCAAAGGTTACTCACTACTAGCTCTGCCAATGGCAGCCTTCGCAAGGGACTACTGGATTTTAGCATCAACGTATATTTTTTTATTGCTCTGTGGGATTTAAAAAAGAGGTCAAGTAGATCTGTCGTTGTGATAATAGACCTCTATTTTCAGTTTTTATGTGTTCAGGCGGCTGCTGCACTTTCTCGACGACACTGTGTGTGTGCAGTGGCAGAGCTAAAAGTGCTGTCATCCCTCTCGCTGCCGCCGTCTATCTCTCTCTCTCTCGCACTGAAGAATTAGGGTGGATTACAGGCCCAGGCTGGGCTCCAGGCGGCAGAGGCAGCTTGCAGAGATCTCATTAATTACAGATCCATATTATGTTTGCATATCTCAGGGCCACTCTGCACAGGGCGGGGGCCATGCTTCTCACTGGCTGCCAGCCGTCTGCTGTGCCCAGTGCCAGAGAGAGAGAGACACAGAGAGAGAGTTAGGGAAGTAGATAGAGAGTAATATATATATATATAGAGAGAGTTTGGGAGGTAAATAGAGAGAAATAAAATAACTAGAGGTAGAGGGAGGGAGAGAGAGAGAAAGAGAGGATAGGGCACTCTATCCATGTCAGCGTAGAGCACGACCCTGCTGGGCTGCCACGCCCACTGATTTATGAAGGCTTTGGGCAGTTGGGGAGAACTTCTTGCCCACTGTTGCACCATTACTGGCCTTCTCCCTCACTGTCACACACACACACACGTGCGTACACACAGACACACACACACACGCATACATAAACACACACTCACACACATGCATACACACACACTAGCCCCATCCATATATCCATCCAAACTCCTCTCCACCTTCTGCTAGTGTTGTAACTGTGGCTACTGCTGATACACCTGATGATGATGATGATGATGATGACGATGGTGGTGATGATGTTGATGGCAATGAAGATAATGACAATGATGAAGATGATGTTGTTGGTGATCATGATCATGATGTTGTTGAAGCTGCTGACTAAGGCCACACAAACACACATTCTTTCCAAATGAAAAGGTTGGCTTTCTTGTGCCTGTTTTGTAATTACATTTACTTATTTTGTGGCTTCTGTGACAGTTTTGCACTGGTGTGGTTGTTCTTTCATGTTGAAAGGAGTGCCCTTTTAAGTGTTACTTTCTGTCTGTCTGTATCCACTGGGGCCGTCGTCATGGTAGCAGGAGGTTTGACACTTGCTGCGTATGTGAAAGGGTGGGGTGGAGCACTCAGTGGTTTTGTGAAGTGTGGCTTCTTTGGGGTTTTTCGTACTCTATACCCTGCACCAGCAACCCCCAACCCCCCCACCCGCCCCCAACACACATATACACACACCACCCTCCCCTACCACAAACGGCTCTAGAAGTTTCTGTTGTGCTCACACACACATACACACACACATACACTGAAAGCAAAGCCAGTGAGTGAGTGGAGCTGCTTTGGAGTGTTTCGGTGTGTCCTATGCAAATGAATGAGCTCCAGCTCTCTGTGTGTGTTTACAGCCCGCAGTGACTGGGGTACAGATCAAAAACACGTGCACGAAAATCAAAACAAAACACATGAAATAAGGACAGTTAAATGCTCAATTCCACTGAGATATCTCTCTCTCTCTCTCTCCTGCTCTCTTTCAAGCTCCGTCTCTTTCTATTCCTCTGTCTCTCTCTCTTTCTTTTATGCAAATGGCTCTGATGTGCAGAGGTACAACCACATAGCCAACCTGTGTGTTTACAAGCTGGTCCAAAATACCCCCACCCCACACCCCCAGTTACACACAAGCACACGCACACACACACACACACACACACACACACTCCCCATGGGTCGTGGCTGGCTGGCAGTCTATGCGCAACCCTGACAGCAGACTGGGGCGCGTCTCCCACAGGAGCTGGTGGAAATGAAGGCTGCTTAGGCATGCGGGACAAAGTGTAGCTGCTAACTAGCACAGGCACCTCATGTTTGATTCATCACTGTGTGCACCTTTCTCCTCTCCTCTCCTCTCCTCTGTAGACGCAGTGCTGAACAGCGTGGGGAACATCACAAGGACTCAGCTAAGAGAGACTTTTATATTGCCAGCATCGGTGCCAAACTCAGCATATCCACTCCATGCTGTCTGGGTGTTATGTACCACACAATCAAGAGAGAGAGGATAGAAAAGAAGAGTATAGAAGGGAAGGGGAGAGAGAAGGAGGAGGAGGAGAAGAGAGGAGGAGTAGAGGAGAGGAGAGGAGAGAAGAGGAGGGAGGCCATCAAACCTCTGGGAGAGTAGGCAGGCCCATAAGTGCACTTAGAAGCCCTTGTTCTTACAACTGTTCCATCTGTGGAAATGCACATTTACATCTTTGCCTTCCTCTCGGGGACGACTGCCAGCACCTCCAGCTGGGCACGCAGGAGACGAGCACACACACAAACACACACAAGCACGCACGCGCGCGCGCACACACAAGCACACACACACTCAGACAGCACCTCCAGCTGGGTATGCAGGAGACGAATGTTAAGATAGAGAACCAGCAGGGACATGGCAACACAGCATCGGGGGGGAAGGGAGAGAGAAACAGAGAGAGAGAGAGAGAGAGGTGAAAGAATCTGAGAGAGAGAAAGAGTGGAGGCCAAACAGCAGGGTGTTTGCTGTGGTGTGTGTATTTGTTATTCTAATGCCAAACAAGTCTTTATGTGGAGCTGGTGGAATTCAAATGGAAGTGTCAGAGCGCAATGCACAGGTGTGATTCAAGTTCGCCAGCAACTTCCCCCTCGCCAGGGTTATCAGTTATGGCCTCCCGCCATCTGTTGTGTACGGCCAGCCACACCTGCTTCCCCCCACCAGACAATAGCATGGAGGGCCGTGCAGAGAGACACACAGCGGAGGTAGGGTGGAGCACAAGGGCGGAGAGAGGAGAAGAGAAGAGATGAGAAAAGACGACTTGTGTGACCTTTATAGCACCTTTTGTGGCTAGCTGGGTGGATGGTGATAAATGTCCCTGTGTGTGTGTGTGTGTGAGAGAGAGAAAGAGAGTGTGTGTGTTGGGTGGAGGGATGGGAAGAGAGTTTGTCCTGTATAGTAGATGGACCTCAAGAGGATTGTGACACTCTTTCTTTTTGATCTTTCGTCATCCCCTGACACACACACCCTCCCCTTGTTGTCAGGGTGTAAGATGTATCAGGTGTTGACACAGTAGCCATTTCTCTTTTGTTCAAACGGATTAGGAAATGATGTAAAGGCTTTCATCATCCCTTCTTGATAATGGAGGCTAATGTTTGTGTTTGTTGTGTGTGTGTGTGTGTGTGTGTGCGCGCGCAAGAGTGTGTGTGTTCAGAGTAAGTGTAGAGTTGTGAGAATATGTGCAGACAGTGAGGGTCTAACCTGCAGTATTGCATGTGTATATTTACCTAAATGCAATAACAGATACTAGTATTAGACCCTGAGAGCCCTTGCATAGAACCCTGTTTGCATATATGTACGTGAGCTTCAGAGGGAGAATGAGTATACTGTATACATTTGACAGAGGAAGGGAAAGTGTGTGTGCGCGTGGGAGGGGGGGGGGGCTGGGTAAAGTGTGAACAATGAAGAGAGAGAGAGAGAGACGGAGAGAGCACTGTGTGCTATGAGTGTGAGATCCTGTGTGTGTGAGAGACAAAGAAAGAAAATGTGTGAGAGAGTGAGAGAGCTGTGTGCTGTGTGAGTTCCTGCAGGTGTGCGTGTGTGTTTGTGTGTTACAGAGAGAGAGAGGCGAAAGAGAGAGTGGGTGGCTGTGATGCCCTTTTGAGTCCATGTACAGTAACCCTCTCTCCTTTCTCCTGATCTGCACTGAAATATATCATTTTGAAACACGTGTGTGTGTGTGTGTGTGCAGCCACAGAGAAGGTGCTAGACACACTCTGCTAACGTGTAGGGACATTCTCTATCCACAGGAGGTCCAGAGGTGTTGGCACATGCTACGGCCATCACACGAGCACACCGGTCGGCCCCTCCGCAAAAACACACACTAATGCACTTCAAATCACACTCACACACATTTTGGTTGTGCTTTCGCACAGCTCCCGATCCGCCTGTTTGGCCTGTCTTAAAGAAATGTTCACAGCCCCTCCTGGGCAGCCTGAAGCAGCAGAGCTTTTCTTTGAAAGAACTAAAGCGTTTCTCACACTCCAGTGTACTGTAGCATTCTTAATCCAGTGGGGGTGTAAGGGGGTGGGGGGAGAGATGGGGTGGGGGTGGAGGGGTGAGATAATCCCCCCACCACCCACCCAGCCTCCTTTAGCACCTATTCAGAATGGGTGGGAGGGCTGTGTTTGGGCCTTGGGATGGGGGAGGGGGGGCTGACCACTGAGAATTCTGATAACTCCCTAAGCTGGGAGCACCAGTGGAGAGAGGGAGAGAGAGAGAGAGAGAGCGAGAGAGAGCAGGATTCTTGAAAGCGTGTCCTCCAGCAAGAGCCAGCACAGCCCAGCCCTCATCCTTACTGCTAATCAGCTCCCCCTGCACTCTCTTTCTCACTCACATGAACACACATACCCATACACACACACACACACATTCACAGACTCACATCAAACACTCTGTCGGAAGTGCTCCGACAATCCTCTGCCTTTTCTCTTTAGATGTTCTGCGCTTCAAGGTCTCGCTTGTATCTGTCTCGCGTGAGGCTGAATGAATCATCCTTGCCGGATTACCTTCTGCTTTTGTCTCCTCTACGCGATGGTGAGAACTCTTTTTCTTCCTCCTTTCCCTCTTTCCCTTCTCTCTCTTCTTCTTTCTCTGTCTCATTCCACTTTCTCTTTCTGTCCGCATTTATGCGTCTCTCTATCTGTAATTCATGGAGCTTCCTTTGTAGAAGACTATGAATGTAGTAGAACATTCTGTGGCTCTCATATGTTATGACCCTCTTTGTGAGTTAGAGCTGACCTTAGCATGAGCTAGCTAGTGTCATTCTTCGATAAACACTAGTACATTCTCATCAGGAGAAGAATGAAACAGGGCAGCACGAACACTTCAAAATAAGGTCAAGTGTTTTCTGGCTTCTAAAGAAGTGCTTTCATGTTTGACAATAAGATGCCAATGCAACACATTCTCGTCCTGAACAAAACGCAAGGCTCTCCATCAGTGTGTGTGTGTGTGTGTGTGTTTTAACCACTGTCCCCCCACGATGCTAGTTCTTTGGAGCATTTCTAGGCCAAGGATACAGACTTGTTTGTATAGCCTGCCTGGAAAAAAGGGACTCTTTAAATATGTAGGCTAGTGTTTTTTTCCCCTTCTTCCTGCTCTTCTCTCCATGCGGCAGACGATAACTTGCTTTGACATCTCAACACAAAGCTGCATATTACAGCACTTACTGCCGGGTGCCTGGAAAGAAACACACTTGTCAAGCCACTAAAGAAATAAAAGCATAGTTGTTTTGGGGTTAGATGGGGGGAAAAATCTGTCCAACCAATGTTAGTGCTGACACTCACAGTCAGTTTTTCTCCCTCACTCCCTTGTACTCTCTCTCTTCCTTGCTCCCTCTGTATTTCTTTCTCTCTCTCCCTTGCAGTTCCCTGTCTCTCTCACTCACTCCTCCCCCCCTCTCCCTCCCTCCCTCTTCCTCTCATTCTCCATGGGGCACGGGCCTCAGGATGATTTTCACACCAGGAGGACAGCAGCATGCGATAGTACACTTATGAAAGATGGCCCTTTCTCTCACTCTCCCACAACCACGCTGACAGCCAGACTTGTTATTGTTTATTTACCCCCCCACCCCACCCACAACCCCCAGCATACTCCTGGCACATAGAAAGACATGACAAGATTTATGTTGTGAGTCCTAATCTCAGCATAATAATCTGTTTCTGGATGTAATTCACATGGTATGTCTTTTGATTTGGATTAGTTGATGCAATCCTCTTAGCAAATAGCTCAGTAGAAGTTATCGCTGACAAGGCCGTCTCTCAGAGCTCCACAATCCACACATGCCAGCCACCCAGACCATTAACTCCTGCTAATTCTTAATCTTCTGAAAATCTCATTTCAGGCTTTAACTTCCAAACATCTATTGGAAGACATAACAAACAACCTCATGACAAGGTTCACACTGGCCATGGCTAGACAGGAGAAAATGGCCGCCATAGAAACTCCCCCACCCACATACCCATCCTGGGGAAACGCTGCCATGGATAGTTATTCAGGAGGAATGGCACTGAGTGTATTTATTGTTCAGTGGGCACACTCACACTATTTGAACTTTGATCCCAATATGTTCTGGGCTAAACAAACATAGTAGGTGTTTTTATTCTCTTTTTTTCCAGACCCATCTGGGAGGCTTGATATTTCCCAATGGAGGAGCAGAGAGTAGAGGAGTGTTTGTTGTGGCACGCAGCGTCCGTTCCGCGTCAGCAGATGACTCCTTGTTGTGGCTGCCAGCCTACATTCATGATGTTCTCCTACATTAGCGGGGGAATAGTGCCAGACGCAGACCTTTCTGTCTTTGCTTTCAACCAAATGAGCTTGAACTGGAAACATTCATTCACTCAGAGATTTGCATTGCATTGCCTCAATACTTTAGCATGATCCTGCGCTATCAAATAACTCAGGAAAAAAAAATGCAATGAATCATTTAAATCCTCGACTCAATATTCTTGATCCTTTAAGGTTCTTTATAATTTAATAAACAGGATTAAAATCATCTTGTAAAGCAGAGCGGGCTCGTTCCACTTTTTCTGTTTTAGCCTTCACTCCGCACCCAGCCGCCTATTAAGCCGCACAAGATTACAGCGCCTTAATCTTCCTGAACACATGTTGGGAAGAATAAAAGCAATTTTATTTGGGAGTCCAAGTTTAGCAAGAAATGAGCTTCCTCCATAATCTCATCTTTGCTTTTTCAAGTAAATGAAAAGTCTTGTTATATAATGACTATGTCTGTGTGTGTGTGCGTATGTGTACACCTACACATGCATACTGTGTGCCTAGTGATGAATACATACTGGTGGCCCAGGTAGTGCATGTGAATAGGAGCTGGTCTTTGATTTTTCTCGGCAGAAATCCGCTCCACGCTGAATGTGTTTATTTTCCATGGGCCTGATCGGAGGGATTTATGGCCATGCTTGCTGCACTTTGTGTGACTGTGGTGCGAAGATGACGATAAGCCAAAGCTTGAAATCCCAGACTTAGCTGTCTTATCGAAAGCTGCAAGAGCAAGCCGCGTGTTTTAATGGAGTGTGAGCGTTGTCTGGGTTTTAACTGCAAATGCATTAAGATTTGCTCTGCTCCCCTCCCCTCCGCTTCTCTCCTTTCCTTTCCTCTCCCTGCCACATTTTTATAGAGTATTTGGCAAATTAAGAGGGAAGCTTTTAAAGAATTATGTCTTTCAGCTTCGAATAACTTAAGATTTAGGCTGTTGCAACGTCACCCGGGGCAAATGTTTCAGATTTGAGATTGACATGAATTCATGTGCAGCCAAAGTGCAGTCACTTAGTGTGGCACAAGTGGAAGTGAAAGGCGCCTTTTTTAAGTGTGTGCTGGTCAAATGCAAATGCATTGGTAGCTTGGTAGTTTTTGATCTCATGGCAAACCACAAAAATATAAACGACTGCTTCTTGACTCAGCAGGGGGATTAGGGGGTTGGTGGGTGGTGTGTGTGTGTGTGTGAGTAAAGGGTGTGGGTAATGCACAGCTGTGAAGCAAATCTGCTCTCTTAATTCCCTGAGTGGCTGTTTGTTTTTCTGCCCTGAAAAACGTTTCCTGACACATACTCCTCTTGACGTCGCATCGAACAGATTTGATGGTAAATTATTTCAATTTAATCCCTTCCAAATGAGTTGTTTACACAGATCCATTAAGCCTGAGGCTCTGCATTGTGAGGGGATGAAATAGACGTCAAAACCTGGAGAACAGTGCTCCACTCTCCCTCCCCCCCTTCCTGTTTGGTATCCTAGTGACCGTTTGTACATTCATTAGCATTAACACACACACACACTGCCGACTTCTCCAACACACCAGCTCCTTCCCTTAGTGTCCCCATAGAGTAATCTGTTGCTTACTTACTTGGAAAGAGTGGTAATCCACCAATGGACCCTTAGGCAGTGGAACACACCTTTTGAGTTGTGTGGATAAGTAGCTATGAAAGTGACCTGTGGTCAATGGTGGTAGTGTTCTCCTGAGCCCGGCTCAGGCCGATAATGACCTCTGATTCAGGCCTGGTAAACACCCACAAAAACATCTCTTAGCCAAGCATTTCTACTGGGGCCTGGGGAGGTGCACTGTTTGTTAGTGTACCAATGTGCTTATATCTGTGTTTGTTATTTTTATGTTTACGTTTAAGAGAGACACTGTGTACCAGGGGGAGAATGTGTGTGTGTGTATACTTGTGTGTGTGTTCATGTGAGTGTGTGTGTGTAAGTGAATGTGTGTATGTGTACATGTGTGTACACCTGTGAGTGCAAGCGTGTCTGAATATGCGTGTGTGTGTGTGTGTTTTTCTTAGTAAATGGCTGTGTCCTGGGTCAGCACTGGCACTGTGTGTTCCGGCCTGACGGCTTGTCCCAAGGGGATGCGTGCACACACACACACAAACACACATACACACACACACAGACACACACACACACACCAGGGACTCACACACACACACACACCCTGGCGACCTGGAGTCTGTCCTGTGCACTCAGGTGCATACTCATTGCTGTAATGAACTCCTAGGTAGACTTTAACACTTCACTGCCTCCTCTCTGACAAATGCCAAAACAAATCTTGTCATAATTAGCAGTAATCCAGCTCATTACAGTCAGCTTAATTATCCTATTAATAACACTTCCTGGGAGAGCTTGTTTGCTGCACAGGCAAATGTTTGTTCCTAAATTAGCAAACAAGGAGACAACAGCATTGTTCAAACAGGGGCACTGACAATGCAAAACAGACAGGATTAATACCAGTCTATGCCAGGGCTTATCTCTCTCTCACTCACTCACTCGCACAAACACACACACACACACTCTCTCTCTCTCTCTTTTCTCTAGAGTCCCTACTCAGCTTTGCTTTTAAACACACAGGTAATGGCCACCTCCAGTCCAGTGCCAAGGCTTTTTAGGCAAGCCCATTCAGATCAATAGTGGACGTGAGATGGAATAATTGGGATGAGTAAATCAGGGATAATGGAGATAAGTAAGAGTGATCACGATTATGATGCGGCTCTAATCTCATTCAGGCTTTTAGCAGATGGGAGAGTCTCCAGTTGCAGGAGGCCAACCGGGTAGCACACCGGAGATGACCCTCCCCCCCCCCCCCCCCACCACCACACATAAACACAAACACACACGTATACACACACACCACCAGCATGTACATATACACACTTATACACACACATGAAACTAATACCACGAGTCATGACACACTCACTCTCATATACAGCACCAACACACACACTCCTGTCCCACCCATTCAATACACACACATACACTCCCCCTCTCTCTGCCCTTATGATCCCTGAAGAGGGAATGTTTCCTGTGCACAGCAACCCCCCCCCCCCCCCACAACCACCTCGTCCCCCTGCCAATTTAATGCTGATTTAACCTACCGCCCAGCAGGGGTCAGTCTCTAGACCTACCATCTACTCACATGTCCTCCCTGTCTGCCCACCCTGATTGGTCACTCTGGAGGGCCAATCCCAGCCTCAAGAGGGGTAAGACAGAGGGAGAAAGAGAGAGAGAGAGGAAAAAGGAAGGAGGAAAAGACGGGAGGCAAAGGGAGGAGGGGAAACAGCCCCTGAGCCCAAGCTGAAGCATGAGTGTGAGAGTGTGTGTTAGAGAGTGTGTGTATGAGTGTAAGTGTGCCCTGTGGTTGCACTCTGTCTGCAGCCAGGCCCTTTGATTAAATAAAGAGGTGAAATTAGCGTTCCTGACAGTGTTGATCCACACACACTCCTTCTCCTTCACTGCCAGCACCACCCCCCAACCCCCCACCCCACCCCACCCCACCCCACCCCATGCCCTCCCCACCTCTCTCCTGGCTGGTTGGGTCTCCCCCTCAGCGCACCCCCCACACCCCCGAGCCCCAGACAGTCGGACAGGCCACGGTAGCAAGGCGGCCGGGCAGCGCAGCTGAGTGAGTGGCGCGTACAAGCTGTATAAATAAAGCATGCTCTTACAGCGCTGCGCTGAAATGCCGCCACAGTAAGCAGACACTGGCTGAGGCAGCCCAGACCACATCCGCGCCTCACCTCGCCTCCCCTCGCTGGCCCTACCAGCCCTCTTATATAATAAATGACCCCTATCTGATTAACACCCATATGCCAACTGACACCCCCCCCCCCAACCGCCCGCCGCACCAGCCCACCACCAGCCCCGCTCCCCCTTCCCCTGCCTCTCCTTGCCTGCCGAGAGGTTCTAATCCTGGGCCGCAGTGTGTGTGAAGTGGCAGTGCTTGTCCTCTGGAACAGCTTGGAAGGTCTAACCCAGTTGCTCGACACCACCTTGGCTCGTGTTTCCTGTACACAAACACACTTTCCACATCAATTTTTCATCGCAAATTTCTTTCTCCCCCATTAAAGGGACGCTGTGCACTTTGCACGCCGTCGACCCAAGACGCTGTCGTCACCCGATGCTTGTTTTTGTATTGCGTTGCGTCGGGACCAGTCGCCTGTGAGAGAGAGCCTGGGGAATATGTTAAATTACCTGTAAAGAGGAGCAGAAATTTGGTCCCTCCGCTGTTTGGTTGGCCCACTTTGCCAGTGGGAGTTTGGGGCATTTCATATTTGTTTTGGTTTCTACAGATACACAGGCAGAATAGGGAGCAATCATGCATCAATGTCACATTACCCTTCCAAGTGTTTACCATGTAACCATTCAAGGTTTGCACTTTGTGTGTGTGCGTGTGTGTGTTCCTGCTAGCATTAAAGGGAGAGAGACCTTGTTCTAGCTAACTGTAGATTAGTGAGTCATGCGGGGTCTTATTGTAAATGGAACGGATCAATAGAGGTTTTTTTTGTGAAAAAGTGAAAAGCAGCAGACATATTGAAATTCTATTATGGGGGAAGTTAATAATTCATGGTGTCTCTTTTTCACTTTGCTTCAGATGCTGCGTCTCGTACAGATGGGATTACAGAGAGCTTGGATCCTGGAAACTTATAAATGATTAATATGTGAACTGGAACTCCGCTTGCTTACAAAAGAGTAAATAATCCTTTTGATGTGTGTGGCACAGAGCCGGGGGGAGGGGTGTGTGTATGTGTGTGTGTGTATGTGTGTGTGTGTGTGTCAGCAAGGAGAGGCTGTCACAGCAGTGTGAAGGAAGCACTGAGGGTACACCAGATAAGAGATATGGAGCACTGGAGCAAAAACACACACACACACACACACACACACACACACACAACCTTTCACACATCCACAAACATACACACAGATTCATGTGCAAGGACACATGGATATACAAACAGAACCACTTTCATTAGCACAAGGCACACACACACACACAAACAGAGGCTGAGGCAGAGGCAATGTGACAAACACAAACACACACACACACACAAGCACATGTCACACATACACACATACAAACACTCATGCTAGACACACAAATAGAGACAGTGGCAGTCACACATTGCACATAGTAACACATATCCTCTGTATCATATCAAAGGGGAGAATAATTCATTGATAATTTGCCAAAGGTTAAATGAAGTAACTGAGTCCCTCAGTAGTGTGGCCTTGGGATGAAAACAAACACACACACACACAAACACACACCTCCTAATCATGACACTGATGTTGCAACTCACTGGAGTCAATGGTAAAACGTCCACCTCAGACTGAGTGATTCTAATATTAGCCAGGGAGAACTTGAAGGAAGGGAACCAGGCACAGGTGCAGTATGGGAAATGGAGTCCTGTGGAATAGCATTGTGACATTTTAAGTGCTCCACTTGCTCCCCACATAGGTGTCTTATTGAATAAAGAGGGAAAGCAGATTCTCTGTGACCCTGACTCCATTCTTTCCTGTTCTCCTTTCTCTAATGTCCTCTCTCACACACTTTCTCTCTCTCACCCTTACTCTCTTCCACTCTATGTGTCTGTCTGTTTCTAGAAGAGATAGGGGTAGAGATGGAGACAGACAAACTTGGAAACAGAGATAGAGAGAGGAGAAGAGAGAGGGATGAAAGGCTAGAGAGCTACAGAAAGAGAGAGAGCAAGAGATGAAAGGGAAGAGAGTTACACAGAGAGAGAGAAAGAGAGTAAGTGTGAGAGAGGTGAGGGAAAGCTGCAGTGGGATGGCTGCATGATGTTGTTCTCTCTCTCTCTCCTCAGCGGCCCGCAGTCAGGTGTGCTCTGACAGCCACATTAAACTTTGAGAGGAGTGCTGTGGGCACTGAGAGAAAGAGAGATATAGATAGATAGAGAGAGAGAGAGAGAGGAAGAGTGAGAGTGGGGCAGGCTGCATTACCATATCTGACAGGGCCTGTATGACTGCTGTTTCACCAGCTGCATAAAACAGCACGGGAGGGGGGGTTTGGGGGGTTAAAAACCGAGAGCGGGCAGACCAAAGCACAGCAGTGGCAGTGGAGCGCTTCAAAGTGGCAGGCAGGCAGTACGCACAGGGCACAGAGGAGAGGGATGGCGAGGGGGTGGGGTGGGGTGGGGGGGTGCTGGGTGCAGAGGTGGTGGTGTAGGGTTGTTGACCACAGGAAGTGGAGTGTGTGTGTGTGTTGGGGGGGGTTTACATCACTCGGCATGCCAACTCTGCCTCAGGTGTGCTCACGCTGGACTGACTCTCAGTGGAACTGTCGGGTCAGTCTAGCCATGAGCGCCACGCTCGACTGACACTGGCAGCAGTGTGTGTGTGTGTGTGTGTGTATTTGTGTGTCAGTGTGTGTGTCTGTGTGTGTTTGGACGGTTAGAAGGCACAGTGGTGGCATGGTTTAATGGCTCAAATCTAGTGTGGAAGCTGTGTGAATGGCTCCGGTGGGGGATGGCTGCGGGGCTCGGCCACACTAGCCCCAACCACATGCATTATTGAGAGGAAGAGCCATTTGTGGAAGTGGGGCACAAAGCAAAGCAGGCTGAGGGCTCAGCATGGCACATTAAAACCACCCTCACCCCCACCCCCACACAGGGCCTAATACTGGGCCTCTGGCACCAATAATCACTCACCACTGTGTCTCAGTGCCAAATAAAAACCAAAAAACACTCATTATTAATATTAATAAGTGATAAATCATAAGGATTCCTTTCACATGGGCCAAAAGGGCTGTAAGGATAGGAAGGGCAATAAGGGCAAGTTTATATTGATTATTGCCCCAGATGAAGGGCAGCAGGAGTAACAGTGCCCCCCCAGTGACTCCATATGAGGAGGGCAGCCAAGCTAATGTGGCCAATGAGACTGGCAATGCACTTTAATATGTCCCATGGCAGCCTCATTAAAGTAACCTACAGCAGCCTCATTGAAGTAACCTACATCTTATCACTGGTTTGCACGTAGCACATAGAGTAACTTATGTACTCAATCAACAAGTTTGGCAAAGAACATGAAGTAAATAATGGACTCGGTAAGACTAGCATATCACACAGGCTAGCATATTACAGTAGCATATGACTTATGTCCAATCTCTGGTTTGTCCATAGCACTTTTGCATTGTGAATGGAGGGTGTTCAGGCAGGCTGACTGCATGACTGGGATCCTTGCTCTGGCTTCATGGCAGGCTAGCTGTCAAACGACACAAGGCGAACATCAGCCATCATCCTTTGCTCTTGGGGCACAAGGCAAGACAACGCTTCCATGGACATTGATGTCACCCCTCCAGGCAAAATAAACAACCATCCCACAATGCACTGGGGCTATCTGGCAGGAAGCAGATGGCTGGTCCATCTCGTATGGAGCGGGCCCAGGAGTGGCATTGGTGGTTGTTTTTTGATGAACTATGCACACGCGGACGCCAGAACATCTGGGCCCACCATGTGGCACCTCCATTTGGACCGGGCCCCTCCAGCCAGCACCACACCGCCCTCCGCCAGCTGCATCTCACCACTGCCAGCTAAACACCATGAATTATTCACACGGGGTGGGGGTGTGGGGCACAGGAGCTTGTGCTGGGGTCCCACGTTTGACTTTGATTAAAAATCGAAAAGGCCATGAATATGCAACAGACAGCAGACCCAGAGGGAGGCCCTGATTTGTCAATTGTCCATATTTCATCAAGATAAAGTAACACCTCCAGGGCCCTATAATCTGAGTGAAAAGTAAGGAAAAAGTACCCGCTCATTATTGGTCTTTGGGACTATCTCAATTATTAAGCTTTTCCCAGCTTAATTAATGCTTGACAGGGCTTTGGAGGGAATTAGATGTGATTGGGGCAGAGGTGTGAGTGTGCTGAATGCAAAGTCAGGCAGTCCCACTCAGGCAGGGATCCTCTGAGGCTGAGACAAGTGATTCACAGCCGCTCACTCGCTGCCTCGGCATCCATTAGATTGTTTTAATTAGGCTTAATTAGTGGTGCGATTACAATGATATGTTTGATACCTAGTATTAAATCATTCATCTATAAATGTTGTGTTAAAATGTTTGAGTGGGAAAGAGGGAAAAAATAAAGAAAAATAAATAAATAAATAAATAAATAAATAAAATGAAGGGGGGGGGATTGGCCCGCTGCCAACAATTAGTTGAATGTGTTTGACTGTGTTGTGCCCCCCTCAACCCCCGTCCCAACCACACACACACACACCCCACCTCACCCTAGCCGTGAGTCACAGAGACAGGTGCCTGAGCTGAGTTATTCCTGTCGTATAGGAGCAGGCCGGTACTGCACCATCGCCACTGTCGCACAGATAAATCCAGTCATGTGTTTATTAGCACCTGGACAGTGGCGGATGAAACTGGATGCTTTATCTTCCCCCCCCCCCCAACACCCCCACCACCTTCCTCCGCCCTCGTTTTGGTGTTGGAGTGGCTGACTCGGTCATTTTTAAATGCCTTGTAAATTTGTCAGCGATATTAAGTGCTCATTAAAAGGTGCAAAGCCGTAAGAGAGCGCTGCTTGTATTGCGCCCGGGTCCTGGGACACTGCTGCCATCCATCTAGCTTAATAGCGGCTGGGCCAGGCTCCTCTGCCGCAGTAGTGGGCAGACCAGACCAGTCGTAATGGTGATGTATGGGTCAAGCTGCCCACAGCTGGGGCCGTGGCGGCCCCTGGCACACCCCGCTATCTCTGTAGGTCAGCCCGTCTGCCTGTCTTCCAGGCTGGCACGACGCAGTTGGCACATCAAGCTGGGAAAGGGAGGGTCGATCCGAGTGTGGGCTCCTCCAGTTGGCGTAGGTGCGCTGGCGGCAGTGAGGGGGGGTGAGTGGGTGGTGGGGGCCAGAGGATAGAGGCGGCCAGGGGGGTGTCTGCTCAGCCTGTTATCAGCTCCTGCAGCTGACGGCATGGCAGCGGGGTGGCAGTCTGACATCCCTGAATGGGGGGGAGCAGAGGCAGAGGAGCTTAGGCCTGCTGTAGGAGGAGGGAGGGTAATATCAGTAATCTGAGATAGGCTCTTAGGCTCACCAGTGGAGGGGAGGAGAACATGGGGAGAGGTGGAGGGATGGAGGGGGTTGGGGGTGGTGGTGGTGGTGGTGGTGGAGAGGGGGGTGATTGGCCCCTGCGCTCTCTGGTAAGGCGGGCAGCTTTGATCAGTGGTCAGCAGAATATCCACGCCGTTTATCGTCAAGCGGGTGTCTGTTTTGATTCATGCCGGCCTGGCCGGTCAGCAGCACCGGCACCAGTAACAGAGCTGCACTCACACACACACACACAGACACACACATAGAACTGCATGTGGGATTGATGGTGTCCTCCTGGGCGGGGGCCCGGACGCTTTCTCCCGCCGAGGAGACACTAGCGGCCCGCGGCATGGCTCAGGGCCATCAATCTGCACCGATACTGATGGACACCCTCTAAAACAGCTCTCTTCGATCAATGAGGGAGTCAAGAATAATAGAATGGCCGCAGTGGGGGATGCTGGGAGAAAACGCTACCACTCCACTCAGCCAGCCGCCAGCCTGCTGATGCAGGCCTGTGTCATCATAACTCTCTACGGCACGCTTCAGGAAGATGTACACCTCTCTTTCTCTCTCTCTCTCTCTCTCTCTCTCTAAGCGTGTGTGTGTGTATGTGCCTGCTTGTGTGAAATGAAGAAGAGGTGAAACTATGTATGTATGCATTAGAATTGAATTTTGTGCATTTGAGTGTATAAGGGAGAATGTATATGTGCAAGTGTATATGTTACTGCATAAGCAGTCCACTGGAAATACACTGTATAGTGTGCCTTATTGCATTTTGGAAATTTGATTCAGCAACATGTTCACATTTTTATTCCAATGCTGCATAGTAATTGCGCAAAAACAACATGGGTAAAACCAAGATGGGTTAGAAAACACTGGTGACACAATGTGGTCCACAGTGTTTGTTGAATACAGTTTGTGCGACTGATCGATTGATTTACTGATGGTACTTACTGTATGTCTAGCTGATGTCATCACTCTATGTGTATGTCTCATTACATCGTTATGTATTAGAATTGTAAAATTAGGATTTTACCTTTCTAAAATACTTTCTATCTATTTCTATTTCTAATCTATTTCTCTTTGTATATGCTATGGACCCTCTTATAAAGATTGTATACATAATGTTCCTGTTCATGTCACCTTCACTTAATGATGTAGGAAATAGTTTTATAGGCAAAAGAGTAAAGGTGTCACTTACCCATACTGGCAAACCCTTGCTGAGTGGGCTGGTTGTGCTGCTGCTGCTGATTTGTTTGAGTTCGTACACTTGGTGTGTGGGTGAGGGCAGGCATGCATATTTTTATGTGTGTGTATGTTTGTGTGTGTTTATGGACGTATGTGTGTGTGTGTGTGTGTGTGTGTACAGAATATGCATTAAAGTGTGTATGTGTCTGCATTTTGTGGGAGTTGGCCATGCTCATGTAAGGTGCTTGTTTACCGCAGGAAGCAAAGGTCTCAGTGTGTGTTAAGCGTGGCTGTTGATGGTGTGTGGATGTGTGTAAACAAGCTGTCTTTGTGAGCACAGGAAGGGGAAGGAGGCAGTTGAAGGGAGGTTGTGTTTCTGCATGACCAGGCCACCTTAAAAATCTTCTTTTTCCTCAATTTGCAAACCTAAACGGAAATGTCAAATTGATGTGTGTGTATATCTATGTATAAGTACTGATAAATTAATATTTACTATGTTTGCAGTGATGCATGATGTATGTGTTGATTTCCATGTATATTTGTGTATGCTGCCTGTTTGTGGTCTATATTTGTGTTTGCATACTTTTGCATGTGTGTTATGCATAGTATTTGATCTGTTCAGACTGTATTTGTATGTTTTGCATGCATTTACATGATAGTAAATGCACAGTCATATACACAGTGTGTGTGTGTGTGTGTGTGTGTGTGTGTGTGTGCTCGCGCATGTACAGGCACCCTGTGAGGGAAGACGGGCTGTTTGAAAGCAGCCCCTGTGAGCCAGAACAGCATGGGGCATTCGCAGAGACTCACTCACTGCGCTCTCCGCCTAATGAGACGAACCCTTCAATGCTTTAATTAGTTCATCCATAACTCTGAGCGCAATTAACCACCACAGAGAATGCGGCCTACACAGATAAGACTGGCAAATGTTCTGGCAGCTTCAACCAAAGACTACTTTTATAATGGAGAGGCATAATGCAACTTAATGCTCTAAGGCAGTTGGGCTTTTTATCTATTTAGTTATTTTTTTACTTCAGACAGTAGACTTATGTGTAGTAGTTGTGTAGTATATGAACAGTAAAAAATAGGAAACTTGGCACTTCTCTGGAGGGACAGAAAATGTTTAACTAAGGAATGGTTTCTTCTGTATCTGACTTGAATGAGGCTAAAATGGGGCTAAAATGGTTAAATTTGTGTTCGTACCAAAAAGGAATTGAATCGTGGCTACATGCTGGTAAAATCTAGCCTGTGAAAATCCTGATCTGTGATCTGTGATCTGTGATTTGATTTCCCTCTGTAGTTCAATATGGCCACCAAGCCTATTTGCACTTTGTTTTGCTTGCCTGAGATATCCAGAACCGAGATCAATTTTAGTTTGAGGTAATCAGTTGTGAGAGCCAGGCTAGAAAAAATCATAAATGGGAAAATGTTGTTCTTTGTTCTAATAAAGGAAAACAGCATAGAGTCTTCTTTCCTATCTCTGACTGAGGAGGAGGTGAGGGGTCCAAAGTGACTACTAACCTCTATTTCAACCTTCTCTAAGTGCACAAAAGTCTCTTGATTACTAACCTCAGTTTCAACCCTCTCTAAGTGTGTGGCTTCTGTCTGTCCTGTGAGCTTGGTCCAGCGTTGCCACAGCACCAGGGAGAAGGGTCACCTGTGCCCACATCACCACGGCGATGACCTTCTGTATGCAAATCCACCAGTCTGCTTTGAGAAAGGACAGAGAGTAAACATGCATTTGTAAAAGGTGGGGAAATTCTGCCTCTTTTACACACACACACACACACACACACACACACATGCTTGCATACAATCGCGCAAACACACACGCACACACACACACACACACACACCCATCTCAAAGACATCAATATGCACAGCTACCTGTTCGCCTAGTATTTCCCACTCTTCAGTCCTCCTATCCCCTCTGACCCTAGCGTTTGGTCAGGCTAGTCTTCCTGTCGTTTAGTCAGACATGATGAGTCCTGGTCCTGACACGCTTTATGCTTGTCAGCCAGGACTTATCTGTAGCCAGGTTATGCATGAGCTGTTTTCCCCTCCTGGTTTCCCTAAATCCATGCAAATACAGGCCAGGTGTGATGGCGGCTTCTGCTTCATTTGCACTAATGGCTTTGGCTAAGAGAGTTACTCCCCTGCAGGTCATGGGCGACACCACACAGTACACATTCATGCAAATCCCCTGGCCGCCTGGCCTCCTATCTCCTTACACTGCACACATTCATTTGAATAGAAATGTGTGGTTGGATGGCAATAACGACCCACAATGATTTATCAGCTGCGTGGGAAAGCAGAAGTTTAGGTCTCCAGTTAGGGGGTGGACCAATCAGGAAGCAGCCACAGTGACCACTGGCCAATCTATCAGACAGTTAGGCAGTTAAGACTACAGGTGATATTGTTTTCAGTAGCCGTTGTAAAATATTCACCTGCTTACATTTAGACACGTCTGCATACAAGCATGCACACACACCCACACACACAGAAATATCTTGCATACACACAGACACACGCGTGCACACACACACACACACACACACAGAAAAGAAGAAAATATAGTCTTTGCCTGTCCCTATTATGGGCGATCATAGACACAATGACACAATGACATGACATGGCAATAGGAGTCCAAATGCAGGCATTTATGAGTGCCTGGGGTGCAGAGCCTGTCTGCCTGCCTGTTCGGCTGCCTGGCAGCCCAGTGAAACTGAGAGAAAACGCTAAGAGAAGAAATGGCCCAGTAGGACTTCTGCAGCAGAAAGGAGGTCTTAAGAAGCTTGGCGTCAGAGCTTGTGGCCAAGGTGGGGCTGCTGGGAGCGGGTGGAGGTCGGGTGGAGTGGCAGTTTGGTGCAGAGGGGCGCCGGGGACCAGCAAACAAAGACCCAGCGGGAGCACTGTCATTAACAGGGCAGGCGGGAGGCGGGAGGCACAGCCTCTGGAGGCAATTGGGGAGGGTGGTGTGTGTGTGGGTGTGTGTGAGTGTGTGTTTGTGTGAGGCTGTTACTCACTTACTCAGGACGCGGCTGGGACACACAAGCTGCTATGAAAAGCTGGACCAGACTGCAGCGCTGTGGAACCATGGAGTCCTGAACCACGAGGTCTCTCTCTCTCTCTCTCTACTGCCTCTCACTGCTCACTCAGGAGATTTCACACAGCAGCTTTCAGCATACAAATCAAAACACATTAACAATCATTTTCAACACATCTATAACAGCAGTCATTACAAAGAGGCAAAATGCTTGGTAGCAAAAGATGTGGATTTGAACAGAATCAGTAACTTTTGTCATGCATCACAAGTTAGCTGTACTATTGTATAATAACATGTTCTGTTATATAACATGTGTCTATGCGGCATTATTTAATTTCAGTAGCAATAATCCAGATATTCTCCATGGACTAAGAGGAGGAGAGTATATGTTGTTGCTTGCAGTGGAGCCTGGACTTTCTCTCTCATTTTCTTGCTGTCACCAGGAGCAGCACAGACAAGTGAAGGCGTTGGGAGGAGGGGGCAGGCGAGACACCGTCACGTTTGCATTGGCAGAAAGGATGCAAAGCACACATTATGCAACGGACTTCAGGGCGAAATGATCCATGGGGCTGCCATCATGCATCTGTATACAAACTTCAATTATGCAAATGGTAGTAATCCATAGCACTGTGTGTGTGTGTGTGTGTGTGTGTGCGGGGGCAGGGGTGACTAACTGCTCCTTTGATGTGTGCCAGCCTTGGCTGGGCTCCTGCAGGACTGAATACCTCCACTGGGCCCCGGCACCATTGTGGTTTATGGGAAAACACTCGCCGGCCTTGTCTGCTCACTGGCTGATTACAAGGGCTTAAGTGACTTCCCTTTATCCTGTTTCTATGGCTGCCTCGTCCACCCACTCTCCCCTGCTTTTGTTTGTCTCTCCCTCTCCCTTACTCCCTCCGTCTCTCTCTCTCTCTTTCCACCACACTCTCTTCCCTCCCTCCTTTCGTCATCATCCGTGTCCATGCTCTCACTGGCTAAGCCCTGCCTCCATAACTGGGGCACCAAGACTCAGCATGAATGGGCTCGATTGTGGTGTGTCTCGGGCCTGTTTCTCTTGTGTGTGTGTGTGTGTATGTGTGTTGCAGATTGCACTTAACCTTATCCGCTTCACTGGAGGACAAAAGGGCAGCTCACTGCGCACAATTGGTGCAGCTCAGGGTGGTTTTGCCCAAACAGTTAGCGGGCTGCTAGTGACAGCAAAGGCTGCAGAATCACGAGAGAGCTGAGCCTCTCTCTCTTACTCTCCCTCGCCCAGTCTCCTGGAATGCTAGCTAGCTAGCGAATAGGAATGCTAGTGGTGTGTGCCTATGAATAAGACACAGCAGAACAATACAGGCTTGTTTTTTGCTCTAGTTTTCTTTTTTCCCTTCGGCCCTCTTTTCAAACTGTTTTTAATGCCAAGCCACAAGAGGAGGATTAAAGATTATTTCTGTAAATGAGTCAACACTCAGAACTACACACAGTTTGCCTTACAAAAGAGATTATGAATATTTAAGACGGATTTTTTGAAATAATTGGGGTTTGTTCTGAAGCACAGTGGAGCCACTGAAGTGCGGCCGCAGATTTGCCAGGTTATAGTCCCACTTAACCTCAAGGGCACAGCAACCACTGTCCTCATTTGCCAATTTTCTGATAAATTATTCATTTAATCGGGGGAACAATACACTTTAGCGTGAATGGTACAGATCTCTCTTCATAGCACTGCCTGTCATTTATGTTAATTTATTCCACTTTCAGGTTGGACTTCTTTAGACATGCTGGTAAACAAGCAAGTTCATATCAACTGTCAGAAAGTGTGTCATAGTATCCCTAATGCAAGTTTAAGCGTGGAACAGCCAGATGCTTCTCACTTAAGCTCTCAGCTTGTGCTGGCTGCTTCTTCTTTAATGACTTATGTATAGGGAGTGTCTGTGGTTCACCTTGACAACAACCTGCTCTGACAACACAACCCCCACACATATCCTGTCTCACAGTGACACCACCTCAACCCATCCATCCCCTCCCCACCCATCTGCCCCATCACAGCAGCTGTGCCTAGTTGGCCTACCTGCTGAGTAATGCAGTTTTAATAGCATAAAGCTATTATCAGAGAACTCTCCCATACATCATGTATATTTACCAGCAAATTACTGAGTGAGGTCGATAATCAGTAAGCACATGAGCAAATCAATAGCTGTGCTCCAGGGGAATAATGCCGGTGTATAATGACAAGCCATTGATTTTTAAATAACTGCTCTGGTTTCAGAAACACTAATTACTTGCCTCCATCTCCTGCAAAGCACAGCACAGTGGCTGTCTCTGCCCGTCTGCGTACCTCTGCCTTCAAATGCCTTCAAAGCCTTTAAGTTAAAACAAAAAGCCATTAGACAGTTGTATTTACAGATGCACTTTCAAACACTCCTGGACACCAGGTGAGGAATTCTTTACCCAGTCGGTGGGCTGCCAACTGATTCGGCCTAGAGATGAGCATGCGGGGTGGGGTGTGGGGGTGTGGGGGGAGTGGTGGCAATGGATGATTGGAGGATGTAGGAGGGATTGAAGATTGCGGCTGGGGAGGGTCCATGGAGCTGAGGCTCATTACTCAGCCTGGTCAGGATCTGTCGTCTGGGCCGTCACAACACCAGGAGCTGCCTTGGGAAACACGATCCTACTCCTTCAGACAGCTTTTCAGTGCAGATTACCTTAGCCACCCAGACAGACAGAGCTGCACACACACCTCAACAACAAAATAACAAACACCTCAGTGCCCCAAATCAAATGCTTTAGTTCTTGCCTTTTTATACGTGCCCTTTTTGTTAACACAAACAAGAGGGCAGTCATGTTTTCTAGCATTTGAGAGGTTGCACAATGTTCTTTCATCACCCACCTAGGGCATGCATCATTAATCGTGTCATTATGCTTCTAAAAAAAATCAACATTTACATTTTCTCTAGAGTAAACTTGGACTGCATGGTGGATTTCAATGTCACGCCATCCAGGCCCTATTTTCACTCCGCCCGCGAGGCAGCAGGAGAGTCTGTTGGCTATGCGCAAAGCTATTTGCTGTTAAGAGATGTCGGCATCCGCCGCCAACAGATAACTTAGGTCATCCCTAAAGAGTACTATGACCCAGGCAGCGTGCCTCAATCATGACCTTCCACTTGCTGATACGAGCCACTGCACTGCTGCCAAGATTGAGAGTAATATCCGCGCTCTGACTGACTGCATACAATGAATAAGTAATGGCTGAGTTGATGTGATGGCGGAGGACAGCAGCAGTCTGGTTGCGGTAGCGATTGGAAGCGACAGGCAAGCCACACGTCTCTATTTACTCAGAGCCACTGACTGATGCTCTGACAAACAATTATCTTAGTTGACAGCCAAGACACCGTAATTAATGAAATGTGCACTCAACAGAGTGGGAGGCAGGTGAACTGACATAGCAATCAAGCTTTTTCCTTTGTTGGTTTATTATTCTGTTTTTTTTTAACATGGTTTCTGCACCGAGGCTTGTGCTTCATCACTAGCCCTGTCTTGGAGCATTCTAGTATACATTCCCGCCATGTTGCGCCTACGTGTTTCGTTTGACATGAATTGCAGAGCAGCAGACTCATAAATATAAATACCCCCAGATGAAAAGTTACGACGTGTAGTATGTTGAATTACCATGTACGCTTGGCTGACTATATTCCTCCTCAGCAAAACGTGTCTGTCAGCACTGGTGGAATGAGGCTTTTTTCTAATCTGATGCCATCTCTCACAAATATATTCAGCGACAAACCTCTTGCCACTGACAGACAGACCCTCTCAGCATGGCGACTAGGGGCGGGAGTCACGGTGGTAAGTGCCTTATTATGGTAGGATGACTGTTGCCACAGTCAAGAGCGCAGGCTGTCACACACAGCAGCCGTCATTAGAATAAGCGTGAGAAGCTCTTGTCGTCGATAGTATCACATTTTAATCCCTAGTACATTATTACGGCGCTCGGGAAGGTCAGCTCTTGGCACACACGAGGAGAAATAAACCCAGAGGAAGCTTATGGTAATTTCGCTCTCCCCTTCCCTCCCCCTCAACCCTCCTCAATTTGAAATTTCGGTTGCATTTTATTTTTCAAGCTATTTTATACATTACAAGTGCATTAATGAAAGCCCTTGTGTAATCTGCCAGAACAGGCCTATGCAGAAGCAATGAATAATTGAAGAGAGCCCTGCGACTTTGATTTCTTGGAGAGAGAGGCGGGGGTAGCAGCTTTCCTGTCCACTCTGATGGCCTATAATCCAACCAGTAGATTGTTATCTTTCTGACCGAATAGGGAGTAAAAAAAGGATGACTACCCAACTTCCTCTTTGTATTCTTCTTTTAGTGCTCCCAAAAACCAAGACCTGTCTCCTCCTCTCCCTTGAGCTCTCCTCTCATCTAACCTTCATTCAGTTTCAAAGGCAATGTGAGTGACTGAAATGGAATTTTCATATCAAAAGTCTAAGGTAGGCCTGTGTGCTCACTGCCTGCCTCAAACGAGCACAGAAAATGTTCATGTAGACAGTCAGCCTACAGGTGAAATTCTTCTGAGCTGTTGGGTGGATGTTCATCACAGACAGGGCTCCCAGGTTCAGCGCTCCACCCACATGCTCATGGCTGGGGCTGGTGATGTGCAGAGTTGAGCAGAAAGTAATTTTCAGTTCACCAGTAGGGTTAGACAAGTTGCTTAGGAAATAAGTTATTTACTATTTACTCTTTATGGCCTTTGAAAAGTAATAATATGACTTATTAAAAGTAGTTAGTTACACAACAATTACATATTGTAATTATATTAGTAACATAATATAATGGCCTTTCATCACCAGAGCTGTCAAACATGATGCAGCCAACTGTATTTGCAGAAAAAGCAGTTTGTTTTTTTTTGAACCTTGGAATCATTTGTCCTGGTGGACATCAGTAAGCAAGTAAGTAGTTCCCTCTCTTAGTCACTATATACACAGGTATTTCAGTGAAGATTACAAAGGCAATCTATTATTTTAGGGTATTTAACATAAGTGGTCTTTATGCTTACTATTTACTTTAATTGTTTATTGACATGTTTGACAATGCAATGCACTGAACCCATGGCAGTATTTCAGATATGGTCGCTGTAAGCATAACATCATTATGAATTTTGCGTCTTCGGTGGTTACAGGTGTATCCTTAGTCTGACAGCAACAACAGGGACATTTTGACAGATTGCTTCCTGTTTATAACAGAAGACCCACTTGGCCCATAAATGTGCTCCTCACTCTGTTCTCGCCTGCCTTTGTGATTGCGATTTAGTTGTGCATGTTTCACCACTGCAACTCTTTGCGGTGGCGCGGTGCATTTCATTTTCTGATTAGCAATTGACAGAGCAGAAATGACTTTTGCTGCACCTGGGACCTAGGCTCGTTGAAATCAATGCCTGTGGCGGGTCTTTAATCAATGGCCGTGTTGTAACTGGGGGGCTCATCTGTGAAGCAGGCCCCAGAGACTGAGCTTCGAACGGGGAGAGAAAGCAAAGCCTCATCCACTCGCTCTGACCTCTATAATTACCACGTCCTGCTGCCCAATTCAAATGTGCTTGCACTGAAATAATTGCCTTCAGGGCACAGGGCAGGAGAAGAGACACTAGTGGTTGTGGTAATGACGATGGGGGTGGCGTCGAGGGGGCAAACGTTATGGCCTCTGTGTGCTACTGTGAATTCTCTAACCCCCCCCCCCCCACACACACACACACACATAAACACACACCTCAGGGGTTTATTTACTGAACCTGTGCTTATTTATCAGGCTACCAGGCCGAGCAGGCTGTTGGCTCTTTGTGGAGTAGAGCCCAATGGCCACATTAATGCAGCGATCACACAATGTTAACAGGGAGGGCGTGGGGGGACTGGGGATTGGGCCTGACCCTGCCACTCTATGTTGTTGTAAGAAGGGGGAGAGTCTGTGTGTGTGTGTGTGTGTGGGGGGGGGGGGGGTGCAGATAACATCAGCCAGCCAGAAGGGGGTGGTGGATGGGAAGGGGGTAGAGGGGTTGTTGCTGTAGAGGTGATGGGTGGGGGCAAAGCAGGGGTGAGCGAAGAGGGAGGGGGATATGAGGAGTGCACTCGGGAGGGCAGATGTATTTATCTGGGTAATGATAGTCATCTCTGGCTGCCTGGGCGCCCTGGTCGGCACGATGACAGTGATGTAGAGCGAGGCGGCCGTCGCCACCATTGCTGCTGCCATGACAGCACAGCACAGGCCTTCTCCGATACCATGGCTGTGAAGTGAGTCCCTGTGGTGCTCATTAAACTTCCATAGATTGCATTCCCGGTCTCCCCGCCGGGCCTCCAAAGTGCCTTTTATTAATTCATAAAAACACATTGCACAAGTGATTGAGTCTGATGAGCAGTGGAGCAGCAAAACACCAGAGATGTGGGGAAGCGTTGCACGCCTCAGCTCCAGTCCTCCATGTTACCGCCCCACCACACACACACACACACCACCTCTCATCCCCCAACCTCTCTCATCTCTCTGGCAAAACTGGCCTTGGAAAAAAAAGAGTGTAGAAAAAGCGAAAAAAAAGCGAGACACAGATGTGTTGTGAAACATTAATAGCCACTGCTGCAGTTTCCCTCTGGCAGGGAGAGTAAGGGCAGCCAACAACCTCTGTGTTTTTTCTCTTTTTTTGTCTCTCTCTCCCTCCCTCTTTCTCTCTCTCCCTCCCTCTTTCTCTCTCTCTCCCTCTCTTTTTCACGCTGACATTTCATTGCTGTGCAGATTACGCAGCGTAAACACGTCTAACTATTCTGGCCCCGTGCTTGTCGGCCTGCCTTGTGAGTGCAATGCATGGTTGCCCTTATCAAGGCTCCACAGACACACTCCCAAAGGTGGAGGAGGGAGGCGTTGTGTGTGTGTGAGGGGGCAGGATTGGAAAAGGGATGTGTGTGTGTGTGTATGTTTGGGGGAGGGGGGGGTTGTTGGTCGCCTGCCTCTCTGTACTACCTCTCCAGAGAGCCAGAGAGGAACAGGGCCCAGATATGGATTGCTGAGATTGAATTAAAAACATTAGCTCCAGGGTGAACGAATGAATCCCGATGATGGCACCAAGGGAAAATAGAGAAAATGCGTTTGGCTGTGAGGGCCTTGAAAACCAAGGCTAATGGATTGGAGAAGTAGAGAGAGAGAGAGAGAGAGCAGGGGGACAGGGGGTGGGTGGGTGGGATGGTTGGAGGGGGGGCTAGCCATAGAGTAACATTGCAAAACCAGCTAGTGAGAGACTGTTTGTGTGTGTGTGTGTGTGTACGTGTGTGTGTGTGTGTGAGTATGAGAGAGAGAGAGAGAGTGGAAAATGAATGGATAGGGGCCAGAAAGCTTCAAATTAACCATCATTATAGCCAGCTCTATAAATATTATCCCTTCAGCTTGGAAGCAGGGGTGGATGAGGCTTATTTCCAGAGGCTAAAGAGACACACAGTTAATAACAGATGCAGGGGGGGCTCACCACGCTAGGGGAGTTATTACAACCCCCCGTCCCCCCCTCCTCTGGTCAGACACGCGTACACACACACACACACACCACCTCCATTAGACCTGCAGCAGCAGCCTTACACCTGCCCCCTCCACAACACCTACTGGGTACCAAGGGCCACTGTGACAACCCCCAGCCCTACAGCCACACACGCACACACCTTCCATGACACACCTCCTCAATATCACCTACAAATACAAACACAAACACACTGAACCTGGTTGCTGGGAGGGTGTTTGAGGACCGAAAACTATTCTTTGTACATACACATACACACACAGCATCAGCACCTTTCTGGCAGCCTTGGCTCTTAGAATCTCATTATTTGAGGATAAGCACTGAGTGAATGTTTTTTAATGTGTGTGTGTATGTGTGCCTGTCTCTGTACTGCCACTTTAAGCAGTGGGCATGCGCTCTGGCAGGTGGCACTGAAAGGAAAGGGGGCAGGCGCTGTTCACTGTTCGCTGTGACGGCCACGGTTCGGCTGGCATGACTGCTCAAGCATTGAGCGGGGGAAAGAAAACAGCAGCTAGCGCTAATTGGACACAAAGGCATGGCACATTAATGCTGTTTCCTAATGTTTGTAGATGATTTTAATGACTTTTTATAATTGGTCTATTTATCTGTATAATAAATTATTGAATGGACTCAGAGCAATTGGAGCTATTTTTGTGATAATGACTAGGGAGACCAGTGTGTGATTAATGTGACATGGGGGCCTTAGACTTATTTGACTCCCTCCTGACACACACACACACACACACACACACCACGACTCATGGACTCATAGGCTTGTTGCATCATTTGTTTGGACAGAGATACTTCAAATTTCCTGCCTTGATAGAGATATAAACCAGTCTGTGTTATCTGCACATTGCAAGCCAAGGTTAATTTCAGGTTATTGTCAGTGTAGAGTGAGAAATAAACTCTGCAGTCAGTGTGTCAGTAGTGTCTTGTCTGTGCCACAGAGGCTCACATGCTATAGTTCTGAAACCAGTTTACTAGCTGTAATCTGTGTGTGCATGTGCGTGGATGTGTATATGTGTCCTTCATGTGAAACCTGTTTCTGTGAGTGAGTGTGTGTGTGTATGCATGTGTCTGTCTGTGTGTGTGTGTGTGTGTGTATGTGAGTATGTGTGTCCTTCATGTGAAACCTGTCACTAAGACACATGACCACACATTCCCCGGAGTGTTGAAGCATGACTAATGAGCAATGCGAGGCGAGACCGCAGGCGGACAGCCAGGGTGTGTGTGTGTATGTGTTTGTGTGTGTGTGGATGCATGTGAATGCAGGGCCAGGTGTGTGTGTGTGTGTGTGTGCGTGTTTATGTGTGTGTGTGTGTGTAAGTGCATTTCTGCCACCCAGAGCTGGAAGTCGGGAATGACGGGGAGTCTGTCACAACCCCCAGCCCTCTCCCTGGGCACTGTGCTCCATAGTGCTCCGGCTGCTCAGAGAGGGGGTTGGGGGGGCATGAAGAAGCGCTCCCATGTGGAGTGTGTGTGACACGGGGGCCGGCCGCAGCAAGTGATGGGAGAGCAATTACTGTTCTATCTTGAGCTGGGTATTCTCTAAAGGGCCACAGTTCAGACAGACAAGAACCATGTCAGGTAGACACCTGCTGTAATCATTTCATTTTCCCAAGGAGAGAGAGAAGCTGAGATTGAGAGAGATACAGACAGTGTGTGGATGTTGACCTCTCTCTCTCTCTGTGTGTGTGTGTGTTCTGTCTATATGTGAATATGGGAGTATATTCATGTTTCTCGCTGTGTGCGTGTGTGTGTGTGTGCTTGTGTGGCCGTCTGTGTATGTCTATCTTCTATATGTGAATGTGGGAGTAAATTAATGTTCTATGTGTGTGTGTGTGTATGAGTGATGAGAAAAAAGAGCAATGTGTGGGCAGCAAACGGAGTGTGGCAACTGTAAACAGCACAGTGTCATCTCTTTCTGTTTCTCTCCCTCTTTCTCTCCTTCCCTCACTTTCTCTCTCTCTCTATTTCCTCCCTCTCTCTCATTACCAGCCCTCGCACACTGGCTGCAAGATGGCAATCAAAGCAGCAGAGCAAGAGCTTGCAGATGAAAGCAGAGCCTGGTTCTCTCTCTCTTTCTCTGCAGTGGTCTCCATCAGTCCACGGCTAGTCATGTAGTAAACCTGCTGCGGCACAAGAGAGACCCAGCTTGGGCCCAGCTCCTGGACAGCATCTATTCAGCATGCTAATCAAAGCTGTGCCTGTACTGTGACAGCCATAGAACTAGATCAGTGTATGCAACACTTTTAAGTGTCGCATACCCCATGAGATAATCTACACAATACTGAGCGCTGCCTGCACCATGAACAGTTGACTAAAATATTACCTGTTATGCAGCATAATTATATACAAAACAGGAACACAAATATTATTGATGGTACGTAATAATTTAGTGGCAATACTGGGTTGTATTGGAGGTAGTTTGAGTGTAAGATACCTGTATACCTGTCTGTACCCTCTAGGCAGTATTCACACATGATGAATTAATGCACATAAACACTTAAAATTCTGTATGCTTGACCATGTGCATACTTTATCCTGGAGAGAGCTGAGAACTGTATTCCATATTTATTTTGGGTACACCCCAGATTGATCCAGGTACCCCACTTTGACAGCCATAAGACCAGATTAATAGGCTTTAGAAATACAATAATGACACAGGCCTTTTTTTCTTTAGGCCTACTAGTTTAGATCTGTAATGTTGTTGAATATTGTCCATCGTTTATGCATATTATGCAAGAAGTGAGTCAAACCCTTGTTGAGAGATGGAGGGGACCCTGTTTAAGCATATTCATAATGGACAATGGACACACATTCACATTTTGTCTCTGGCTTTTTTTTTGAAAGTAGACATTTTTCTAACATGTTAAGCTTTACAAACATCTATTGAATCTTATTTTTGAAGAGATTATGTCTGCTTATAGTTACCAAAACAGAAATCATAATAGTACACTACTACTATTTTGATGACTGAGAAAAGGCGAGAAGTGTCGCTGGCAAGCTTGTGAAAATCATGCACTACTTCCTTCTTCCACTGAACAATTCCATGGGACCCCACACCTATAAGAGATCCCCACCCCCCCATTCTCCCTAAGTTAGCTCAGTAGTTTGATTGCTCTCCAAAGTCAGAATTTTTGCTGTATCTGAATGTTAAAGGTATTGATAATACTACGCACTGTGCTAATGCTATACTTGGTGTGTTCAGTGCACGAATGTAATTAGAATAGCATGACCAGATGACTCTGATTTCTGGGGACAGTCCCCGATTTTGGAAACCCACATTATCCCAGATTTTTGAAGCCTAAATATTACTTATTTTAATGATAAGATTAATTGAAATAGGAATGTTCCCGATTCCCAGGGAAAATTCAGGGTCTGGTCACCTTAAATTAGAAGCTTGTCAGTGGTCTGTTAGACCATGTTTCTCGAGGGATCGAGTGGGTGGCACCAGTATGTACAATTTTATTAGGTGGGTGCAAGTGTGAGTGTGTCATCTGGTGCGTGCAAGTCTATAGCTAGGATCATACAAACAATACAAAAGATATGATGGGTAGACATAAGAATAGTGCAAAGACTCGTAGTGATGGTGGTGAATCAGGATAGGCCACATGATAGGCTTTTATATTTTCTGGCATTCCATCTGTGATTCTGTTTGTTTCAAGCCCCTCATTGCCAACATGAGTGTGTTTGGCCTTTGGTTTGAGTGGGGCTACAGGGCCACCCTTGTTGTGGTGTGATAACAGCAGGTCTAGTGAGAGCAAGGGTGGTGAAAGTGGAAGTGGAGGTGGTGTTCCTGTGGTGTGCACTAGTCGTGACCTCCAGCTGGCTCTTCTCAGTCACCGTAGGTGGAGTGACGTGCTCCTCAGGGGGTTTGGTTAGGGGCCGACCATGGCACGCAAGGCCAACAGGGCAGGGTCAGGCGACTTGACTAGTCTCAGAGGACTGGAGATGTATGGCCTGTGCCAGTGCATGCTCTAGAGGGAAGTGTGGGTGTGTGTGTGAAAACAGGAGGAGATTGGGGTGTGAAAACTGAGATGAGAGGGATGGATGGAGGGAGGACTCTAGGGGAGGAGGAGAAAGAGAGAGGAGGATGGTCAGGAGAAGTGGAAGATAGTGAGGGGGTGGAGTGGGGTTGTGGGGGTGGGGGGCTGTGGTGGTGGGGGGTTGGGGGGCTGTAGTCAGGAATGGGTCAGGAGGGCATTGGGTGATGCAGGGGGTGTAGGTTTGGATGGTTATGTGCTGCACCACTGCACATCAATCTGTTTAATTTTAGCTACAGATTGCTGTTGTCTCTTTATGCATGGGCAGCGTGAGATGTGCATCCGTCATGAGACAGTGTTAGAAATACAGCGATGGAGAGAGAGAAAGAGAGTTGAGCGGACTGAGATTGGGCGGAGCTGGGCTGGAACAGATGGCGGTGGGGCGGAGGTGTGTGCCGCCAGCCTGCTAGGTGTTCCGAGCCGGTGCCCAGGGCCTGCAGTCTGACCCCGGTCATTAGACACGGGCATCCTTCAGAGGTGGCAGCATCCGCATGAAGCCCAGATTGGGAGGAGGAGGAGAGATGGGAGATAGTGTGAGATGAGAGAGATGGAGAGGAGGAGAGAGAGATGGTGGATGGAGAGAGAGATGAGAGATGGGAGAGAGGGGAAAAAAAGAAAAGCCCCCACTCTCCCCATAGACAGCTCTGACACACAGCAAGAGACAGCAGCACATAAGTCAACCAGGCTTCTCTTAATGTCCTCCATCTTGCCTGGCCACTGGGGTTGATAGGACTTTTAAAATGGCACCCTGGTGGATCAGCCTCTCTATCTTTTTTTCTTTCCAACCAGGACTTGTGGTCATATTGGTGGCAGTGACGGCCGTGGCGTAATAACCACCTTCTTCTCTGACAGGGAGTATTCACACATGATGAATTCAAAACACTTAAAATTCTGTACGCTTGACCATGCGCGCACACACACACACACACACACACACACACACCAACCCCCTTTATTCCCCCCACCACACCGCCCCAGCCCCCTCCCGCTTGGCTGGGCAGCCTGGCGGGGCCGCTGACAGCCTCGTTGTTTTGGAGGCAAGAAGAGGAGAGAGAAGGGGAAAGCGACAGCTGATGATGCAAGCTGGGTTGGCTGGCTGGCCTGAAGAGGGCTGTGTGGTCTGTGTGTGTGTGTGTGTGTGTGTGTGTTTGAGAGAGAGAGAGAGCTTTGTGTGTTCTGGCTCCAGAGCAGCTCTTGACATCCCCAAGCACAGAGAAACAAGTGCACAGTGTGTGGGAGATTCTGGCAAGTCCTGGCGGCATGCGGAGGAGGAGGGGTACGGATGGAAGGAGAGGAAGAGAGGAGAGGAGAGGGAAGGGAGAGGGGCTGAGGTGGGGGGGTGGAGGGGTGGCTGGAAGGGATGAGGAGAGGAGAGCGCCCAAGCCCAGACAAAAGGCCCCTGAAAAGCTATGAGCGCCATCTGCTGCCTGGCTGCCTCAGTTACCCCTGGTGGTGTTGGGTCGGGTGTGTGACTGGAGCTCTGACCTTAGGAGCTCACAGAGGATCTCTTCCTGTATGACTCATTCAGCCCAGTGGAGCTCTGATGTAGAGGCACACAGTGTGACTTCCTGCATCTCTCTGAAACTCTGGTTCTAGAATCAGAGTGTCACACAGTATCTCACGAGCAGACAGAGCCAAGTTCAACTGTCCTTGCGTTTTTTAGTGTCGCTTTCTATTGCCTATGCCTATGTATGCGGAAAATCATTGCACTACTATGCTATAAATAAGTCTCCTTTTCTGTAGCATGTTGGCTAGGGTGACCAGACAACATAGATTTCTGGGGGCAGTCCCCAATTTTGGTGATCTGTCCTTGGTTAAATACAAGAAAACCCACTTTGACCCCAATTTTTAGCTAAAACATTACTTATTTTAACGACATTGACTGTAAAAATAGTAATGTCCCCACTTCCCAAGAAAAATGCAGGGAAATGTTCTCAATTTTCATCACTGAGGTCTGGTCACCTGAATGTAGGCTACACAGTTGCTAGAATGATGTCAATGCCGAGAAACAAAATGTAAACAAAGCAGTGCTAGCTTAGCATTTCCACACTTCTCATGCTCACTGACTCAATGTGTAAGATGTAAGAACTCATCATGAATGTTTGATAACACGTGTCACATTGGCATTTTCAGTTCCTGGCCTGTTAGCTGTCGAAGAGATAGAGGAGGAAAGAAGAGAATGAGGAGGAATAAGACTTGACCTATAGATACTCATCCATTGGCCAGACAGTATCGGTATCTGAAGTTGACTTGTGTGTGCACAAGCTATTGAAGTCACACAGTTAAGCTCTCTCTCTCAGTTAAGCACTCTCTGGAGCTTTGATCTTGGAGAAAGACAGTGTGTCAGTACTTGTACACACTGATCCTATAAACACAGAGACAGTTCTCTTAGTTTTCCGCTTGCCAATGTCTTTTTCTCAGACTCCTCTAATAGGCCTGTGCACGCTGATCATTTTGTTCTCAGGTTGTTGACTGAGTTTCAGCGTTCTCAGGATTTATGGATGGATCCACTTGGATGGCACCAAGTTTGTGAATGAGCGCTGCTATCTTTGCTTGCTTCACAGCGCGAGCATCCAAGAGTGTTTGGTATTAACAAAGCCTGACAAGGGCCCTGATCTTATCTGTTTGAGTTTGTTTTTTGTTAGCAAACCTCTGGCAATTGCACAAGTGTATCTGTCTGCTTATGTTTGTGTGTGTGTTTCAGAGTGTGTGTGTGAGAGTGCATGTGTTTGTGTGTGTGAGAGTGTGTGTGTTTGTTTGTGTGTCAGTGCCCTCCATTCTGCCTCGGGACAGTAACTACAGTGTCGTGTGTGCGTTTCGGGGGAAGGTGAAGGGCAAGCGGGTTGGGGGGAGGGAGTGAGGAGAAGCTGGGCCTGAGTGCCTGCCATTATTGGCGCTCAGGCTGCTGGTTAGGAAGACGCAGGTTGGGGGGGTAGAGTGGTGTGTGTGTGTTGGGTTGGGGAGGGGGGGCCTCCTTAGATGTCCAGCCTTGTCCAGTCATGGCAGCCCCTGGAGTCTGAGTGGATGGGATGTGGTTATGTGGGCTCCACTGTCAGCTGGAGTCAGGGCTCACAGGCACAGCTTGATGCTTGTCACCCTCTCTAGAGAGGCGCCACCACACACACACACACACACACACACAGATGACTGCCTCCCAAATCTGCCTCTGGAGACAGTGAAGATGGGTGGAGGAGGTAGGTTTGCTGTGGTAAGGGGGTGGTCCCCTCTTCTTCTCTTCCTTCTCCTCCTTTTCTTCCATCCCCTCCTTCTCTGTGGGTTCACTAGCTGTGCCTGTGGCTTTTAAAGACTAGACAAGGCACACACAGGCCCGCGCAGTTTTCTGTTACCCATCAGGCAGCACCAGCGTTAGCAGCGACACAAATGAAGGGGACCCTGCACTGCTAAGCTCACTTAGAGAGCAGGATGAGCTCTGAGTGATGACCTCACTCTGCAGGCCTGTCATTAGGGGAGGGAGAGAGAGAGAAAGAGAGAGAGAGAGATGTGGAGTAGTTCCAAAGGGGGTCGGGGGTTGTAGAAGAGAAAAATACAAGTGCTGCAGCCTTCACGCAATGACCTCGGAGACATCACACATCCTCTTGACATGGCTTCCCATTCTGCTGCGAGCAGCCATGAAAGACAATGTGGCTTCATTCTCTGAAATGTCCCTAGAGAGAGAGGGAGGGGGTTGCTCCTCCACCTTCAAAATAAAAAAGGCACACCTCCTGGCATTTACTGTGTCATCAAGTTGAATTACAAGCCTCATCTCTCTCTCTCTCTATTCCTCTCTTTCTTCTCTCTTTTTCTCTGCACTCTTTCATTGTGCCTGCCCTTTCTCCCAGTCTGTTGCGTCTCCCTGAACACCAGTAATTTACCTGTCATCCCTAGCTAATGAGCGTGCTCCTGCAGCGGCATGGTAATGTGTGATAATATGTGGGTGTTGGATCATGCATGGGCTGAGCTGAATTTAGAGCAGGCAGGGGTAATATGGCCTCGTTCAGCCTCCCTCTCGCTCTGGCTTTCCCTCTCCCTCTCCCTCTCCCTCTCTCATTCGCTCACCCTCCCCTGTGGTGTCTACAGAGGGACAAAGATGAAAAGGGGGAGAGAGAGAGAGGAAGTGAGAGAGAGAGAGAGAGGGTGTTGTGGAGTGCAGTGGAGCGATAGGGAGAGGCATCACAGAGACAGTGGTGGTGTGGGGTGGGGTGGGGCTGGGGGGGGGCGGTAAGAGACATGGAGGTGGGGAGGGGTAGGAGTGGAGGCAGGAGGACAGAAGGATGAAGACAGACAGATAAGAGGAGAGAGAGAGGTGGAAGGGTAGAGAAACATAGACTGACAGAATAGAGGGATGAAGAGAGAGAGAGGTCAGGTGAGAGGAGAGAGTAAAACATGAAGAAAAAAGGGAGATGGAGAGAAGAGAGGGATGTAGAGAGGAGTGTGAGAGCTAAGGGTGTTTATGTGCTGTAAATGACACGGTGCTGAAGCTGATGCTGGCTGACAGGGACGCCGTGTGCCAGGGGTCTCCCGGGGGGCACGAGTGATGGGGACGGCGGCAGTGGCAGCACTGACTGGCACTGGGGAAAGGTCAGTGTCCACGGCTCTGTCCAGTGGCTGGCACGCCAGGGCCCCAGCGCAATGCCCAAACCCCCCCTCCAACTCACACACACACACACACACACACACACACTCCACCCCACTGCACCCCCTCCTGAGAGCTCCGGCGGCCGAGGGAGACGAAGCAAGAACAAATGGACACTTCACCTTTAGATTAATCACCCTGAGCCCATGTTATTTAAAGCACACTAATTCATCACACAGGTGAGCCGGCGTGATTCATCAAGGTCAATGCAGAGACTAAGAAATTGGGTGATGAAATGGATTCCCAAGATCCTAGAGGTGTTGAGCACAGGAAATGCCCCCCGCCCCCCCCACCACCACCACCACCACAACCATCTCCCACCCCACCTGCCTACCGCCTACCTCGTCAGCCCCCCCACTACCCCCCAGCCTTGTGTTATATATAGTCTCAATCAAGGACGTGATGGAAATGACGATGTCACCGTTTGACTGCTGTGTGCTGCTGAGAACCTGACTAATGAGAGCTAGTTTCCTACAACCTTCCTCTGAGGGCTGTGTGTGTGTGTGTGTGTGTGTGTGTGTGTTAGAACCACTATGACTGTTCCCGCTGTTCATTTTTGAAATTTTAATTTAGAGATTATAAATGTGCTTTGTATAGTTTTTCACAGAGCTGAGTGTAGTATCATGAGTGTGTAGATCTTTTGATGGATAATGCAGTGTTAAGTGTATACGGTACATGAACATTTTCACCTAAATGATACAGCTCTAAATTCTTTTCTTTGCTGAATAAGTGATCTTGGTTCTCTAGACGGACATTCATCATCATTTCAAAACGATTAAAACATTCCAACCTCAATCTTTGCCTTCTTAGTTCCTCTACCATAATATTCACTTGTTTCCAAAAAGAACACTTAAGGACATTTATTGAAAGTTTCACCTGTGGCCTCCAACGCTCTCCAAGCACAGATGCCCTTCTTCAGCCCCCTTGCATGTTTGTGTGGCCGGAAAAAGATGCTTTTATTCTGGGCCCTCTCTCCGGCGCAGCTGCATGGGCTGATGGAGAAAGGCCTGCTTGATGTGGTGCTTTAAATGCCCTTCTTTGTCTCCAGTGTTTCTCTCTCTCCCTCTTTCTCTCTCTCTCTCTTGGTCTCCCTCGCTTTCTCTCTGATCCATTGCAGCACTTGAGCAGAAGCGGGAGCAAAGGTAGCTGCTGAGTTTGCGGAGGGAGTGATTGGAATTCATTACGCAGAAATGATTGCAAATTCGGCGAGACAAGAGGGTATTTAATCCCAGCTGAATTGCTCTAGTGCCAGTGCAGAGAGAGAGAGAGAGAGTGCAGAGTGTCTCTGTGTGTGGAGAGAGGGGGTGGGTGAGAGGTTGCTCTAGTGTAAGTACAGAGAGAAGGCAGAGTATCTCTGTGTGTGTGTGTGTGTGTGTATGTGTGTGGAGAGAGGGGGTGAGTTGGGGGGGGTTGGTGGGAGCCTGCTTTTAAAGTGTTCTTCAGGGCTGCTCTTGCTGTATTTCCACAGTGAGTTTCTCCTCATGCAGTCTCCACAGTAACACCCCGAGAGGCACAAACACAGTCTGTCTCTCTCACAGAGATCTCCAAAGTCATTTTCACCTCCTTAGATTCTAATGGCTGCTGTTAAATAACCCAGGAGATCTGAAATGTTGTTTTTTGTTGCAGGTTGAGTGTGAGTGTTTGTGGTTTGATGCCCACAGCCCCTCCCCCACCTTTAGCTCTTCTTTCTTGCCCACAATCCCCTTGATCCTCCTCTTCCTCCTTTGTGTGCCATCTGCATGGAGCTGGCACAGACTTCAGTGGAGGAAGGAGGTTCCCCTTGGCACCACGGGTAGAGGTAGGGGTCCGAGTCGTCTTTCCTGTCTTCCTGCCGTCCCTGGCAGAGCGAGCTGCCCGATGCGTTTAGCCGGCGCTGAGGGGAGATGCCTGTCTAATGTCCTCCTTCCTCCTGGTGGCTTCCCCTGTGCCCACGCTCCTCTCCTCCCTCCGTCTGGGCACGTTGGCACCCACAACAAAGCGAGAAATAGTTGGCACCGCTGAGCAACAGCGGGTCGAGGGATCTGAAGATGGGGCAGGGGGGTGGGAGGGGGGAGATATGTGTCAGGGCATTTCACTACCGCACACTTGCTCAGAGTTAGTACAGAATGCAAAAACCTGCACTTTGTTGTACAGCGTCAGCATCTCTTTAATCCTCCCTGCAGACACACACACACACACACACACACGCGTGCACACACATGTAACCCACCCCCACCCCCCTTCCTTCAGCCTCCCTCCCTGCAGGCTGGGGCGCACGTTTAGGCGGCTGAAGGAATGGGGCCAGTGGCATGCCATCAGTCGGAGCTTCGCTGCTTCATCAGCCACCTGGCTGCATCCTGCCATCTGGGCGTCCCTGTGGAGGAGTTCCCCTTGGCAGCCCACTGTTCTTCCTCAGGCTCCTCTGAGCAGCGACCTTATACGTCTCTCCAGGCCTCACTCCTTCCTCCCTCCCTACCTCCCTTCATCCATCTCTCTTTCTCTCTCTCTCTCTGCCTCTCTTTACAGCTCCACTCCTTTGTTCTTGGGAGTTGTTGCCTGAGTATGCATGAGCCATGAACATTCTCTCCTGCATAATAAGTATGATATCTTTATTTATGGATAAAAGTAAATGGTACACAGCACTGGTATAACTTATCTAATCTTATTAGCATGCAGTGCTGCTAAAGCTAGCATGCAAAACAACATAGCAACATAGCGTTTGTATAATGTAACCTCATGACTGAGGAATTGCAAAGAGGCTAGTCAAGTGTACATGAAAAGGACTCAGACTCTCCAGTTCAGTTGCCTTGTTTTTGCACTGAGAAATACTCAGGTTGTTTGTAGAGTGATACAAGTCAAAGAGCTGGCTTGCTTAGCTCTCAAGGATCCTTCAGTCATTGAGAGAGTGCCAGTGTTGGATTTATGTGCGGGCGAACAGAACACTCTCCACTCCCAAAAGGTGGCAGGTTTCATTATCGAGACTCCATCTGGTGTGACATGAGGATGTCTTGAGATCTTCATTACGCTGAGCAGTGCTTTCAGGGTGCTCAGAACATTCCAGAACGCTTTCAGCACACTGACCGACCTTTATTCCAGCCCACCGCTACACACCTCCCTTACACCCCACAGCTCGAAATAGCAGGGTTGCGGACAGGTTATTACTTGTTAAATGCCACATGAACAGCAAATAAAAACTCCCGAGCACTGACCCGTCTATGATTTGGCAGGGTGGCAGCCTGGTAAGTGTAAATCTAAACGGCGTTAAACTGGGCTGCAAATATTAGGTCCCCTGTTGCTAATGAGGCGGTTTAGCCAGAGAACGCCCGGCATAGCTGGAAAGCCTCTAACAGGTCTGCTGCTAAAAGGCATTTATTGAAGCAGGGATCTTATTTTCACACTCGAGGCTAACATGACCCCTCAGTGTGTGTCCATGCCAGCTGCTTTTCATTCTGATGGACGTAAGCAGATTTCTGGGAAGAAAGATCAGTGGCTGGCATGGGCCCAACGTGTCTGTGGCGCCCCCAGTGTTGGAGAGGTAGAGGATGGGGAGTAGGAGGGCCCCTCATCCCAACACCCACCCACCCGCTGGAAAACACCACAGCCAAAGCTTGTCTACATGTGGTGGCTGAGGCTCACAGCAGTATATTTATAAAAGAGCCACAATTAACTGCATACTAATTAATGCACCAGCACCCCCCACCACCTCTCTCTCTCTCACACACACACACACTCAAGGAAACGTGGCTGGCCTCCAGGCAGGGCAACTCTATCCTGCGTTTTCATGCGAGCTGCAAAGTGAGGTTATTAATGGCAAAGAACACTACCCAAGGAGACCCTGTGCTGATTCTCCACATTGGGCTCCCGTGGGGCATTGGGAATGTTAAATAGGGTCAGGCTATGGACCAGCTCCCAGGATTGAGTTTTACTCCTTGCACTGCGCACAGTTGAAAGGGTGGAGGCGACAGGGAGGGAGGGAGAAAAAAAAGCTGAAATGTGTGTGCCTGGCTCTTTCAGGGCTTTGTGCTGGTTATAAATATAGATGTGTAAATGCTACATATTTGTCCTTGTTGAGCACATCTGACAATGCAAATCTAATCCAAGCAAACACGCCACAGCTATGTAGCGCCTCGTTTTAGGCTTGTCCCTGAAAGCTGTCGCTGGAGGGTCTCAGACAGGCTTACTGTCCAGGCTGTCCACTGCCGCCTGAACTGGACCCAGTGGCTAGGCCTGGGGGCAGAGGGGCGATTGGGAGTAGCAGTGAGCGAGTGAAGAGAGGCAGGGGCAGGAAGGATGTACGGGTGCTGAAATTTGTATTGCCAAGAGGCCTGCTTGTCGCTCACAGCAGGGCCCTGTTGTCACCTTACACACACACACACACACACACACACACACACACACACACACACACACACACACACACACACTGCCCCTCCCCTCCCTTCCCTTCTTGCCTGCATGACAGCAGAGCCCCTGGAGCAGCTGAGCCTGCTGACACTTGTCAGCAGGGAGATAGTGTGTCCACTGTGTCTACTAACTTCTCTCTCCCTCTCTCCCAAAGCCCCTCCCCTACCACTTGGCTCTGGTCTGACAGCCAACATCAGCTGATTATCCCGGCAGCTTTGGCCCGCAGGTAAGAGGAGACCGCCGCCACCACCACCACAGCTCTGACAGACGTTGCTCGCTGTCTCTACGACACTCTCAAATTGGGCAACCAGTTTGACCACACCGAGCCGAGCGGTCCAGGGACACACTGTTCCTGCCCCCACAGCTACCGATTGGGAGTAGCAGTGAGCGAGTGAAGAGAGGCAGGGGCGGGAAGGATGTACGGGTGCTGAAATTTGTATTGCCAAGAGGCCTGATTGTCGCTCACAGCAGGGCCCTGTTGTCACCTCACACACACACACACACACACACAGACACACACACAGGGTCCAAGGACACACTGTTCCTGCCCCCACAGCTACCCTCCCACCCCCTCAAACACACACCCCTGGCACCCCGCTCCCCTGTCCCTTGTCCCCAAGGTAGCCCTGTGCAGGCCAGCTCCGAAACATTAGCAAAGCCATTAAATATTTACAGCGGGCCAGGTTTTACATTCACTAACTGCACCTTTGAGTCATACGGATGACCACACAGCCTTAATGGAGGCCACTGTGTCCCTCTCTCAACCACGATAGCCCAGCCACCGTGGAGTGGAGGACTGCAGCCATGCTAATTATCTCCTGCTTGTGTTTTAAGAGTTTAGAAGTAACAGTAAAATGTGACCCTCCAATCCCCCCTGGCCATAACTGTAGGGGAGGGTACATCTGTATCAGCGATGAAGGGAGCTCAACAGCAAAGCCCAAAGTGTGTAAGTGACAGTTTCCTAAGCCTGACACGCATAAAAGTGTGTGTGCTCGACCTAGCCCTCCCATAGCCTCAGTGTGGGTGGACAGGCGAGCAAGCGGAGCCTGTGTGTATTTTGAGAGCCCTCATTGGGTTGACACCCAATCTGCTTCCCAGCGCCAGGGCCCCTGTGCTGGTGTCAAGTATCGGCCTGAATTAAAGCAATGTCAACACATTCATCCTGACAGGGTTGCATTTCAGCAGCTACAGCACCATTTTATCACCATGGAAGTACATGGCTGAGCAACTGTAGTGTGTGTGTGTGTGTGTCTCATGTGGACGCAACCACAGAGAAACACACTCCCAGGCCTAGTGTTCCCTCTCCACGCACGCAAAGGACAGGTGGATTGCGTTTCTGTTCATTGGGGTCTGCTTGTTGAAAGCCCAGCACCTCAACCAACCCCTGCCTACGTGCCATTCCCCAAAGCCACTTTTGGGAAGGCACAGCCACATTCCCATTGCTAGGCTTGCCCCGTCACGAACATTTAAACAAGCTGCTCATTTATTACCCCTGCGTCCTATGCCGAGAGGCCCATCGGCCATTTTCCTCGCGGTCCGACCGGAGGGCCACGAGAACACGAGTGCTGAAATGTGCCCGGTGCCAGAGGAACTGTCCGCCAGACCTCTCGCCATGTTCAGACAGGCGTATTTATTCAACTTGTCAGACACAGACCTGAATCGCATTACTTACAGTTGATTCCGACGGACAAATTTACATGCGGCTTCCAAAAATATCACTGTCCGAGTGAATGATTGGAAATGTCAGGAGACGGTGCTGGCTGGCGGTGTATGGGTTGGCAGGGGTGGCGGGGAACGTAGTGGATGTTTGGGGTTGGGGTTGGGGGTTAGGGATGTAGAGGAGCTGAGCTGGAGCTGGGGAGCTAGGGATGCTTGGAGGCTTGAAGGCTGAAGATGAAGTCTGAGAGGGCAGCGCCAACATGCAGCCTTGCAGTGGGTGTGACATGCTGACGTTGCCTCAGTGAGGGCCGTGTTTGCTTCCGGCTGCCCTCCGGTTCACCCCTGTGCTTGCTCAGCTCAAAAGAGACAGACAGACAGATCAGTCAGTGCCGGTCTGCTAATGGCCTGCTGTTAAAGCTATCCTTCTGCCCTCAACGCAACACGAGCATGGCAGGGGGCATCGGATTTATTTTTTTAATTAGTGCAGAGAGAGGGAGAGAGAGAGACTCACATTGCAGGTAGCCACAGTAAACTGAAATGACTGTTGTTGTAATGTCTCATTCACTCACTCACTCACCAACTCTCTCCTTCTTTTACTCGCTCACTCAGTCACACACACACACACACACACACACACACACACACACACACACACATATTCTCACCCTCTCTCACTTTGCCACTGCAGAGGCTGTTTGTTTGTCGTTTTTCCCTCTTTTCGCCCACCCGAGTGCACTTTGCAGCTTGTTAGTCAGTGAGAGGCTCAGTGCTGTGCCCCCGAGGTGGCAGCGTGAAGGTGACATCTATCACTTAGTGGGCTGGTCGGCTGGGCCGGCAGCGCGCTATAAATACGCCTGTCAGACCGTCCCCCCACCACACACACACACACACACACACACACTTCCCGCCCGCTGCTCCGCCGGCCCTCTGACAGCTCAGAGAGGAAGCAGCTGAGCCGGAGAGTCTCTCCCGCTCATGCCTCCTATTTGTGCTGTCACTCCCAAAGAGATCTTAATTATACCGCCACTGCAACCGCCGCCGCCGCCAAAGCTGAAACAGCCCAGGACCCCATGCTGGCTTCTGGGGCTCTGCAACAACCGCCCGCCCCCCTCTCCTTCCTCCCCACCACTGACCCCCACCCCTTTCAGCTTCACCCACACCTCTTGTATGCCCTCTCTAATAGGCTATTATAGACTTGTAGCCATAAATGCTTTCATCTTAGCTCTCTTACACAGACTAACATTAGACAGCAAAGGTACACAGACATGAACACCCTTGTGTCCACCTCACCGCTATTCACACTAGTCCGGGGGGGGGGTGGGGGGGGGCGGTGCTCTGACAGGCTGCATATTGATGGCGTGGTATGGTTATTACACTGTAATAAATATAGTTGTCTATGCTGTCTCAGGTGTTTGGCCGGGCTCACAAGGCCAGTGGGGTTTATTTTGATCCGCGTGACTCTCAAACGAGAGTGCAGACCGCATGAACGTTGTAAATGGTTATTGGGAAAGCCAGAGAGGCTGACCTGGACACTGGTGCGAAAGCGCAGGCAGCGCATATGACCGTGGCCCCTTTTAGCTGTCCCTGGGAAAGGGGACATGGTAACATGGTGTGACTGATCCCCGATAGCCTGTTAGTGACGTGGCTGGGCCGCCAGGCTGCCTTGGCATTAACAGGTGTGTCTTTTGTCACAGTTACTGGCATAGCAGCGACTTAGCGGAGGCTCATGTTTCCAGGGTTTTGGGTTTCAGCCGCTGGTGCACCTGTGCCTTTAATGAAGGACGGGCAGTAATAAGAGGGGGCATCCAGCTGGCTGGACATGACCCTCGACCAAAGAGATGGTGTGTTTATAAGGGCCATTTACAGTGTTGGTGTTAGGGTGTGTGTGTGTGTACCTGTGTTTATGACTGTGTGTCCGAAGGTTTGAATTTTTATTAACTGCAATTAAATTATGCATGCCCTCCTTAACCCCTCCACCCCCTTCCCAACCCCACCACAAACACACACGCACACATACATACATGCACCTGCCTTGACAGGAGCCGTTCATCTTAGCCTGTTTCCCAAGCAGTGGCTGTATGCATATTTTAAATGTGAGTAGTGGTAGGCAGCGATTGGAATGCCTTCTTCTCCAAAGAATCACCTTCCCCCTGGGCCAGTCATCACCTCCTGTCATTCCCTGGCTGCCTGTCAGTCAGTTATTTACTCTGGGCATCTCTCATCATGCAGGGGCACTGCTGCTGATTGCCCCAGGGATGGGGATTGTGTGTGTGTGTCTGTGTGTGTGTGTGTGTTTTGGGGGGGGGGGGGGGGGTGGGGGGAGAGTAAGATGCTGGTTTTAAGCAGGTGTTATGTGTTAGGACAAACTCAGCTGGAGTGCTGCTTTTGCCAAGGGAAGGATGTACAGAACAACGTTTTGTGTGTGTGTGTGTGTGTGTGTGTGTGTGTGTGTGTGTGTGTGTGTGTGTGTGTGTGTGTGGGGTTGAGAGACAGCACAGCAGAGAATATATCTGCCAACCTGCTAGTTTTTTGGGGAAAACAAGCCACACCTTGATTTCCATTCGGATGGAGTGAGTCTTTCAGGCAGCACTGTGCCTGTGTGAGAGAGGAGGCAAGAAAAAGCCTTTCTTTCTGTCAAGGTTTTTATGTTCTCAGTGGTCTGCTTGCAGTACTCTTACAGCACATTTTTGAGGCAAAAGCTTTTTAAGGTCAATATTTTTTGTTTGTTCTCAGAACAGAAAACACACATACACACACACAAACACAACAAGCCACAGAGGAACTCACCACAGCATCCAGTGAGCAAGCAGTAAACAATCGGATGCCGGCGGGAGCCAGTCGCCAAAGTGGAAGAGATATGTAATTTCCTATTTCAGCAAAAATGTTTGGCATTCCTCACAGTGGAAGGTGTGGGTTGGGCTGAGGACAGTTATGCTATAATTAGCAAGCCGCACAACACATCCCAGCGCTCAACACAGCCATCATCCTCAGTGGGAAAATCCTCTTATTTATTACATCGCATTATCTTGTTTATACTGTAATTATAGGAGCTACCAGAATTGCCACTGCTAAACACAACATTATCATTGGGCTCACATGGTGAGAAAATGTGTATACCAGTACTGATGATTTAACATGCTAATTACTAACCAGTTTTTCTCACTTGGGAAATAAGTAGAGAAGGCTAGAGAAGCCGTGTATGATCTGCAAGGGGACAGGGAATCTATCTAGCGGTGTTATTTTTCATTTCTTTCTGTGCCTTAGATGTCGGCTGCTGCATGAGATGTGAAATTTTACCCGTGGTGTTTACATTCCACTGTGGTCCATGGACTCTGTGTTTGGGATTTGAGGATTGGGGTTTTTCGCCGCAGTGAAACAATGCTCTTTTGTGGCCACTGTTAGGCACTCGGATACATACCAGAGAATTTGCAATTTGTCAAAGCGGCTAACGCGTGAAACTAAGAAGGCCCTGTCTGTCTCACCCTCGAAGCGACACCATACGCCTTGTTTCATCACCTCTTTTTAAATCACATGTCAGTTGCACAGACCCCCATTCTCGTGGCTTTGTTGCACAGTGAAAATCCTCATGTAGTTTGATAACAGATGAGCAAAAGCTGGCTTAGCTTTGATGTAGTCATTGAGCACATCTGTAGCGTTTCACTATGATCTCTGATCTGATTCCTTCAGCGCCAGCTGCTGCATGCCAGAACAATTATGAAGGCTATATTGTATGTGTATGCAAACATAATGACACTTACGCAGAGATAACACCTTGCCAACACGAAACAAATGCATTAACACTGTTTTTTTTTTCGCTATGGTTTTGACATGTGTCAACGCTTGGCGTTTTGCACTTGTGCTATCAGTGGCTAGAAGCAGTTACAGTTGATTGGAGATCCTGCATAGTGGAACTCACTGATGCTCTTGACCCCTGAATCAGGATGTCATATGGCACCTACTGAGTCAGTGATACAGTGCGGCTAATATGCTACATGCTATGACACCGGTAAGCGGTTCTTTATTTCCGCCACCCAGGCTGCGGGATAATTTCTGCCTGCCTGCGGCTCTTTCTCTCATGGCCATTAGTTGCCATGGTAGCTAATGAGGTCTTGGGGATAGAAAAAAAATGGTTGTAAACAAATGTTTGAATTATTATTAGACCTCATGGTTATTTGTGCCCTTCACCCCTACTTCACACAGGTGCTAATCGGGTGAGCAAGCAAACACACACACACACACACACACACATCAGCCTGAGCCCCAATCAGAGAGCATGCAAGCAACACTTGTTCAATTACTGTGAAGGGGACTTCATGTGCTGATTAGCAGCTTCTGATTCCCCTTCTTCCAGCCCTAATGGCGTGGTGATAATGAATGCGGAGCTCCTGTGTTATGGCTCTGCGCTGAGAGCGCGTAGCAGCAGCCACCCAATTAATTGCAACAGAAGGGACCAATGAATGCCATGTCATCAGCAACACAAAATCATCCGTCTGCTCCACAGTGGGTGGAAGACGAAAGTGGAAACACAGACACACACACTCTCTCTCTCTCTCCCCTTCAGTACAGGATCTGGCACAGGCACAGGAGTGAGCATTCTCAGGCAGGCTCACAGACAGGCAGTAAGACACTGTGTGTGTGTGTGTGTTTATGTGAATGAGTATGTGTGTGTGTGTGCATGTATTTGTGTGCGAGAGAGAGAAAAGAGATATAGTGTCTGTGTGTGTGTGTGCTCTGAGTGAGAACTCGTAGAATGTGAGAATGTGGTGGAGCACTGAGGTTTTGGGGGTTTCTGCCAAAATCTGACAGGGCGGGGAGGAGAAATCAGGAGGGGGGGTGGGAGGGGGGTAGGCTGCGGTGGGGTGCTGGAGAGAAAAAAAAGAAAAAAGAAAAGCCAACTTTTCAAAACAAAAAAAAAAAGAGGAAAAGTACTGTTTATGTTCTTGCGTCTGTAACCCAGTGTGTATTGTGGTTTGGTCCCAGATAGTGGTGGTCTGGCTCTGTGTCGACAGCACAAGCCCGGGGCCTCTCCCTGTGCAAGCCTGGGGAACTCCCTGCTACAGACTCTGTAAAAGCCACTCGCTGGAGCGGCCAGGGCAAACTGTGGCTTTTTGGGATCTGGGCTGCTTGTTTATTATATTGTCATGTAAATGCCAGACAGACCATGAAACATTGCCTTTGCACGCCATTCTAATCGGCCTCTCACTTGCCCTCTGCATCTGTGGAATGCTGTTGTGTTTTTTTTTTCATACTCATGAAAAATAACTTAATTGCCTCTCATGATTGCCGGTCTTGGTGACAGCGCCCAAACACGCATTTCGCAGAGTCTCGCAAGCGAAAACCACATCAGTTGTGCACATAATATGCAAAAGCCACAGTTCACTGGCAGACTTGTCACCATCCTGCACACCCACACAGTTTGAAATCCCTCAGCTCATCCCCGACATGTATTAGCTCAGCTAATGACCCGATCCAGCCTGAGCTGTTTCGCATTCACGCTTGGGCACAGCTGAAGCTGTTCCTCATTAGGCCTTCACGCAGTGCATGTTGGGCCGTTTCGCTCTCCTCGTGTTCCTCCTCTTCCTCCTCTCTCTCTTTCTCTCTCTCTCTTTGTATCTTGCTCCACCTCCTTGGGGGTGGTGGCACTGATGTTTGTGTTTGCATATTTGTTTGTGTTTGTGTTTGTGTCTGCTTTCATGTGATTAATCGAGCTTGCAGGAGCCATTCGGCGAAATGACTCATCAGAAACTGCTGACCGAAGTGTTTTAAAGTGCACAGTTGGACTCACACACAAACACACACACACGCACACACACAGACAATAAGACAGGCCTGATGGATGACGGGCTGACCTGAGGCTTGCATCTGGAGGGTGCTACAGCCCACAGTGCACCAGGGGATATAGGCCTTGACATCGAAATTAGCAAATTGTGCAAATCTTTCTCACTGACTTTACCATCTGACCTAAACTATGTGCATGTATATGTGTATGTGGTGTGGGTGTGCTTGTGTAGGGAAATTGGTCAGTGTCTGCACTTATCTGTACTGTAATAATGAGGCCACTGCCCTGACCACCCTGGCTGTAGCCAATGGGATTGACCTGGCTGACTGACTGACTGACTGACTGACTGTGGTTCCCAGAGGAGGGAGCATAAGGAGGAGGAGGGAGGAGAGTTTGTGCTGGTTTGCCCATCTGTGCCCGTGTCCACAAATGTTGACAGTCAGCCTCCCCAGATCAGAAGAAGTTTTATGATCACGTCGGGGGAAAGTTCAATGTTGATGTTGCGCACCAGCGAAAAGAGAGCGAGGGCAAATATTGTGAAGCCGCTGACCTTACCCCACCCTTACAACCCACTCACCCACTCCACCCATCACTGATCACCGCTCCACCCGACCGCCCAGCCTGCAAGAACCCTCCCCACACACCCCCCAATCTCCTCTCGGCCCCCCACCCTGGTGAGGTGAGGGCAGGCAGCAGGTGAAGTGGGGCGAGGAGGAGCAGCAGGGGCACGCCAGAGTACTGTTGCTTCACACGCCACACTGCTGGCCAAGAAAAACAAGGCCTGCCTGCTTCCGCTGGTGCGCCCTGCAGACCTGTCCAAGCTTTACAGCTGGTCAGGGAGGTTTGTGTGTGTGTGTAAGGGGTGGGGGGGTTCATTCATCCACAACGAGATTTCTAAATCTTTCCTCTCACCCACATAGTTACTTGGAGCTTGATGTGTGTGAGCTGTGAGACTGGCCGTGTCCATGGGGAATGGCTGCTGAATGGAAGATATTTCATGTGTTACTGCACCTCGCCAAGACGAGAAAAAGAATAACCATTCAAAAAGAAAAGAAATAATATACTGTAGATATATTTTTAAATGAATAATATGTTTTTGGATCTCATCTCAAGGTGTGCGAGAGCTCTTCTTTTTACACTTCTTGTGGCATATATAACAAGGTTGTATAGTCATAGATAAGAAAATCACATTACTGTCAGTACACTTATTCTTTGTATGACATTTAAAATCAGTGGCTTTTTTTGTCAAAATCAGATTGGAAATGTCTTTGTGTTTTGAAACAGAAAAGGAAAAGGGATTACATTTTATTACTTGCCCTGTTTTTTTATCTCCCGCTCTATTCATATACTCATCTAAGGTCTCGCCCTTTCCCTGATCAATTTGCACAAACACGGGAGAAATCGCATGCCATCATGGCATTTAGAGATGGTGCTGATAATGCCACTGCCACCAGTGAATTATTAGAAACAAATTATTGTGCAGGCTGGCTCAATTGTTCCGTGTAAATGACACCATTCGCAGCTGAGTGCCCTGTGTACCTATCTTAGCCATAAATGGCTGAGCATGGGTGGAAGGTCTCAGCCACTCTCTCATCCTGTGGGTATGCAGTGAGAACCCATCTAGGATGGCACATAAAGCACAGGGAGGGGGGGGGAGTAGAGCTCCAAACGTCTGCAGAGCTGAAATACAATCAACAAAGCCACATCTAGCTGTGAGATCAGAGGCTCCTGGAACTGAAACGGCAATAATGCATCAATCAGACGCAATTCAGCTCGCGTCGCCTTGTCTCGCTGGCACGCCATTTCCTGTGTAAACAGTGAGGCTATGGGTGCTGCTACTGCTGCTGCTGCTGTTGCAGCCTCTGTTCTCCCCCTCAGAGCTCAGAGAGAGTGCATATTCAGCACCAGATCAAAGAGCCAATCTGCCCTTGTGTTTTTTTTTTGGTTTGTTTCCACATACATTCCAAAGGCTCGATCAGACCACAGCACAAGAACAAACCGCTCGAAGATCCGCTTCCTGCCTTTTAATTATTCATCAGAGGTATTGCTCAGGATGTAACCTCAATTACTGCGGCCGGCACGGCGTGCCCGGCCAGGCCTGCTTGTTGTTGCCATTAACATTGCTCTGATCGGATTAGCACCAGGGCGGGCTGCCAAGGGCAAGAGAGTCCTGCCTGCTTGGCTCGGCTTGGCAGCCGGGAGTGACCGCTGATTTGCCACATTTAGCACAATGCCTACTGTGCCGATGACGCCAGTGGAAAAGTGGTGTTCATGGGAGATTGTGGTGATGAAACCACTCAGTTATGTTTATTTCCAGTCAAGAAACACACACACATGCATTAGAGGTGATGGTGATGATCACAGCCATATATCCATCAGCACGTTTTTGAGTTGTGGTTGAGCTCTGGGGGTCAGATGGAATGGAGGTGCCCATGAGCCACACCAGGGCAAAGCCTCTGACAAGTGAGTAATTGGACACTAATGAACTATATGGAACACAGTAGGTGGAGCAAATGGGCCGTTCTATCTTAATTGCTCCTTTATGCATGAATGGACACATCTGACCAGAGTGAGAATAGCGATGAATGACGTGTCTGGGGAATAGGATATGAATGACAATACTCCCAGACTGCATCTGCAGCACTTTTATCCGACTGCGGGGACTTTAAATTCGGGGGGGGAATTGGTGGCGATATGCAGGTCAGCGGAGCGAAGCTCGTGGAGGTGGCGATTATGCAGATACGGGCGGGAGGCATCGGCTGCTCGGCCGGCCGGCCGGTCGGGAGGAAGCTCTAGCAGCTGAGAGCTCTAATGAGTTTGCGAGAGCGTTGCGGTGGCCTGCCCCCCCGTCGGCGCGCCTGTGGAGGAACAGATTGGGCGTGCTGCAGCGCGTTATGATTGCCGAGGAGATGAGGCGGAGGCTGACAGATGGCCACCTGCGAGAGTGGGGTTGTCCTCGGCCCCTGCCCGCGCCAGAGCTGCTCTCCACAGAGGACAACGTGACACTCACACTCAAGCTGAAACACACACACACACACACATTCTCAAACACACACACACACACACACACACAGAGAGTGTGCTAATAAACACACACATACACACTGACACAAATACACATATACATACACACACAAATACATACACACCAAACACACATCAAAGTCAATAAACAAAGAAATAATCTCTTCCAGGGATATATTAGATGGTGGTATGACTGCAGCTGAGCAGAAAGGATAGGTGCCCACAGGCAGCAGCCTGGCGGTAGGTGCGCGGTTGGACAGCCTCTTTAGCAGTACAGCACTGTCCCCAAAGGCCTTCTCTCCCTCTAAGCCCAGTATTGACGCACGCTCCTCTTCATAGCTGGCAGCTTTTCACCCCTGCCCTGCTCCAGTCAGCTCCAGTTAAATATTCCTCTTGCTTGTCGTGCCACCAAGGCTGCAGCCGCACGTAACCTTAGAGGGTAGCGCCTGGGTAACGTGACACTCGGCTCTCTCAGGCCAACCCCCAGGACCCTGGAGAAAGAGGCGCAGTGAGCAGAGGCATGAAAAGAGCCAAAGAAAAGCCTGTTGCAGCTGTTCGGAGGACCTGAGAAAAGAGGAGGGGGGAAAGTGAAGGATGAAGGAAGGGTGAGGGAGGGGTGAGGGCTGCTGTGTAAATCTTTTCTTTTTTTTCCCTTTTCAAAAACAAACACGGTGCCTCGTTTGGCCTCCTGCGGGCCTCTCTGCTCCGCTGCCTAGCTAAGTGCTCATCAGCCATTTGATGGAGGAATGGTAGAGGCCTGGCCTCTGCTGATGGGCCAGTCTGCAGGCCATAGAGTGTGTGTGTGTGTGTGTGTGTTTGAGTTGGATTTGGGGGCTTGCTGGATGACAAGCAGCCCAATGACAAGCAGCCATCACGGTGGTCACAAGTGTGGGCAAATAAAACAATAAGTGCTGCACGATGCCAGGCTGCCATTTGTCTTATGTTATAAACTGGAACATTTTTTTAAAAATCTTTTCTTTGTTTTTTGTTTTTGTTTTTAACTTTCATATGGGTGATCTTTGTGTGTGGTATGTGTGCAGGCAATTATCTAAGCATGTGTGTGTGTGTCTGTGCGTGTGTTTATTTTTGCTGCCTGGAATGGAATGTTGAACACACCTCTGTTCTTTGTCTGGTGAGAAAAGGAAAAAAATGATGATGGAAAGGAGCACAAGCACTTGTGATGCTGAGTGATGTGTGTGATAGAAGAAGACAAAGAGCTTCCTGTAACACCCCCCCCCCCAACACACACACACACACACACACAGCCATCTTGTCTGTGACAGGACACCAATGCTCTTAGAGAAAACATCATGGCAGTTCTCCCCACACAGCTGTTAAAAGCTCAGTAAACGTGGGAGAGGTGGCTTCCTTCTTGGCTTGGCATGCCCTCCATTCCACTCCAGTGGGTTTTGCTGGAGGCAAATGGGTCACTTGTGTCGGCCCTGCATCCCCACACCCCCTGCTGCCATAAATATCCTGTTATGAAAGGCAGGTAATGAAAAGCTCTGCCTTAGTAATCCATGACGGAAGGCATTTTCACGCTAGTTTAGACGGGATCCGGGGTCGTGTCGCTGCTTGTTGCCTGCACGCCGACAGCCAGACACAGATATCTGCCATCTGTTTGACAAGGACAGTACTGATTACATGCCAGGACTTGTGTCATTTACCGTTAAAAGCTGATAAAGCCCTGCTGGCCCGTCTTTCATTAAAAGACGATTGTTTCAATGGAGGTGCGCTGAAGCGTGCAGATCTCAGCAAGAGTCAGAGGAGGAAAACAACACAGCACAAGCCTGCAAGGTTCCTCATTAAAAACCAGTGTTTGCTCCGGCTGTGCCCTCTGATTCCTGCACCCCTTCCCCTTCCCACTCCCCCAACCACCCAGGAGCCGCTTGTCCTCTCAGAGCTGAGCTTCTGCAAAGGCCTCTCTCTGGCCAAGATAGATGTTTTTGGTGTATGGCACAGCAGTTTCTGTGTGTGTTTATGGGACAGATAGCCATGCCTACTGCTGCACGTAGTGTGTCAATCACACAGGAAAGATTGGGTTCCACTGTTTGGCAATCTCCCCACTGTCAGCCTAGAATATGAAATACAGATTAAAATGAAATTGAAATAACACTGGGACACAGGTATGTCTGAAAAACATACAAGCTTGGTTAGAATATAAGTATATGTATAGTTGCCCAGTATAATAATTCTTTTTCTTTTTTTTCAAACAAGACTAAAATATGTTCTCTAATGTTTTGGAAATTACATAATCTGTATTGGTTATTGCATGGATTTATTAAACTGGATTCGATTCCTGACAAGGATTGAGGTTTAATATTGCAAAGCAATCTCTGCATTCTCTCTCTCTCTCTTGCTTTCTCTCCCTCTCTCTCTCTCTCTTTATCTCTCTGCTCTTCTCCAGAGCTTGTGATGCTTATCCTGTGGCTGGTCATTGATCAGGGTGTATTGCTGGAGACAGGCCGTACGTGTGAATCTCTGAGGAGGCTCCTCTCGGTTACTGGCATCCCTTCCAACAGAATAGGTAATTCCGTAGCCACAGTGATTCAAAGAGCCTGTGGATTTACAATTCAAACAAGGCCAAGGTGCCGGCAGTGTAAAGCTGGAAACACTTACTTTGTTTTTACAAGGGATTTGACAGACTACCCAAACACAGAAGCCCAGATCAATAAAAAAAGAAATGAGAATGTCCTTTCCAGAATTCTTTTATTACATCTTTCGACCGACCAGGCCTTTGGTCGCGCGGCAATGACATGACGGAGCCATTAGCTCTGTGAGATTTAAGGCCTGGAAAATGTTAGTAACGTGGCTTCATAGAACAGATGCTTGTGGGACAACAAGCCAAATAGGGGCAGTGCTGCTCGGGAAGGAAATCCAATCAGGCCTGACAGCTCTGGTTGAGGTCATGCCAAGCCAGCATTAATAACTCCTCATAGCCAATATCGCCTCCCTCCACAGCCCATGGTTCCTGGATGCTCCCTCCGATCATGACACTCTTCTGGAAGTGTATGGGGAATCTGACTCTCTTTGATAGAACACAGCACTTTTGGGCAGGAGTTATTAATGATATATAGGTATAATGGTCAAATGATAATGTTTCAAAAAGCACCAAAATCTCATTGCTCTCAAAGGAAGTAGCCTGAAATAACATCTGAAATAACATTATCTGTCATCAGCAAGAGGTTGCTGTTCCTTGGATTTTACATGTGTGTGTCTGTCTCTGTGTATATTTGAGTGTGTGTTTGTGTGTGTGTGTTTGTGTGTGTGTGTGTAGTCAGAGGCAGAATGCTGGAGATTGAATCGTTGATATGTACAATCCAGAAGCAAATCAAGTTGCACAGTATGATCCAGATGGATTATCTATGGCTGTTGTTCTTTTGCTAGAGCATAATAAATCCTACTTTATACGGTAAGTCTCAGTGATATTACTATTCAGACTTCTGTTCAGCTAAGCTCATAAATGGTGAAGATTATGTTCTCTTTCACTGTATCACTGTATTTCCTGACTGCAGTAATTTGGTGCATTTTTAACTCTGGCTTTTGTTAGCTGGAGTGCGTTTATAGGACCCTAGGTGCCTATAAATGGAGCAGAAGATGTTTGCATATGCAAGTCTACAGTACCTCAGGTGTGTAAAACTGTGTGTGTGTGTGTGTGTTTGTGTAGGAGATACAGACCTCTGTGCTTGTATGAATGTTTATCTATGTGTTTGTGTTTGTGTGTGTGTGTGTGTGTGAGAGACAGAAAGAGAGCTGTGAGTGTGTGAAAGAGGTATAAATGGCATAAAGGTGCTAGCACACTGGTTATGCCCCAAACATGAGATGCTCATCAGAGATAATTCTGGAGAGACGTCAATGCGAGCTATGCAGCCCTGACACCAAATTCCCTTTGCCTGCAGGCACTGCGGGGTCGTTGGGGATCGTGCTTTATGTACGAGAGATCTCACAGGGGGGCACCAAAGAGATCTTTCATTTTAATGGGCTGTCATGTCTGTTTTTAGGACTAAAAGAGTTCTCCTGCAGGCCTAAATTAACTGACCCAAAAATGCTGCAACAAGCTGTGAAAAGATACAGGCTCTGAATATCACATCAGAGGGAGTCGACGAGGGAGGAAACTCTCCTCTCAACACACACTCTCTTCCTTACAACACTAGCACACTATTTATGCACATTTTCTTCTTATTATTATTTGTATGTATGTATGTATGTATTTTTTGGGGGGGGGGGGTTCAAGCGTAAATCATAAATAAAGGCAGTGTGGCTTGCCTTTATTTATGTGTTTGTAGCTCCAGTATCATGATATGTCAGCTCTCTGGATATATTTCTGTATCATGTATATGTGAGCGTGTGTATGTGTGTGTGTTTGCATGCTTTCTGGGGACACTGCAGGGTGCTGATGTATCAGTAGGATTGGCCTGGACACAAGTCTTGCTCACTTACTGCAACCAGTGCAGACAGGGTGACCCTCTCATGAGTCCGCTGTCATTACAGTGATCTCACACACGCAGAAATCACACATTGTCACACACACACACACACACATTACAGTTATCTCACACCCGCAGAAATCCCCCCGCCCCAGCCACATAGTTCACTACCCTGGGGAGGACGCCATCCATAACCTCCCCAAAACCACCACACACACAGATACACACACACACACACACACACACACACACACACATACACACCACCCTCACCACGACTCCCACTTCACCATGAGCAAAACCACTGTGGGCTGTTGTGACAGGAGACATATATTTTCAAAGCTTTTCAAAGATGGTTTATTTTCTTTCCTTTAAATCTAAAAATCTGCAATCATGTCCTCAGTTCAGAAGCATATTAAACCAAGAGAGGGGAATATGAAGCATATGTCTCCACTTTGTTCCCTTGATTATATGTGACTCTGTGGTGTTCACAGTAGAGAGCACAGGCATGACAAGGGTGCAGCGGCAGTGTGGTGTCCTATATTTTTATAATGCCATTCTAGTGTACACACATTCATAAGCTACAGCTTATAGCTGATAGGACGTGTTTAGCTATTGCTGAAAGTGATTTTGGCTCGGTCCCCCTGATATTAGCTCACCATGAATACATCTGTTTACTGGCAAACAGCCCATTCGACGATAAAAAGAGGTGTTCAGATTAAGTTAATTTTCTTGATTCAACAATCCATTTATACGGACCATGTTTAGGCAGAATGCACACATTTATGTTGGCCATTAAGAAATGTGACGTTAGTGATTATGTACGGCTGTTTTCTTACAGGAAAATGAGCTGTTAATTCAAGATAGCTCCGATTTTTCTTACTTGATATAGAAGTATGTGAGCACATCAACATGTGTGCACGCCTTAGATGTGTGTGTGTGCGTGTGTACAGTATGCACATATGTGTGAAAGAGCGAGTGTGTGCTTCTGTCTCAGCAGCTCTGATTACTGCTGTTTTGGCAGCTGCCTGTAAGTAATGGAGGCCGAGCTGTCAGGGAAATTTGTAGCTGTCTCCTTTACAGAGACTCCTCATTGCAATCAGCAGCTGTCAGGCGGCCCGGCCTGGTTATTAATGACAGCCACTAACTGCCCCCAAACTTTCCTGAGCACTGGGGCTGGAGAAAATAAGTTATAAGAACACTGTCAGCCTAAATGCAGCAGCACCAGCAAGAGAGAGAGGAAAGAAAAAAAAATTTAATGACAAAGGTCATTTTGTGTGTGTGCATATGTGTGTGTGCTCTTAAAGATATCACTCAACCAAGAGAGGTAAGCTGCACACTGTACCCCATACACCTTGATGAAGACAGTTTTGCCTTTTGTTACATGCCCACCCTACCCAAACATACACACACACACAATTTTCTTTTCTCCTGATTGTGTTATGTTGACCTGTTTTAATGAAGTCATATGACCACTCCACAGCATGCATAGTGCTTAAATCCTAGCATAAAAAACGTATCAAGTAAGGATCCACTAATAGAAATGTTGCAAAGGCTATCCTAATTGTGACCATGACTGAAAAAGCAACACGCATGTATATGTGTGTGCACACATGTGTGAATGTGTGTGTGTATGTATGTTCTGTAAGAGTAGAGTAGGAGGTATTTGAGAGAGGGGGTGGGTGATATTTCCAACAGGACATGGGTCCACAGCTGCCTAATAAATCACTCACCTCCGGCTGATCTGGAGAGAGCTAGATGGCCTCAGTGATGCCCCTGAGCCTGGGCCCTGGAGGGGCTGAGTGTGGCGGGGGTTGGGGGTTGGGGGTTGGTTGTCAGGAGGGAGGCTGCACCTGCCACTGCACAGCAAACACCTTTCATGTCAGATTCCCATCAGCGGCTTGGACGCGGCTGGTGGAAAGAGCCCGTCCGTCTCCTCTGCTCTTTGTCCCATCCCCACACCCTAACACACCCTCTCCTTCACACTGCATGTCTGCAGCTGCTGCTGTACCACCACCATGGCCTGCACACCTACAAACACCCTGCGGGTTAGCCAGGGCTGCTATGCTAGTCCTATACTCTGCAAGTGAGGTGGATACACTAATTTCACACTCTGTGGGTTAGCCATGGCTGTTATGTGAGTCTAGGGCAACCAGTCGTTCCGGTTTGGCTGGGACAGTCCCGCTTTGACTGGGATAGTCATGCTTTTGTATCTCCCGAGTCCCGATAAATAGGCTATGCGTCAGAACACTAATATGGCCCGGTTTTTAACAATCACCATCAAATTGCTCCAGTTTTCAGTGATTCAAGGATGTAATTATGTTCTGTTTCACATAAAGCCAGCCTAAATCCATTCGGAAACTAGGAAAGCACTCAGAGAGTGCAGACCTCTGCCGGGGCAATATGGGGACACAGACGCAATACAAATTCAGTGTTCCAGATCACCACCAAAACAGTATCATCTGTTTCTTGTACTAATACCGGTGTTGTCTGAAAGTTTCATGCAAATCTGTGGAGTACTTTTTAATTTACAGACAAACAAATTGGCGGCAAAAACATAACATTAATAATAATAACCTATAACCTGATTTTTTTGTGTGTGTTCAGAAAGTGTCCTGGTTTAAAATCTTGAGAATCTGGTCACCCAATGCTAGTCTCACACTCTGCAAATTAGCCAGGATGGCTACACTAGTTTCACACACTGCAGTTTATGCATGTCTGCTATGATTGTCTCACATTGGCTGCTACACTACTTTCACATGGTGTAGGTTACATGCAGGTAACACTTTACACACTCAGCAGGTTAGCGGTAGCTGCTACGCTAGTCTCCCACACAGCTTGCCCAACTTTGTGGGCCTTTCTGAAACCAACTACTCCTTCACTCCCTCTCCCTACCCACTACTACTCCATCTGGAGGTAGACCCACCTTCAGCCACATTAAGTGTCATCTGAAACATATCTCTTTGGAAGTGAAGTAGGGGAAGGACAGGACATATCACCCTGGGGAGTGCAAGTGTCACTACAAAATGGAGTTCACTTTGTAATGGTGTGTCAGTGATGGGGAGTAAAGGTTATTCTGCATCTGATTGGCCTCGAGACTAGTCTCACACTCTCTAGTCTCATTCACACTCACACGGCTGTGCTCACCTGCATAGCTTGAGCCTGTGAGGTGCATGTAGCCTATGTGGATGTGGGACAGGTATGAACTGTAGTCAAATGTTTCTGTGTCTACTGAGATCTGCTGTGTTGAATGATTGCCTTTTGGGTCAAAGTAGCTCAGGGTTGAACAGAGAGCAACCTGTGCAAAAAAAAAACCATTCACACACACACACACACACACACACACACACACACATGGCTGCAGGCGTTATGCTTGGTGGCCTACTGAACAGAGATGCAGAATTCTCCCATGGTGATGAAATCTCCAGACTTGACTTCACAAGACCTTAGGGTGATCTCAGATGGATCTCAATCACTTCCTGATAAGGCCCTCATGCTGGAATAATCAGGAGTTTTATTTTTAAGTCATGGGTGGTTAACGCTGACTTTGTGGTGTAGTAAATTCCTGGGATATCTCTTTGATTTTTTCTGCCTACTGAAATAGTCCAATTAGAACTGGGTTGGAAGGTGCCATATGAAAGGCACATTAGAGCCCCATAATCAGGGTCTCTGTTATCATCAATGCAGGTAAGTTATCGCATCGGCACTTAAGGACAATGAAAATGTCAGACAAAATAAATAAATAAAACACACACACACACACACACACACACACACACACCCATGCAGTGTACAGTCGTGAAGAATGTACTCATGTGGGCAGCCCTCAGCACCCGGCCTGTATACGCATGGCTGATGCTGGAGATGTGATGAGAGTTGAGCAGAGCCTAAGACATTCCTGCATTTCTCTGATAGCGACACTGTTTACCTTCTGTGCTGTGGTGGCACACACACTATCCTCACGTCCGCACAGATCCAAAAGCACACATGCGCACACACACACACACACACACACACACACACACACATACATACATACATATACACACACTCAGACAGTCAAACACATACACAGTCAGGCACACAAACAAACATGCATGATCATGCACATCACACACACACTCATAGCTTTAAACATACACACTCTCCCAGTTGCCCACCCAGTCAGTGACTGCTAATCACCGCAGGGGATCATGGGATCATGCTGTTTTGGCAACCACGCTCACAGGCCGACACAAAACAAGGCTCTTGTGTACTAACCCAAAACAAGGCTCTTGTGTACTAACCCAAAACAAGGCTCTTGTGTACTAACCCAAAACAAGGCGCAGGGAGTACGGGAGCTGGAGCACTGATGTTAATCTCACACACTCCTGAGAACCTCAGCTGTGTGTCATCCAATCAAACAAAGTAGTTTCAGCCAAGTATGAGCACATGAACATCAACAATGGGGCGCATTCCAGCGTGGCGAGGACATGGGGGTGTGAGGAGTGAAGGTGGTGATGGTGGAGTATGTGTGTGTGTGTGTGTGTGTGTGTGTGTGTGTGTGTGTGTGTGTGTGTGTGTGTGTGTATGTGGCATTAGGTGTGAGGGAAGAGGTGGTGTTTACATATATTATTATGTGTGTGGTGCACTTGGGGAGATGGCGTGTATGTGCCTCAGTGTTGATAGTAATGGTGTGGTGATGGTGGAGTATGTGTGTGTGTGTGTGTGTGTGTGTGTGTGTGTGTGTGTGTAAGGTGGGGTGGGTGGTGGCTTATCTCTGTTTTAGCAGGGCCAGAGGCGTAGTCTGGGCACCATGCCCTGCTTCTGAGCAGTGCTCTTCAGTGGCACTGACCTTAGCGGGGGCAGGTTAAGTCGAGGCGTGACTACTGTTCCTCTCCTCAGGTGAGCCGTGACCTAAAAGCTTCCCATCATTCACTGCAATCAAAGCTTGTGTGCATCTCCACCCAGCAATACTTAACTGAGCATGCTCAGAGAGACTCTCCACATTCAGACCTACTATTAACTTAACTTAAGAGGTTAAAAATGAAAACAGTGAATATTGGTGAAGTCAAATGACACACCTGGGTCCATGGCACAGAGATGCAAGGTTGCCCACCTGAAACCAGAGACGAAGGAAACACACATACAATCTAGAAAAGCATGCTCAGGCAAAGCTGAACAGTATAAGGTGGAGCAGAGCACTTGCAAATGACATTTCTGTGAACCTCCAGGTGTTTGCTGCCATATCTCTTCTAACCTTTTGACCTCCAGAAATTCATCTTTCACCATGGACAGGACATATTACCTGTCTTGAAGAGGCACTCTCTCAAATCCACAGCCCCAGTATTTCAGTGAGCTGTGGCAGGTAAGGAAAACTTGATTAGCTTGTTACAAAACTCAATGTGACAGATCACTCTGCTCTTGATGGAGGACCATGGCCTGTTATTCTGCATGCTTCAAGCTCTCAACTCACACATAAAAACTGACTATCAAAAGTTTCCTCCCTTTATGAGGCCAGCTGTTCCATGGTTGTTGCGTAGTTGTGTCATAATCAAAGACTCAGTTTCAGTCAAGCGCAAACTTCTCTCGTCTCAACACAGTGGGTTGAAGTGTTATCATGAAATGTCGAATTCATTAGTGTCTATCACTTTAATGTAGTAGACTAGAGGAGCTTGTGCGACAAACGTGGGCAAATGAGGAGGCAGGCATGCACCTCATGGCTCCGGAAGGGGGAGCACAGGTGGCTGTTTTCTGATTCTCACACACAATCTGGTTTCAGCTTTAGACAGTGTGAGCCACTGTCACTCCCTAGCATCAGATGATCCTGAAAGCAACACACACACACACACAAATGCATGTGTACACGCACACACACACCCAACCCCCCAAACACACACATAAACACTGCGCACATGCACACACATTCTCACACAGAGGGGAAAAAAACAGGGTTGTAGCCAAAAGAGGGTGTGTGTGGCCCTGGTTTTGTAACTTGTGGTTTCCACCGTGTCCACATGACAGAACAGGATGGGCAGATCACACAGCCACAGCCCCACCACATTATCATTAGTGTATATGTGTGCTTGTTTGGGTGTGTGTCAGTCACAGTTCCATGGCATCATCATTAGTGTATATGCGTGCATGTGTGTGTGTGTGTGTGTGTGTGTGTGTACGTATGTATCGACCACAGCCCCACCGCATCATCATTAGTGTGGATGTTTGGCAGTTGGTCTACCTGCTTCCCAAACCACACCACTCCCTTTCACTCTCCCTGTGTTTTCTTCCCCGCTCCTTTCTCTTTTCCTTGCTGTGTTCCTGTTTTGCACTGAGACATAAATTACACGCTGACGGCTTTAATTTGTACAAAGTATGCCTGGTTGCCCATGGCACCGGCAGGCAGTTGCGATAATAAGGTCAATATATATTCATCGTAGCATCACTTGATGCACCAGATAGCAGGAGAATGCACTAGCGCCATTATTTCCAGGGGCCGCAAAGTGGAAATGATGGACAGGCTGGAGAGAGACCCACCCCAACACACACACACACACACACACACACACACACACACACACACACACACACACACACACACACACACACACACACACACACACCCTCCCCTTGCTGGGTCTCAGCAGTTCTGGCCTCATCACTTATGCATGGTCTGAGCAACACTATGATTTAACTAATCATCATCACTCTTTTATCCTCTGCTTGTCAGGGGACTCAGCCAACCACTTTCATTGCTTGCCAGCTCTACATAATTGATGGTCCCTGTGTCATCCAGTTTTTTTCACTCACTCACTCTATCCTTCTCCCTCTCGCTCACTCTCTCTCTCCTCCTTAATGTTAATGGATAAGATCTCTTGGTTTCTGCAGTGAGCCGCAGAATTTTCCACTCTAAAATGGACACAGTAAATGCATCTCTTGTTTACTCTTCTTAGGGTAGATTGGTGTGGATAAAAAAAAATGGCATCTTTCCAGTTGTAGTAGAAAGAAATATAGAAATGCACACAGGTAATCTACATACCTACACACTCGCCCTGCCACACCTAAATAGTCACATGCTTATGCACACAATGTTACACTTGCAAAAACACAGCCATGATGTGCTCTCTTGCATGCATCACCTCAAGCATAAAATATGTGCACAAGAAATGTTTCTATGATGATGTATGTAAACAATGCATTGCTGCAGCAGGGGAACTGTAGTACCTGTTTTTCTGTTTCACAACTCTAAGTGCAGTATGGATTTCACATGCTCTTATTACTGTTTCATTTTATGAGGTGACTTTGGATGGTGAAGTCATCATAAATCTGCACTTTGAGCTTTGATTGGTCACTTTACGTGCTCGTTTCCAACCAGAGCTAGGGGATCTGAGACGCTGGGCCAAGGCAGCCTTGCTGTGTGACATCAGACCTGGAGAAAGCTTCCTCTGTCTAAAAGAGCTTTGGAGTTCAAAGCCCTGCGTGGACTCAGTCCCTATGTCTTCAAGAGTTTAGGAGATATGTAGAAATTATGTTGGAATCAACCAGTGTTATTTTTCAAAATCAGGAAAATTACTGTATGGAAATATGTGCACTGAACAGCAGTGATGAGATCACTCTGACAAACGCGTGGCTTGTGCCGAAGCTGTCTTTTCAACTGATTTGTTGAGCAAAATGTGCGCAGAGTGGAATGACAGGATCATGGAAATATCCAGGCAAAGGGTTTGTTTTGGCAAAAGAGCGTTGTTGGACTGAGAACCATTAGGAAGCAATGAGAATTAATTTGCTGACTTCCTCCTAAACCCCTTGCATGATTAATGAGGAGTAATTTCATGGTTAGAGCTTCAATTTCCCACAAATTACGTCTATTCCCCTGTGCTTCATTGTGGAATAGATCAATTTGGCCAAATTTACAACCCTCTCTCTCACACCTTGCTTTTGTTCCTCCTTGAGGGGGTTAGGCTCCATTAACAACACACAGGCAACTGGTTCGCAAGGGTCAGAGATGAGGGCTTATGGCTCAGATGAGTATGGAAAGGTCTTAATAGGAATGAGTGATGGAAGGTCAGCCTTGGTCACTGTGTGTCCGTAAAGTGGCCTGAACACTACTTCCAAAACGAGCCGTAATCGTGCATGACCAATAACACTTTCATGACGTTGGCTGCTTTGAGCCTAAGGAGCAGCGCACAGGGATGGCTGTCACTCAGATGCAAAGGTTTGTCCGTAGAAAACACCACTGAGAATATGGTGTGTGTGTGTGTTTGATAATGTGTTTTGTCATGCAACCCTGTGCTTACAGGCTGATGAAACATGGCTTGTGGGGCAGGTGATCGGTGTGTCTGTGATAAAGGTGGAGGTAATCTGTCATAGCAGATTGGCTCAATGCTTCTGCTGTAAAATAAGGGTTCAGCTGTTTTATTTGAACATGTTAATTTTGAGTTTGAGTTGTCTCTGCTGTTATAGAATAGCATATCCTACTTTTGGATGCATTTAACACATTTCTCTGTTAAAATTTGTAAGGTGGACTCAAGAGGCTGAAACGTTTTATTTAAGAGGCCTGCATTCCAATCTATAATAAAAGTAGTACATACGGCATATCACTGTGTCTATATTTAAGTCTTTCTTCAATGTATGATTGTATTGCAACAAGGTAAAATACAAAGGTGTTTAGCTCAAAGTGTAAAAGCGGAAAACTATTTATGGATGATCAATTGTGTTGTGTTTAATTTGTGTGTAAGATGAGTTGCTGTGGCGTCACTGTGGGGTAAATGACGTAATGTACAAACATGTCTGAGCTACTCACAAGCTGTGACACAGCTTACAAATCTGAAGAGTTCATTTCATGTGTTGCAATGAGACACCTCATCATCCATGTCACTCAGACCTAATCACATAGCTATCAGATGGCTTGATGTTTCAGGTGTTTTTCCTAAGGCCCAGGTGTGTCTCCCAGGCTACACCCTATAACATGTTAGCCGCAGACAAAGTACACACACACACACATAGACTGCACGAACCACTACATTTCCAACCAGTAATTATTCATACTAACTGACTGTCAGTTGTGACTGGCACAGGCTGACTCAAAAGAAGTGCTCAGTTCATTGCTTATGAGGCATCTACATTCTCTCATTAACATTTATGTCTTCACAACACACACACTCACCTGCAGTTCACCATTTATATGCTATTCAATGCCCTAGGTGCATGGTTGACCATTTTAAGAAGCCAGGCTATCACCACCATAGTATCCCCGCTAATATTGTATTTTGTTACAGTACTGTATCAACGTAAGATTTTTTAGCGACCAATCATCATACAGTGCCCACCCACCACAAAATGAACATACGCCAATCTAGAGTAACCTATGCAGACTATTAGCACAAAGTGGAACAAAGTGATGGCTCCAGGGCACCAGGCTACCAGAGTCATTGATACATTCCTGAAGATTTTGAGACCTCACTTAGCCATCACAATCATGGCTGAAATTCTGACCCCCTGATATTAAGAGCGAACCAACCAGGAAATGAAAGAAGACCAACTGAGTGCAGGAGAGATGAAAACACACATCTGTTCCTTTTCTCTTTTTTCTTCTCTTCCCTTCAGTTGACAAGTACATCCTGGAACACTCAGCGTCTTGTGTTCTCTGATCTCTCTGATGTTGCACTCGCCAAAATAAATTCATGATATTGTTTCATGCTCTGTTCCAAAAGCCCCTCCAAGTCTCCCCTCTTCTCCCCACCCCAGGCGGAGTCCACATCACCACCACCACCCCCCCCCCACCACCCCCCACGCACACACACAAATACTCTCTCTCACACACACACACCTCCTGCCACCCTGTGCTGGGCCTTCATGCTCTGCTCCACTCTGGAGAACACGTCAGGCATCTGAAGTGGCAGGTGTGGGGGGAAAATTAGAAAACCGTAGAGGTTTTCATGGGGACTAGTGGAGGAACAGGGGACTAGGAATCGTTTAGAGTTGGTCTGTCTGTGCTGTGAAGTGTGTGCGTGTGTGAGAGAGAGAGTGTGTATATGTATATCTGTAGGCACATATGTGTGTGTGTGAGTGCAACTGTGTGTTTGTGTCTGCAGGCACATGTGTACAGTACGTGTGATTGTGTGTATGTCCGTGTGTGTGTGTGTGTGTGTGCGCAAGGCAGGCATTCTAAGTAGAGTCCAGTTCTTGTCATTTTTGAGTGAAGTAGCTGCTGTCAAACCCGGTTGTGGAGATTGAAGGCTGAGTCCTGGCGCTGTTTAGGGTGCAGAGCGCTCCATGGATCCGCTCCTTGGAGCTTCAATTATCTCGCCACTCCAACATGCTCCTGTGGGCTAGATCAGCTCAGTCCGTTTGCCAGCCCTGGGCACCGCCTCAGCGCCTGGCACTGCCTGGCACCACCCTTTCCACACACACACCCATGCACCACTGCCGTACGCTCAGATGAGATGGGCCTTAAACAGGCCCCAGGCTTCAACACCGTAATGGAATCCCTTCAAACAGATATAAATGATGTGCAGTCAGAAAGGGGAAGGTGGTGTGTGTGTGTGTGTTTGTTTGGGGGAGGGGGGGGCTGCCTGTCAGTACAGGCATGGGAAAAAACCTGGCGATAGTTTGGGCCCCAGCTCACTGATATGCTGTGCCTGGCCCTGATGAGGCAAGCCTGGGGCGGAAGGAGGAGGGCTGCAGCAGTGAGATGTACTCTGGAAGCTGCCCGAGGATGGCAAAAATAGAGGGAGGGATGGCGCTGCAAGATCACACAGAATCTGGGGCTGGCAGTGCACAGCATGCTGGGAAACATGGAGATGTTTAATTTCATGGCAGAGCACAGCATGGCTTGGGGCCACAAACCTGGATCCCAACTCCTGCCGGTCGGGCCCAGACATGGTTGCTCAATTCACAGGATGAATCATAATTCAGGAAGACAGACAATTAACACCGGGACCAAGTGATACATATGTATTAATTTTTGTGTTTCCTTTGGCAGTTGGGAGAGTTTGAGAGCAACTCTGGCCTATTTTATTAATTGTTTTACCCTTTAGATATTGGCACAATGAGTCTTTTTACTTGTTTTCTCTCTTTGCAGGCTTCAAAGCGAACTCAACAATAACTCTGAGATATCATTTTATTTGTTTGGAAAGTATTACAAAAATGTAATTAACTTTTTATTTAGAGTATATATTTCATTTAGAGCTTTTTTTAAATCACATCCAAATTTCCTTACTAATGATGTGTTTGAATACTGCCCCAATACACTGCATGAGTGTGGCTGTATAGAGAGCACTGAGAACTGTGTACAAGCACAGACTTTCAATATTAGCCCCATGTGTTTGCTTCCAGCCTCGCGCTCACGTTAGATCATTGGCTAAGCCCAGAGCAAACATGCAGACAAAAGACTGTCAGTCCAAGGGTTAAATAGTCTGTTTGTCTTTTTCTTTGTTTTGACTGGTGAGATTAAACTCTCCATAAACATTTCCCAGCTGCTTGCTTTTGTGCAGCTCCCAATCAGACACAAGGGAAGATCTACAACCGCTCAGTCCAGACACCTTGTTTGTCCCAGGGTCCTTTATTTGGCTTGCCCACACAGGCAGACAGCTTGCTCCCCCTATACACACACACACAGACACTTTAACACCCACCTCCATCTGAGACACATTCACACACACACACACACACACACACACACACACACACACACACACACAAACGCACTCTAATTCCCCCCTTCCACCCAACACACACATGTACACATGTGTGACAAGTAAACACAAATATCTTCCTAGAAGCCAAAGTTCTCCCTTGTAATGACAGACAGTCAGAGGCCATTGATCTAGACTATCAGAACAACAACAAAGTGTGTCCTTGAGTCCACCATCGATCTCAAGGGCAGTGAACCCTTCCCAAAACCACAACACCATACTCAGGAACAGCTCACAGCCTCCTATCATTAGCAAATTTACAGCAGTTCACTTCCACGAACATGGACTTTAGGAAATATGTGTAATAAGGAGAGCTCTCTGAGTACATTAAACTTGTGGCAAAAATTCTTGGCACTTAAAACAAGCCAAGAGGGATTTGCCTGAACAAGGGTTTGGCAAAGCTAATGCAACAAAAGATTATGGTATGAATTTTACTAACAATAAGTTTCCCACTGAAAAAAAAATGGCGATGAAAAAAGAAGGAATGTGTTTCTTTGTCAAACAAGGAAGCACCTCTGGCAAAAGTAAGCAGAATTCCTTCTCATTTTTTTTTCTTTTTGACCACGAGTTTATTGTTGTTGCTTCTTCACACGGCCAGGGTTCACAAGGAGAGAACACTAGGCACATGGCTCTACACATAGCAACCCCTCCTGCCCAATGTGTGCTCTGCTAATATTGACTTTGCAGCCCAACACTACCACTATTGAGTTTGGCCATTCAAAGTAATGTTTGACTAGCATTAGACCAACAGTGAAATAACAGCTCAGGTCGGGGCTAGTCCCCTCCAGGTTGTGTGTTTAATGAAAAAGGAGAAGGGGAAGTGTTGATTGCATCTTCTCACACAATATCACAAAGAGCAGGTGGCTAAGCTAGCTCTGCTTCCGTGCTACACTGTGTTTAGCAGAAAAGTGAACAAAGCTAACGGCCTACTTACCAGTTTACCCATTTCGATGACATAATTTGTTCTGAACATGAGATCAAACGCCAGTTTCACCTGAACGGTTGTAAAATGTCTTGATAGTGGAGCAATGACCTTGCCCCAATGAGACGCTGTTCTTAGTTTGCTTTTCCATCTCTCACTGATAAAGCCTCTCATTGTTGTTCAACCCACAGGTGGAAGTTGCTGTGCTGCATCGTCTGTGTGAGGGAGGCCATAAAATTGTACAAACAATTTAATCAGTGTCTTATCACCTACTACAGAGCAATAGGGAGGGCTGTGTGCACTTCCTAAAGCAGTAACATTCTGCTAATAAAGCTATCAGTGTGTTCTTTATTTACGACAACAAGGTGACAGGAGGGAGAGGGATTGTGGGTGGAATGAGAGGCAAGTGAGACAAAGAGAGAGAAAGAGAGAAAGGCAAAATGAGGGAGACATTGCCTCATTGTCTGTCTTCTGAGGGCAGTGCTGCCATCTCCTGGACACTCCAGGTACTCCAGTCCATGTTGTCCCTCAGCAGTTCGCTGCTGTTTTAATTACCCTAAGTTCCTAATGGCCGTGTCCGAGGGATTTGGTTGTTTGCTGGCCTGGCTTTGCCCTGGCCCTGTCGAACAGAACTGGCAGCATGTGTCTCTTATCATGTCCTCTCCTCTCATGCTGCATTCACACAGACTTACCAGAGTTAGGCAATTATCTGCCCACTGCTGGTCTTGCAACACACAAATAGGCCTACACACACACTCACACACACGCAGACACGCATACTCACACAAGAACTGATTATAGATTTGAGGGATAAACGTTTGACTGTTGTATAATGGCTGTTTACTTGCTTCTTTGTGTAGGTTTCTTGGATAAATGTTAGATGTCACTGTCAAGAAAGTGTAGCGATGTCTGTTTTACACAACACCACACACCTTAGTTTAACAACATGAATGTCTTGGCATTAGAGGGAGTGTCTACCCTTGACATCCACTGGCCAAAGTCTCCATTCGGCTCCGGCGTGCAAACAGAAGGACCAATCCCTGTTCAAGTGCAGTCGGCTCTGAAGGTCTCAGTGAATGACACATTGCGAAGGCCTGCCAAGAGCTATGATTATATTGTTTGTCTAATTCCATCTTCTTCTGTAACGATCCCATTTGCTTTGACTTGGCTGGATGTTGCAGGCAGCACTCATTGTGCCTTTATTGAGAAATTATGCCAGACTCCTTTACAGTTTCCAACAAGCCCAAGTCAATAAAATGTTAGGTAAATATTAGTTTTGGCAGGGCATGCGGAACATATCAGATCAGTACAGTCATCAGCTCCATTGATTGGTCCACAGATTCAACCACCAAAAAAAGAAAAAAGAGAGGAAGAGAAAAAAAAACTGATTCAGGGAATGAAAAGTCTGTTCTCTATTAGACTGTGCTAGGAGTTTCAGCAAACATGGCTAATGCTGGGCAAACAAGGTTATTGGAGCAGGTTCCCAGGCTCTGTTAGTTCAGCAAACCCAATTCTGCGCAAACAGCTTCAAAGAATGTGGCTACCTCCATCTCACCTTTGATGTGGGTATTGATCCCAGTGAGTTGTGTGAGAGCGAGCAGAGCACGGTGGTGGCGGATGCTCTGAGAGGGATTAGAAGGGCGCAGGCCGTGTCGAGATGGAAGCACTTCTGGAGAAAGAGAGAGAGGGAGAGAGAGAGAGAGGGCCTGCTTCCCCAGGGCCCTGGCAGCTGGCTAACTCTGATCAAACACATGATGCCCTCTGCCCAGACCCCCTCAAACCCCCATCCCTAACACACACACATACACACACACACACATTCCACAGCAGCTCTCTCCTATCATGGTGTAATATAGTGCAAGTGCCAGGGAGGGTGCTCTAGGAGCAGCAGGAGAAGAGATGAGAAGAGAGTCAGACATCTCCCTGCTTTTATCTTTAACCCAGCATCCCAGAGCCCAGAGAGGGGAGGTGGGGACGGGGGGGGACCGGAGAGAAGGAGAGTGGGGGGGGGACAAAAGTCTTCATGTGAGTCTGTTCATGTGAGTCACAACATTCTGAAGATTACAGTTGAGAGAGGTTGTTTTTTCATTCGGGGCTCACTAAACACACACTCAATCTGCTGTCACAGGCTTTATCGATCCTGATCTTCAAGACATGAGCCTGTGGCAAAACATCCCATCCAGCAGCTCTGATGATTGCTCTGCAAGTCACTGCAGCTGTGGAAGCCGAAGTAGCACTTTTGTTCTGGCTATTTGGGCTTTCTCCAGGGCAGACACAGGAGTCTGTGCCTAGGTGGAATGGCTGCTTTCTTTTTTTGGGGGGGGGGGGCATTCAGAGGCAGCGAGGAAACAAAACAGCCTCTAACTGAGGAGACTTGGCGAGGCTCACCAAAGAGCCTCTTGAATGAAAAGAGCTCTTGATGTTACTCGGACTGCCATCTCTGGCCCTGGTAAACAGCTTTAATGTATTGTCAGTGTGTGTGTGTGTGTGTGTGCAACAGACAGAGAGAAAGGCCATCATTAATATCCAAGCCACTGCAGAGAAAGCGAGAGAGAGCCTCTCTACCTATTCAAATTTCCATCCAGTGCATTCAGCCCTCTATACCCTGGAATGCTGGACTGGGGTTGACCTTCAGAGCTTCCCTTTTGATCTAATTACATCTGATTCCACATTCACAATCAGTCCTTCAGGTCAGAAGCACCTGCATTACCCACTAGTATTACTTAATGGTTGGTGGTTTACAGATAATGATACTGTATTGTCCATTACATTATCAGTCAGATGGTGTTTTGCACACTGCCCATATAAAGCAAGCGACCTCGAAAAAGGTCAAACAGGCCAAATTATTCTGAACACGTGCTATGTAAAAAATGTTTTATTCTTGCATATTGCAGTCACACACGTATGCGTGTGCACACATACACACACACACACACACACACACAATAAGCACGATGTTTTTTGTACAAACAAAACAGTGGTTAAAGATTTATGTTAATGTCAGCTGTGTCTGACTTACATGGTCTTGTGAGTGAAATTTGGACCATGACAAAGCCAGACCTATACTTACCTAGAGCTAAAAAGAAATCGGTTTGCCAACTGAGTGGTGTAAGACTTTAATCTTCCCAAATAAACGAACCATAAACTCACTGATAAGATAGAACTGTTAACATTATCGATCATGTCCTGTACTGATTATTTTGAGCAACACTTGTTTATGACAGTATATCTTGATTGGATACGAGTAATATTCTCTAACTCTCTTGATCTCTTTCTCTCTCTCTCTCTCTCTCTCTCTCTCACACACACACACACATACACACACATACACAGACTTTGAAGTCCTTATGCTTATCTTATCACCTCTCAGTCTTGGGCTGAGTTACAACTCTAAAAAGGAGGTCATTCCAAACGTGTCTCATCTCTCCACACTTGACTGCACCTCTTTTTATGATTGTCACAATTCAAACACCACTTGGAACATGATGATGCTACTCCTTCTTCAGACAAAGATAAATGAGTCACGTCTTCACTTATCACCACATTCCCACCCCTGGGACTCCTGTGAACACGCAAACATAAACTCCAAAGACGCAGTACGGGGGGTGGGTGGGTGGGGCTTTTGAGTGGTGGGCACAAACAACAGAAACGTCCCCCCCCTGATGTGAAGCCAGGGAAATAAAACTCCATTCCCAGTTTTCTTTCCATGTCTGAGCCATTAGTGTAGCGGCAACCTGAGGAGCATCAAAGCAGCGGGGCCTCTAAATCACATTACATGTTTTTCTCCACATCAGAGAATAGGCCCATTGCAGGGCTGTAAGCTTGTTTAGCTGATCTGCTGCAGCTCCTCGGCTCCAGTGCTGCGCCCCCGATGGACCACTAAACCTCTCCGGCTCGGCCGAGCCCCAGACAGGCCTCTAAACCTCCATCCTGGTGATGTGGATCTGGATCACGGCAGGACAAGGGTGGAGGGAATTGTTGACGACCGTTGCAGAATCCAACACGGAGCGGGTCTCCATTCCTCCTCCCAACCCCTTCCTTTCTCTCTCTCTCCATCTCCATCGCTTCCTCCCACTGCAGTGTGAATTATTCTTGTTTGGGCTCTTTGGCCCAGAGTAATTGTTATGTAAAGCCCCAGAAAGCCAGCATGTTGGGACAAGGGTAGTGGTGTGTGTGTGTGTGTGTGTGTGTGTGTGTGTGTGTGTGTGTGTGTGTGTGAGTGTGTGTGTGTGTGTGTGTGTGGGTGTGTGTTTGGGAGCGGGGGTACACACTCCTCTGAAGGTCTTGCTGGGTTTTGATGGGAGCCAGTGGTAGGAAATCAGCTCTAACAGATTGTCATCACACACAGATTATTGCCAGTAACAAAAAAAAAAAGAGTACGTGGTTGGCCAACACCTAGCCCTGCTGATCCACACACTTTTACAGCTGCACAGAGAGCAGACCGTGCCAAGGAGAGAGGAACATATCCAGCCTACTTTGGCTGTAATGATTATACCACAACAATGAACTTCCAATATTTTCAGTGAAAACAACCCAGGGCTTTCACTGTTTCTGGCAGTACTAAAGCAGAGAGCCGTGAGCGCCATTGATGAGTAACCAGCTTAACGGCAATCATGGCGAATGTATTTATCTTTTATTGCCTGTGACTGCAGAGCTTTCAGGCTGCTTTATCACACCATCTTTGGGTGTGTAAAAACCTATTAGGTGAACCACCACAGGAGTCTAGAAGCTTCCAACCACCACTCTTTCACCCAGCGGTAGCAGGAGGTGGTTAGCTGGTCAAATGGCCAACTTGACATAAGTGCGTGTTTTTATGGGCATGTGTGTTGAAACGCTGAACAATCCTCTGTGCGGCTTAGGAAGGGCCAATGGCAGGCTTACAGGAACAAAAAACTGATTAACACGTTTTCTTATGGTGCACTGGTAGCTCTGTGTGAAACAGGGATCCGTCTGCTAATCTATTCATGGCGTCTGTTTGTGCTTTGACAGCTGCTGAATTTGGGCCTCTATTGTGATGAAACCAAGCTCCTTTTTGGGCATCTCCATGTATAATTACGGCTTATTGACTTTGTTGATATGGACTGGATCAGGGGGGATGGGCCCAGTGGGTGAACTCCGTGCACAGCCAATCCCACTAAACACCTTCCGAAAGCTGGCAGAATACATTCCCAGATCCAATTGTTCTGCACAATGGCTGCCAAGGGAAAGACTATACTAATTGGCGGCAAACAGATCTGGATGTCATGCAACTATGTGACAATATGATTCCTTGCCCATCTGAAGACTTTTCTGCCTTTAAAGCACTAGGACCCGTTTGTGTTGAAAGTTCTCCATTTACGCCTATCATGCAGAAATCAAAGACACTGACCATGCAAACACAAGTCGTCATTGCTTTGGAACTGCAATACCCCCCCCCCAAGCTTAGAACGAGCAACACGATCCACAGATGCCTTTGTTGTTGTTGTGAGTCCAGGGACAGATTCAAGCCTGTGGTCGGTGTCTGGCAGAAACATAGCCATTTCCATGTGGGAAGAGAAAGAGAGCCTCGGGTCATAGAGCATAAGGAGGCAAGCCATCAATAGTGTGGGTGAATGCTGTGGCTGTGCTCAGACATCTCCATGTTGAATAGCAATTGCCTAATAGTGTTCATCTGCATTTCAATGTGTCTCTGTTCCGACACATTAGCTCCCAGGCAGTTGTAGGCCTGACATATTAAGATGTAGCTGCGCCAGCCAGGGGCTCCAGGCATTTGGCTGTCGGTAATGCACTTTCCTAATGTATTATTTAGAGAGCGGCTTGCTAATTGAGTTTTAATGTCAGCGAATGCTCTCCTGCGTGTGTTTGACCAAGCAGTGAAAGTTAAGATCCTGATAGATGATAGCTCACTAGCCGCTTGCGGCTGCTCCAAAGGTCATCGGCAGCGGTGGCTGAACTGATGGCTGAACTCACCAGTCTCCGAGGCGGCGCGGCGGCATTTTCACACCGATGTCTCAGGAGGACGGCTGATCATCAGGGCATCGCCACAGAACAGGAGAGTGGGTGGGAGGACAGGTCGCGGCAGAGCAGTGTTTGTAAATGGACGCTGTAACAGTATGACTCACAATTGCATACACAGCATTACTCACATTACTTCATGTTTTTCTCTCAACTTCATCTTTTTTTAAATTTTCTTCAATTCTATACTTCTACCACTCCAGATGGCAAAGGAGAAACGATTAGACCACATATTCTTACACAAATATATTTAGTCAACATTATTTGAAAAGCAACATATGGGTCCTTCCCTCTGGTTTTAATACACCCATTCTAAATGTCCTTAAATTTGCATTTTAAATGCTGAGCTAATATGTGTAGTTGCTCTGTGCCTCTCATTAGTGCCACTCCTTCTCTGAATTACTTTGCAAGTCAACCTCTGGCTTAGTAGGAGGCACAAGGCAGAGAAAAAAATGAGGCACAAGTCTTTATTGGAGCTGTTCACCCAAATCACAGATAAAGCGCAGCAATAATTTATTTGAAAAATCCAGACCGGCTAATTAACATTGTGAATTGAAGCAGAAAGCCAGGATTCCTTCGACAAGTTTAATTGCATTGTGCACACCACAATTTAACGGCCAAAATAGAGAGCTGCTTTAACTCCGGCGGGCAGAATAGCTGTCTGGGTGTCCCTCCTCCTTCAAGACTCTGAACTGATCTTTTTTCTGTATAATCAAGCTTAGCTTTACCTGAGCTATTTAATTATTTAATAGACTTAAATGAGTTTTTCCTCTAAGGTTAATTATGCAGCATGAAATTCAATTTTCGTGTGAGCTGATTAGCTTTTTTTAATGTGATAACTTTGGGAAAAGGTAAGTAATATAATTAGCCTACATACACTTTTTATTATCAGCTTCCCATTTGAGATCAAATATCCTGTATGAGGATCTCAGTCAGTATGGGTGATAGCTGGGTGAGGGACTGCTGACAGCCCTTCAAAAATGAGGATGAAGAATCGGAGAGAGTGAAAGCTGACAGCAATTTGCCCAGCTGGGTGAGTATGTGTGTGTGTGTGTGTGTGTGTGTGTGTGTATGTGTGTGTGTATATGGTGACAGGAGCTCACTGTCTGGAGTAGAAACAAGGCTGTGTGTTGGGCATCAGTCTGAAAACTGATCGAGTGTGACTCAGAGCCTAGGTGACTCATCGCTCAGTGTTTCACAAAAAAAGTAAAAACATGGCGAGCCAAGGAAATCCACCTGCAGGGCCAGCAGGCGTACCGAAGTAGATGTGGATAAAGTCACCGGATGTCAGCCGAAAGTCTGTTGCAGCTCTCGCTGCTACAGGAAGTGGAAATGGGACTTTATGGACCCCAAAGAGCGCTACATGTGGCGCCATCTAAAATTTGATTTCTGTTTTTCTCTCAAACATCTCTCTCGCTCTCTATTTCTCTAGCCCCTCTTTTAGCCCAAATGGAAGTGAATCTGTCTCCTCTTGACAGGTGTTTTTGAAAAAGCTGAAGTTTTATGACACCTCTAATGTTGAGCTAGGAGTCCTGGAGCCCCCCTGAGCTGAGAGCGAGTGATTATACTGTAGTGTGGCTCGTCAAACACTGCACAGTCAAAAAGCAGGCTACTCCATAGCCCAGACAAGTGAGTTTAATGGCAGCTCACTGCACTGAGTCCTTGACCTTCTCCAAGGGCCCACTGTGTTAGTCACTCTCCAGCAATTTTGAATTGAAACAGAACCATGGCAGCTAGAGACAGAGAGAGGGAGAGAGAGAGATTGAGAGAGGTTTTTTTTCTCCACCTGTCTTCTCTAGCCAAAATGGAGGATGCAAACCACAGGGGAACAGGCTGGTGAGTGATTCTCTTAGCGGCATTTCGGGCGGAGTTGTCGGTCGCAGCGATGTGTTTCTGGGCCGCGGTGGCTTGACCTGCCCGCTGCGAGGTGACTGAAGGCTCCTTCATGCGTGCGGCACCGACCGGCCGACCGCAAAGCTTTTCCACTTGGAAAGGCTGGGTGTCACCAGAGATACTGCTCCAATGCTCACTCACTCACTCTCTCTCCCAGCCAGCCACCCACCGGCAGCGCATCAGACCACAGACCACATGGCAGGGAAAAATAATCCATCACAGCTCTCACCTCGTGTGTGTGTGTGCATGTGTGTGTGTGTGTGTGCGCACGCCCATATTCTCCCAGCCTGTTTAAGACAACATGGGAAGGCCAGGCTAATCAGTGCAGACAGACAAAATGCTCCATACTGACAAGCAACGTTTCATCAAACATCAAACAAGTAACTTTTGGATTGAATTAGCGGTCAGATGTGTCCCAGCTCAAATGAATTAGAGGTCAGATATGTCATAGCCCACTCCAAGCGGAGGTTTCCACTCCAGCTCCTCCTTAGTGTTTCCTCACCTCCTCAAAACTTATTAAAATGCTAAGCTGATGGCTATGTGCACTGCAACACTGTTTATCTACGACAGCAACCCTCCTTCCCTCCCTCTCTATCTCCCTCCCTCTCTATCCTTCTCTCCCTTCATTCAGCCTTGCAATTTAGACCTTCCTCATTAGCAACTCTTATCAAAAATGATTATTATGGGGTTTGATCGAACCTCATTGCTCAAGGACCACTCCTTGCATCTGAAACATTTTCAGGTTCTGTAAATGGAGCAATTAAGATAATTGACCGTGCAGGTGGCATTAACATAGCAGACTCAGCAGTGCGATTAGATTAATTGCTGTAATGGAAAAAGCCCTCATCACGCCCATTGTTCTTCACGTCCCTTGGTGACGCCTCTTTTCCGGCAGACAGTGACCTAGCTGGCCGTGGGGTCGGGGGGGGGGGATTAGAGACCGCCTGAAGGACGGCTCTGATAAGGGCCCGCAAACAGTTTACACTTCACGGCCACGTTTCACCTCATGACCAGATCATCCTTCAGCGAACGGAGATCATACACACCAATGCAGGATAGCAACACAATATGCTAGTGTTACTTGGCGACATACAGTGATAACAGTCGGTTTGACTTTGCCAGCAACTTTCAATTTGCTGTTTTATTGTTTGTGCAATACCACTAGAAAAAGAAAATGAATAGAAAACCAGATTTTTTTTCAACTTTTGTACGCATTCAAAATGGACCTTTCACTTTTTTGTTTTAGATCATGATACTAAAAAAGTACCACAGAGAACAGAATTGATCATTTTATTATATTTATGTCCAGTAAAGCAGATCATGAGATTGGAAGAGTAGGTTTTATCTTTCATTCCAGACCTTGCTCTCTCACTTCTTAGCGCTTCGCACTAGCCCAGGGGTGCCGGACAGCACACACACACACACACACACACACACACACACTCACACTTAGATTGCACTTGAGCAGCTTGTAATAGCAGGGCCTTAAGCCAGGCCTGACTGGGTCAGAGACCCCCCTGGTTCTGATTGAGTCTGCTGACTGACAGGCAGGCAGGCTGATGTGATGTGTGTGTGGTGTGTGGTGGTGGTGGCTTGCAATGGGGCCTGGTTGCCCAGTGAGCGCCTCAGGCCACTGGGCAGAGTAAGTGGATTGGCAGGGGGGCTTAGGGGGGTCTGTAATAAGGACTCCCATGTGTTCCAGTCCAGCGGGCAGACAGGAGAGACACCACATTTCTCATTTCAGATAGCACACCTCTAGTTATTGCGCGCGCGCACACACACACACAGTCTCTCTCCCTCTCTCTCTTGCACACACACACACACACACACACACACACACACACACAGACAAAACTGCATTGACTTCATTTTGGTGTTTTACCATGTGAGGTGAAACACAGCAGCTCTGATTGTGCGCAGAACAAATCTCACTCATTTAAACCAACAGTATACACCAGCTGGATTCCCTCAGTTCCCTCAGTTCTGCATTAGAACACAGATTCAGATTCTCCTTAGTTAAGTCTTACATTAAAACATAGATTCAGATTCTCCTCAGTTAAGAGTCCTGCATTAGAACACAGATTCAGATTCTCCTCAGTTAAGAGTCCTGCATTAGAACACAGATTCAGATTCTCCTCAGTTAAGAGTCCTGCATTAGAACACAGATTCAGATTCTCCTCAGTTAAGAGTCCTGCATTAGAACACAGATTCAGATTCTCCTCAGTTAAGAGTCCTGCATTAGAACACAGATTCAGATTCTCCTCAGTTAAGATTCCTGCATTAGAACACAGATTCAGATTCTCCTCAGTTAAGAGTCCTGCATTAGAACACAGATTCAGATTCTCCTCAGTTAAGAGTTCTGCATTAGAACACAGATTCAGATTCTCCTCAGTTAAGAGTCCTGCATTAGAACACAGATTCAGATTCTCCTCAGTTAAGAGTCTTGCATTAGAACACAGATTCAGATTCTCCTCAGTTAAGAGTCCTGCATTAGAACACAGATTCAGATTCTCCTCAGTTAAGAGTCCTGCATTAGAGGAACACTGTGAGCCTCAGGACTGCCTCCACTCCACCTGGTTAAAGATGCTTTTGGGTGGGATGTGATCAAATCCCTGATCTTTTCACCATGTTGCTGCAGCATCTTAGGCACGGTGGCTATGCCAAGAGGCAGGTCAGTGCATCAGGGGCAGGAATGCCTGTGTGAGCCTGTGCTAACACTCCACTAATGAAAAACACACAAGGCTGCAAATTACAGTAGCAACACGACACTCAGCGGGACAACAAGTGAGAGCTTAGCTCTTGTTAAAGAGCCGCCTGTAGTAGGTTTTCCCTTCTGCAAAGTCCAAGGGGAGAAGAGAGATGGCCCTTTGTGTCTTTCCCAAACAAACAAGCGTCTGGCGCTCGGCAGGGATTTTTTTTTTTGTGGATTGAGTGAGCAGTGGAGGTACGATGGCCTTTGGAGGGGCCAAGTTTTGCATGAAGGGCTAGAAGTTGGGCAAATATTTTGGGGGAAGCTGGCCCTATTTTGGAAAAAAAAGAATGGTGGCTCTCTTCTCTGAGCTTTCGCTCACAGTGGAGAAGCTAGTGAGTTCTTTAGGGACGGGGCGGCGCAGGGTGTGTGTGTGTGTGGGGGGGGGGGGGTAGGTGAGGCAAGGGGTTGTGCGTCTGTTTATTTTTCCCATGCACACCACAAATTCCAACATTTCCCCTCACTGAAAGGATTTGTGTGTACTGAGCTGAGTGGACAGGAGGAGGGAGGAGAGGTAGTGAGAGGACTGTGTGTGTGTTTGTGTTTGTGTGCATGTGTGTGTATGTGTGTGTGTGTGTATTTGTGTGCATGTGTATGTGTGTGTGTTTGTGTGCATGCCTGCATGTGTGTGTGTGTGTGTGTGTGTGATGAGGGTAAAGGTAGGAGAATATCAACAAGTTGTCATTAGTTGCCATCAGAGCAAAAACAAAGCAAGGCCAAAGAGAGGAGAGCTGCTAAGGAGTTTGGGCTTGGGCACCAGAAATTCATCTCATGTGGCCTGTGGCAAGCTGCCAGCCCAATCTAATATGGATTTATATACAAAGAAAGTGCCTGGTTTAACATAATGCATATTTAATCATGCATGGGCCCCGTAAAGCAATTTCACACAAGTAATTGAAAGCAGACTTTGTTTATGAGCAAAAAAAATGAGAGCTAAACTGTTGACCCGGCGGGGCCTGGATATCTCACGCTGGATTAAATGTTTACACTGCTGCCATCCACTCTCATAAATGAGGCTAAACGCTGCTGCTGGATCAGTGGGCGCCAAGGCTGGTTGATCCCGACTGTCAGTGGATGCTCTGCTCACACACACTCACACACAGACACAACACAACACAACTGCAGTGTACTCAAGGTGGTCTGGACAGGTGGTCCAATCGTGGAGAACACATACAGTACACACACTTGTACACACAGATACACAACCAAACACACAGACAAGCAGACACACTGACAGACACGCACATACGCACACAAATGCAGATGCACAACCAAACATGTACACACCCAAATACACACACACACTCTCTCTCTCTCTCTCTCCCTTTCTCTCTCTCTCTCTCACACACACACACCAAGTGTTCTTCACACTGAGTACACACAATTAGTTCTTCTCTCTGACGTCTGTTTGCCAGCTAATCAAAGGCATCTCTGTCAAATGGGTAAAACTCAAATGTTACAATATAGTGTGTGTGTGTGTGTGTGTGTGTGGCTGTTTAGGAATGGAGGCTCCAACTCACCACAGGACACACAAGAGAGGTTACCAGTTCATTTCAATTCCAGCTGTCCATTAGTCACACTGGATACAATATTAACATGGGACACAGAGTCAAATGGAAATGGGTTTGGCAGAGCCTCATTTCCCTGTACATTGTTCAATTTCAAGCAAATAATAAAAAAATATCACAAAAAGCTGATAAAAAAAGAAATGAACCATAAGCGGCTTTCACGGACAGTAAGTGTTCACTTCATTTCCAAAAAAATATAACAGGTTATCAGGTTTATTTTGTGATTCCCAGCGACCTTAATAAATCCGCTTAACTGTGGCCTTACAGCTTCGTCTTGGCAAATCTGTCCCCTGTAATAATATGCACCAGTGAACACAGATTAATTTAATAACTCTTTAATATTCTCTATAAAAAGTGACCAAAGAGGCCGAAGCATATGGGGCTTTGCACAGAATAGAATATTGCCACAGCTGCAGATTGAATATTACATAATTATGTGATTTATATTCCATTCACCTGCTGCTAAGACCGTGACACCAGACTGAGTGAGCAGTCTGCAGTGACAGTGTTATCAGGGGCTTTCTGAACTGTCAAATTGGGAAGTGTTTGAATTTCTCAGGGCTGTTTTTTGCTGTGCTCATCAACGCTTTTCTCATGCCAAGTCAACACTGAGAGTAAACTCTGTTTGACCATCTGTCCATTGTGTTGTATTTGGTAAAGATCACAGATAAAGATCACAGACACAAACAAACCAATGTGACATCTGATATAGCTGTTTGGTGTCTTTCTCACACTGGCTTGACAATTTAGGAGCATGATGCTATTGAATTGAAAATATTAAGCCAATCATAAAAGCATGACTTCTCCACAGAATATATGTGGCTGTATTCTGTAATAGCTGTGTGATACGGCTGAAAGGAGAGGCTTGTTTTTCCAATAAATCACATAGCATGACAAAAGACATCTGTTAGCCATTAGGCCAGCAATCAGGACACAAACAAGCATTTGACAGCCCACAAGCAGTAAGCCCATGCTTTGGCTAGCATTAAGAAAACAAACCAAGTCAGCTATAGCCTATTAAAGGCAAATTGCCTGCGTTTGGTGGCTGATTTACTCAAAGGCTGCACAGGTCCCCTGCTGCTTCATATTAGCGTTTCTATAAACACTTCAAACAAGTCGTTTATCACACTGACTACACTGACATCTCATGGCTTCTGCGGATATCACTGCAATGTGTAGGAATTCTTTTTTTCCCCCGCTTCACCTAATACTATCAATTTAATGCAAGTACAGACACATACACACACACACACACACATACACGAACACACATTCAAATACACACACACACATATGCACAGAGAGAGAGAGCGACAGGTTAACATTTTCAGTGGCTACATTCAATAATTTCCGATGCATATACATACATACTGTACCCATACTATTAAACATGTGTACACAATTGGGTTTGCAAGAAGACAGATTTATCTTAAGGGCATGTCATGAAGTTAATGGAAATGACAACAAGAAGCCTTCCAAGAAGGATTACTGAATGCATGTGCATTTATTTAGATACAATACAGCATTTTGTTTATGTGTGCATGTGCATCTGGAGTAAAGGAAATTTAGTCAGAGACAAGGTAAACTAAATTCTACGAAACAACATCAGTCCTATATTTTGCACTTTTTAGCATCCTAACCCATTTTATGCTAAGCTATGAAAGCTTTTTGTATGATAGTCCAAACCAGACCATGGAACTTAACAGTGTTTGGCTAAGCTGGCAACTGGTTCAGATGTTCCTCTAAAAACCAGCTTGTGTTGAAACTGGCAACTGTTAAGGCTATGCCTTAAGACAGAGTTTTTGTTGTTTACGGTCTGGATTTCATAAATGTTGAAGACAAATGCCCATGAAAGAGTCTAAATCAGGCAACATCAGGAGGAGAATGTCAGTGATCTCAAACAAACTGAAGCACTTCCACAAATAAATGATAGGGTTGCCCTATTAAAGGCGAATATCAACACATTTCAGAGTAACTGAGAGACTAATTGTAATACAAACAGCATTGTTGGATTTCATGACATTTATTTGCATTTCATGTTTATATTTGGATCTTATGTCTCTTTGAGAACTTATATTGCACATATTTCTGCACACAAAGTTACTTATGATGTAATATGAAGACTGACCAATCTAAATTACTGTTTATAGGAACACACAGAAAGGGTCAAGAAAACATCGCCCCACAAGCCTGTGCAGCTGAGTTTACACAATCCACAACAAATACACACACACACACACACAGACAATTTCACACACACACACACACACACACACACACACACACACACACACACACACACACACACACACACAGACACACACACAAAATCCCCTTCAAATCTCTTTCACCCCACCCAAACACCACACTCACACATAATCTCGCCCACTGTCACTCACACATTCACACCCATGCCCACTGATGTTGTTTTTTTTCCACATGAACTGAAGTGCTGACCACATCTGACTGACACTAAGCCGGATTTGCTGTACTATTTACCTACATTAGTAAATACCGTTGCAAAGCCTGTCGGATTGTCTTTTTTTAGAACCATGGTGTAAAGTCTTTAAAAAAAAAAAATCACCTCTCATATTATATCAGTAGGAAATCCTGTGTTGCTTCTATAATGATTAGGGAAAAGGAATCATTGTTTTCTTTTTTTGTCACAGCATGGGCTCAGTTTAACAGGTGAATGTCAGCTGAAAATGGGGAAACAGGACTCAACTTAGCTCAACAAAAGCCAGTAAGGCTGCCTGTGTACTTTGAACACACAGTGACGGCTGAGCAAACAGCTAGTGTTTAATTATGCTCTGATAGGAGTGGATGCAGGCGGGGAGGAGAGACAGAAGGCCATCATGTCTTTTCCATTACAATGGTGTCACAGCTTGTCAAGCACAGAGTGAGGGTTAGGCAAACACAGGCAAATCCATCGCCAAGCACAAACATTGACGGCCTCTGATGAATGCTACACCAGAACATGGGCACAGAAAATTTACTGGAATGCAGTCTGGGCTGTTTGCTGTTTATAACTGGAATTGTGCACCGACATGGTACATGGTACACTGTCATAGTAAATATGCTGTTAATTTTGCCTTTCTACCATTCCTATGTGGGAATGATTGATGTATGATTCCTCAGAGATATTTACTAACTGTCTTTTGGAGTTTTGGAATGTATTGTAAATATGCCTAATAGTGATAGCATTGCTGTTTCATCATTTTGTCTTACACACACTCACACACACACACACACACACACACACACACACACACACACACACATACCCTTGGCCTACTCTGTAAACAGTATTTTGTAAATCCATCATAACTCACCCAACACGACACATTTATAACATTTTCAGTTTTCTTTTATGATGCTCTGAATCATATCGTTTCACAGCCTCCCCACAAAAGAAAAATCAATAAGATTAGGAGTTAATCTTTTACATTTACAACAATGGCGCCAAGTACATGAAATATGACCGTTTGCATGCTCCAATGCAAACAGCAGGAAAACAAAGATAAGAGGGTATTTAAGCAACAATTAGTGAGTGTTTGAGCAAAACGTTCATCTAGAGTGCCATGGTGCCCATGTGATGTTTGCTTCAACAGTGCTTAAACGCTGCCTAGGTAAACACAACGGAGGGAAAGGTCAATATTTTTACAGGCAGTGCTGGAAACACAAGACTAGTGGAACTGGGAGTCAACTGACAGCTGTTTCCTTGTCTGCTTACTTTTTGAAAGGATTAAGACAGAGTTGAATTATAGGCAACCTATTTACTGATTTGGCCCACTGGTATGGAAAAGTCGCTGCAAACAAAAACAACATATTTTAGTATCTGTGATCCATATTATTTTGCGTGCTGTTATTTTGTCAAGACATGTTTAAATACAGCTCAAGGTGGGGGTGTATGTGAATACACACAGCTGACAGCTGAGAGAGTCTTACATGTTTATTCTCAGCCCAAATGGAACAAAACATTGTGTTAAAAGCACTGACAATGTTGGTTCAACAGCATGGTGTGTGTGTGTGTGTGTGTATATGTGTAAATATGTGAAATAAAAACAGACTACAAATTGTTGTGTCATTTAGACTGGAAAGCCATGTAGGTCTTGGTGCAAACACACACAAACAATGGATTAATAGATTTGGAAAGGAAATATTGAAAAACAGCGGACCAAAAGAACAGCTCTATGCCAACTTGTGGTTAAATAAACCCTGGGACACACACACAAAAATCTGAGTTGGTGTATTTGAATGTGTGTGTGTGTGTGTGTGTGTGTGTGTGTGTGTGTGTGTGTGTCTGAAATATTGACAGCACACAGATCACAGTAATGTGAATTAATTTTTTCATAAAATGCATTATGTGCATTATATTGTTCAAAACATATAACATCTACGAACTTAAAAACCCATGCGGTTTTCTCACCCTGTAATAACTGGGCCTAGGTCTCAGGGACATGAACCTGCTATTGACAGTAGATGTCACTGTGGAGTAACCGAAAGTGGGAGGTCATGCGAGTTCTCTCCTTAGAAGGGATGGTGCCAATCACACTCTATACAGGAGTCTGCTCTGGGGGATCCAAAACTGTCACCAAATAAAGTGGGAGGAATAAATACTAGTTGTCTAATCAGTGCTTCTCCAGACACAAAGGGGTAAAAGGTCAAAACTTGGTTTGGAATCTGAATCCATATTACTGATAGCCACAAATCACAAATCAACATAATGCTTAATCATACTTAAGATAAATAAATTTAGATATATTAAACTGAAAGGATTTGAAACAATGAAAGATTCTGTCACTATAAGTGTGATACACTGAGAAGAAAATTAATCAAATAGAAAATAGCAAGTTCTCATACATCATTCCTGACTTATTAGTAAATAACTATTAAATGACACTACAACATTGCCATAAGTGCTATACCACAGTATCGCGTTTGTCTAGATCCTTAGCAGAATTACTGTTCTCCTGTCAGGGCCACTTAGCCAAACAGGCCATTCCTTAAGACAGTGGCAGAAAGGAATTATATTGTGTAGGGAAGTGCCGCCACCTAGTGTTTGAAATAATTAATTCAGCCAATCATGCTTGGATATTTCTTCTTCAACCTGATCAAAGACATACTGACAATATTATACATTAATATTTACATTATATATTACTTTAAACTTCCCACAAGACAAGAAAATCTCAAAATATACCTGTATGTATACAACATTGAGAAACATTGTTCAAACTTTTCCAATATGAACACTGTGTTTACAGCTTACAAGGAAAAAGTACCTGCTTCGCAGAACATACTCTCACTTGGATGCCGGGAGTAGTGCCGTGAGGATCATGTTCTCTGATTTCTCCAGCAAACTTCAACACCATCCAATTTCTCCTACTGAGAGATAAGGTGTTGCAGGTGGGGTGGACTCTCTCCTGGTGTGCTGGATAACAGACTACTTCACAGAGAGAATGCAGTTTATTTGACTGATGGACTGCTCCTGTGGGACTCAGAATCACGGCCACACCAAAGGGGACAATACATTCTCTTGTCCTGTTCACCCTGTACATGGCTGATGCCAGTTACAACTCTGCAACATGCAGAACACAGCAATTGTAGGGCATATTGGGAATGGACAGGAGGGGGAGTACATGAGCCTGGTTGAGTACTTTGTGAAGTGACATACACCGTCTGCAGCTGGACATCTCCAAGACAAAGGAATGGTGGTAGACTTCCACCACCAGGCTCTCTGCGGTACTTGTTTCCAGTATTGGTGCAGATGAAGAAATAGTCAGTGTAAAAGTACAGCATTCAAGGCTTCATCTGGACAGTAAACTGGCATGTTGGTTAGTTATTAACATTATATATTAATAACTAATAATATAATATTGTATATTGACAACTAATAATATAATATCAGTAATATATAATAAATATATAATATTAGTAATATATCAGTGTGTGACTGCATGTGTGTGTGTTTTGAGCGTTATTTACTATCTATTTTCAGCTTTCATTTAACCTGTATGTGAGGTTTCTGGCTGGTCTTACTCATTCCCACAACAAATGAAAGAGCAATGAGTCACTGAGAATGCAGTAATGTCATGAGAATAGCTAGACACACAACCCATGCCACCTAGGAGAATAACACAGAGAGAATGCCTGTGATCCCCCTAGTGGAATGTACTGTTGACTTGTACTCTAAACATTGCATTGTTATTGTGTCACCTTGGTAATGGGGGAGTCTTAAAATAAGCCCTGATGGATGGCTGAACCAACCAAATAATTTCCAGTTCAGTTCAGAGCTGCTGCCATGTCATTTCAAAACAATATGTCAGATTGATGTATAGTGGTGGAAATAATTACTTAACATGACAGCTGGACTTTTCCAATTGGGTGGAAGCTTGAAGCTTGACATCGGTAATAACCCAACAAATCCACAGACTTTAAAGTTTTGTGTAATAAGGTAAGCTAGAGGAGGAAATAGGCTATTGAAGACGCTAAGCTAAAGCAGTAGGCCTACACTAAGGCATAGAAAGGCAAGGAACTAGCTGTGATCAATAAATATAAATAAATCTATAAATAAATATCCCATTTCAGTGCATATTAATATCAGTCATGGTTAGTAGGATACATTGTGGTGCTGGGCTAAGCTTATTCATTACAAAAGTGTTGTATAGAAGAACATCTCATGGTGAGTAAAGGCAAAGTGCTCCCCTAAGACGTTTGCAACCTTATTGTTACAAATGCATACTGTATGTAATAACTTAACAGACAAGTGTTTTCCAGTATGCACCACTGGGGCCATTTTTTGTGAGTGAAAAGATCATCTGACAAATGGAAGGAACTATTAACCTGACCAATGCTCAGAGAATCTCCTTGCAAGTTTTTTTTCTTATTCAGGGAGTCAGAAGAAGTTACTCAACAAGAGAAGGGTACATCAAGAGCCAAGGCTCACTGAAAGAGCAGAGCGAGGACTTAACAGGTAGGAAGTAACAGGTACATTTGTTACTTGTTACTTTACTTGCAGACAATATGATGACAGAGACAAGGAGATTTGGTTTATTAGGCAAACAGAACAAATCATTAACAGCCGTGACCACGGGTATTCATGACTGTCAAAAGAACACACATTTTATCTGTTTTCTGGGAAAAAAGGGCTGTCCAGTTCATCTAAAATCAGTGGAGGGTTTCATGATTCTACTTGCAACAACAATGTCAACAGTCTTTACCATGTCCTAAATTCTCACCATAACATGTAGATTTGTTACAAACTAAAGGATAGGAACCAGCAATGATCATTTTTGAGTTATGTTTTCTGAAAGTGTAACAAACACAATTCCGTTTGGCTCATATTCAGTTCCATCCTTCACTTCTTGCAAGTGCAGTAAATTCGCCAAGAGTCTTAAGAAGGGAAAGTCAAGAGAGCTTTCATTCTCCCTGTAAAGCGTCATTACATCATTACAGTAACTATACCAAGCTGGTAAATTAACCTTAAATTCTTGGATTCATGTTTCTATAATGCTGATTGAGCCAGTGCTGATGGAACAGACACCCTCAGACAGGCCTTTCCTCTGCCTGTGGATCATGTGGATTAATGTAGCTAGACATACAGAGATTGGCAAGGTCAAAGAGCTTTTTCGTTTATTAGGGTAGCAGTTTCTTTTGCAGAGATAGTTTCAGGTATTACCTGGATGAGAGTGGCCACAGCTGGCAGGGTCTTAATATAAGTATATCAGAGCAGCAGGCAGATTTCAGCTTTGAAGTGATAGGGTACTGGGATGATTTTTCAACATGTGTGGGAGAAGGTGTGAAGGCTTGCAGTACTTCAGTGTTAGCAACATGTACAGATACTGTCTGTACTGTCTGTTTAAGCAGCATGATGGAAGAGCTGGTACTCATACCCCTTGGGTCAATTTTCAATCTCATTTACCAGTAAGACAATAAGCACTAAGACCATTAGCTTAACTAACTAGTGCATCTAAAGTAAAATCATCAAAAAGGGCCATGTTCCCCGCAACAGCAATATAGCAGTTCTGGGCAAGAACTGACAATGTCAGAGATATAATTCTCTGTATTATAACTCAGCGTTGAAACAGTGTAGAAGTTTTTATTGTAAAGCAGGCTAAATTGTACATTGTCTGGCCTAGTTGAACATGTACTCAAATTATGCACAATATGTTTAGTTGTAACATTGTTAAGTACATAACATACTGTACATTGTGTTATTTTAAAGTATAGTTGAAGTACATTGTTTTAAGCTTCATTGTTGTTAAATTAAGCTAGGTGTCTACAGAGTAGAGTAACCTTGGCAATTACAACGAGCTACCACTAGATGGAGTGAGAGAGCAGCGACTACACTGCTAAGTGTCTACTAATAAACTGTCTGTACTATACGCAGCAATGAAAGACTATACTGTGTGGGCAGGTAGGATATTCAAGCGGTTAATGTCCAAATGAATTAGCAAATGGCAAAAATGACGAAAGGCAGTGTGACGAGAGCCAAAAAAAACCCTCACTGTCAATCATCAGTGTTATCAGTTATTAACCCACAGGGGACTCTTATTATGTGAATATTGGGTCATACACTCTCTGTTTTATCTAGTACCTGGTATTCACAGAATTTCACAGATTAGTCATAATAGTAATCTCGTGAAATTAAATAGCATGCCATTTATAGAGTGATAGCCCTATTCTATACTGCTTTATTCCTTTAGGCCTAGTGTAGTGTTGGCCTATTGTGTGTTGCCGGAATAGTTAGGGGTGAGGCTTTGGCACATTAAGACCTTGGCAGAGTACAATTCTGGCAGATCAGTTGTCAACACAGTCATTTCACAAAGTCAAGTGAGTCATCATGAGGAATAATATCTGCAGGATTTAGAGTTCATTACTGCACAATTTTGATTTTGCTGTAATAGGTGATGTCAAAGACAACCCCAAGAAAAAACAACAAAACAGTCTATGAAAATGACATTGAAATTGCCAATGTAATATGGCTTGGCCCAACTGAAAAGCGCTTGTCAACATATTCTTATATAAAATAAGGATCAAGCATTCATCCGTATATACACAATGTGAGAATGTAACTTTTATTTTGGAATAGACAAAATGATGCCGAAAACATCAGGGAACAAAATCCAGTCAATACAATTCACCCGTCAGAGTTCTTTGGCTTTAACACAACAAAAGTTAAATATTCTGCTGACATTCTATTTTGCTGTCATAAATAATGTATATTGGATATTCATAGCAGAGCAAAACAAATCCAAAAATCTGTAAGTGCCTTCAGAAATCCATTTAAGGGGAGCAAAGAGCAACCTCTGCTCCCCTTTCAGAGATCAGTGCATTAACATGTCCTGCATCCTGTCTCAACCATCATAACAAGACATCATAGAGCACAGAAGGGTGATCAAGCTCTCTCTCTCTCTCTTTCTCTCACTCTCTCTCTCTGTTATTATTACAACTAGCAAGTACTTCCACATTCTTCATCCTGTATGTCACAAATTGAAATAGCTCGAGACACATCTAGGAAGCGTTTGGCACTGCTGTTGTGTAACCTGACTCCCAGGTGATATGGGGGTCTCAGTTAACCAATACAAATTATCTTTAACCACTGGAAATAAACCAGTTGGCTAAAAACTGTATCCTGAGAGTTTCTTTTAATATTACAGGTCAGTTAGTGAAACTACATATTAATTACAGATAAAACAAGTACATTTTCTTTGTATCTACTGTATATCCTGAGCAATATCCTGCACTATACAGATTTTTTTATGAAAAGCAGCATGTGAGAGGAGTGGAGTCTTCTGCAACTTCTTCATCTGTGACAGTAAGGTAGACTGGCCAAAATATCCAAATACCAACAGACATATAAAGGCAGGAACAGGCCAGGGGAGAAAAGCATTCATGAAAATCCTTCTGATAAGGGAACCTTGTTCTAAAAATTCTTTCTACACCCTGATGTGGAAAAACAGGAATTGCCCCCCCCTCCCCTCTGTGTTTGTTTTATTGGTCTTGCTTTCACCGTTTGTTTTTGTGACCTGTCCTGACTTCCTGAGCATTCATTGTCTGTGAATCATAGCTGATTAGAGTATACCTTCTCGCTGTATTGCATCATCAAGGTCATTAAAGGTCATCTGTCTCCTCACATAGCACCTCACAAAGTCTTTTTTGTTGAGCTCCTTCTGTCCACTCCCAGGGCAGCACTACCAGGCACTGGTTCACACACAGCTGCGAGCGGTCACTCGCTGCGGCCGCGCAGGGCTTTGTCCTGTGTTTGAGTTTTCCTGACGGGGCCCCAGAGCAGGGACAAACTGAAGAGATAGATGATGACCAGGCTGAGGAAGACGCAGAGTGCCGCTGCTCCAAACGTCCTTGAGAGCGTGATGGGCGCGGAGTGCTCCGAGAGCCACTGGCGACGCAGATGCATGTCCATCTCGATAGCCTGCATCTGGAAATGGGTTCCGATGATGCCTGACACATGGAACAACTGGTGGCTGTGGCCTAAGGGAGAAGTGGTGATTGCTAAAGGTTGAGTTCCAGCAATATAGCCATTATATGATTAATTAGCTTGTGTTCCTGAGAAAGGCTCAAAAGTGTGGACTTGGCATATCCCTACATGAGAGTACAACACAAGCATTATATCTGCATAGCTAGAGTTTGGCTTATAGACATTACTATATAGCCTAGTGAATGAATTCACTGCTTTATAATAGTATATTATGTCATGAGCAATGTATAATGTGTTATAAGTGTGTAATTATGATCTCATGTAACAGCACAAATTGGAGCAATCTGCCAGGCTGGCGGCTAGTGTTTTTCTAAACCGAGATTCAAGGACAAACATTCCTCTTCTGAGGGACTTAATCCCAGTGCAAGGCACACATCTAATATTTCTTTTAATCTCAGTTATCTAGCTAAGAAACCAGATATCTTACTATACAAACACCTAAGTGAACTGAGGTGTGTGTGTGTGTGTGATGTGTATGGTGGTATTGTTTTGTGTGTGTGTGTGTGCGTATGTGGTGTGGTGGTGGTGTGTGTGTGTTTTATCAGGGAGTTGTTGGCTGTGTCAGGCATTACCAATAAAGTCAAAGCGCCCTGGAGCCAGGCGCTCGGGCAGGTGCGTGGCACACAGGAAGGCGGTGAGGAAGGCCAGGGCCATATGACGGTAGTGCAGCTGGTTAGCCTCATTCACCGTGCAGCCTTCCCCAGAACACACAAACAGCTGCAGAGAGAGGAGAAGAGAGAAAGGAAATCCTCAGGGCCACTTGCTTGTGTCTCCATGTGTGTGCACATGGCTGTGCAGTGCACCATAGCACAAGACGTCAAACAACATCTATGCTTTTTTCATCTACTTCAAGAGTTTACATGTAAATGACAATTCATGAACTAGAGTCACCACATAATTAACACAGAAATCACCACAGAAAACCCTCCATGTGGAAATTAAATGTGAAAATTGAAATGATTCTTGGCAATTCCATGCAAAACTGTCAAGTCCATAAAGGCAACACAATGACATGGTATGGTATGATGTGAATGATGAAAACATTTGAACATTCACTCTTCTTGGTTGCAGAACAAATGTTATTAAACTTTTCACATAATCATTCACATCAAAATACCATGGCATCGTATTAGCATTACAAACGCGATGTCTCCATTTCACCATAGCACGTATGCCCAAAGACTCACCCTATAGAAGAGGGGAATGTTGTCAAACAAGTAAGGGAAAGCGAAGGAAAGTATGCGGATCAGTTGGCCCAGCTTCGGACTCTGACACTCAGGGAACCTAATGGAAGTAAACAAGGAGGAAATGTCCATCAGCGTGTCATCTCAGAACAAGGGGATGGTCTTTTGGATTCGTGCTAAACAACTCAATCTTATTTATAATACTCTTAAGCATGCAGCCTCTTACAGAGCATTTGGCATCCATCGCCAGGGTTACGGTGAACTAACACACCATTCTCTGTATGCAGTGGAATTAATTGAATGGATGGTCTGGACGGATTTCTATTTTTTTTTTTTTTGTGTGTGTGTTGAACACATGCACATGCATGACTCTATTACAGGGGATTTTAATTTGCATGTTGGCAATCCAGAGAACACCTACGCAAAGGATTTTCCTCATGCTCACGGACACTTCTAGTCTAACACCATGTGTAACAGCATGTACAGGTGCCAACACATTCACATGGACACACGCTCAACCTTGTCATTAAAAAAGGTCTCAATGTCTCTACTAATGTTATGGACTTGGCTGTGTCAGATCATTTTTGATGTGTGTGATGTCCCCTCAACTTCAAAATTGGTCTACGACTGTAGGAAAGAGAGTTGTAAATAATAATACCATCGCCCTTTTCAAGCAAGCGCTCTCACAGAACCTATCTCAAGCATCAGTCTCTGCATGACCTGATGAATAGCTTCATTTTAATCAATTAATTATGGATGACATTGCTCCAGTTAAGATTTAAAAAGTCATCGACAAGCAAAGTGCACCATGGAACTGATAAAAAGGAAATGCAGGAAAACCGAGAGAAAATGGCCAAACATCATGTTGACTACGAAATCTTTAAAGACACACTACGCTTAGGCCTATATAATTATGAAATTTGCAAAGCAAGGCAAGCCTTCTTCTCTGACATCAGAGTACTATTCTCCACTGTCGAGAGGTTAACAAATCCCCCTGCTGATCTAGCCCCAGAACTTCTTTCAGTCCACAGATGTGATGAGTTTGCATGTTTTTAATAGTAAAATTGAAGAAATAAGGTTGAATATAACAACACAGCTGAAAACTCAAACTTTAGAACCGCCAGCTACTGTAAGAGGACCTATACGCCTAACTGTCAGAATTTACCTCTATCAACTCTAGAAACTCTGATGAAAGTTGTCCAAAATCTCAGCTCTGCTACATCCCTACTGGACATTTTACCTACTAGCTTTTTCAGATCAGTACTTTACCTCATAACAGCAGATGTGCTTCAGATTATAAATACATCAAAACAGGCATTTTTCCTAGGTCCCCGAAAACAGCAGTTGTAAAGCCCCTGCTCAAAAAGAATAACATGGATCCAGCAGTACTAAGCAACTACAGACCAATATCAAATCTACTTTTGTTGGTAAGATTTAGAAAAAAATGTTTTTAACCAACTAACTGCTTTTTTATCATTAAATAACTCTTTTGATAACTGTCAGTCTGTATGAGTGTTCATCAAAGTACAGAAACAGCCCTTATTAAAGTGGTGAATGACATCCATCTTAACACTGATGCAGGCAAAGCATCAGTCCTGGTTTTACTTGACCTTAGTGCAGCATTTGATACAGTCAACCACTGTATACTACTACTTTGACTGGGTTGGATTTTTAGGTGTTGTAATAAATTGGTTGAAATCCTACCTACCAGACAGGAGCTATTTTGTTGCCATGGGAAATTCTACCTCAACACCAGCTTCCCTGACCTGTGGTGTCCCCCAGGGATCTATCCTTAACATGCTCCCACATCAGGAACAAATCATAACTATGCAGATGACACTTAGATCTATCTTGCTTTGTCTCCCAATGATCTTTCCCCCCTTGACTCTATGTGTCTAGACACCTGGATGTCACAAAACTTTCTTCAGTTGAACACTGACAAAACTGAAGTCCATAAGGACCAAAGATCTAAGGTTACTACCATACTTGAAAAAGGGACTTAAGGCAAAGGATGCAGTAAGAAATCTTGGCATTATTATTGACCATGAATTTTAATAATCATGTGAAATCAGTGACCAAATCAGCCTTTTTTCACCTGAAGAACATAGTAAAATTAAGGAACCTTATGACCGATAGAGATCTAGAAAAACTTATCCATGCTTTTATCTCGAGCAGGATAGACAATGGCAATGCCCTTTTAACTGGTCTTCCAAAGAAAACTATGAAACAACTACAAACCATACAAAATGCATCTGTTCTAACCAAAACAAAAAGGAATGAGCACTCCAATCCTTAGGCCACTACACTGGCTTCCTGTTAGTTTTAGAATTGAATTTAAAGTATTACTTCTTGTTTTTAAAGTACTAAATGGTTTTGGACTAAACAACATTCATGACCTGTTCAAAACAGTACTTTCCAGCAAGATGACTCAGGTCACAAAACAGAAATCTTCTGATTCAACCTGTTGCTAGGACAAAATATTGTGAGTCAGCCTTTAGTGTTCATGCAGCTAGAGTTCATTTATATATGGTTCTTATTTTGTCTTGTGTTTATTTATTTATTTGCTTATTTTTACTACTTAGTTATTTACTTTCTTACCTAATTTATTTATTTACTTCTCTTTTATTTGTCTTTTATCTCAATCCCTCATTAAATTTGTGATTTTATTGAAAGTCTTTTATCTTTTGTTGACATGCACTTTGTATGAATTTGTTGAGGGTCTTTTACTATTAAAGCACATTGAAATGCGCCTTGCCTTGCTTTGCCTGTGAAAGCTTTTGACTTCAGTGGAGAACACTATTAAGGTACACTACAGTTTCTCAAATCACAGACAGCAGATAAAACAGTGGCACTATACAACATGTACTACACTACACTCTACACACATACACATACACACACACATACACACACATAAACTACAATGTCACTGCATCCATAGACGTGATTTACCTTTTAAGGGTTTCATGATTATAGTGGAGAAATGGTAAGCCAAGTCTTAGGAGGTTAGCAGTTGGGAAAGGAAAGACATGAACATTCAGACAATCGGCAATCAACAGAATCATTCATGTAATCATGACAACACAATCATCTCTGTCCAGACTTTGCTTCATCGTGTACATGGTGCATGGTGCTGATTATGCCTGATTATACTGGGATATGACAGAGGTGTTAAAGCATTGTTTTCACACATCAGCTGCTGTTTCTCCCATCGAACGTTAGTCTAGATGAAATGCTTCACCAACAGCTTTCACACTTCTCAGAAACTGGCCTCTTTCAAAACACGCCTCTCAGCCACTCACATGATTCACTACGTGGACTGAGCTTGTAGCCAACCCACTCACAAACTGGCCGTTGACTCAAACCCAGCTAATCGTGTACGTTCAGGCTTCAGCACCCTATAAGGAGTCAGTCCCAAATGTTATCGACCCACACAACAGAGTCAACTGAAGAATTGAAGTCTGTTAGAAAAGGTGTGTAGCTTTTCTTTTTACCTGGAGTAACAAGCCATAGCAGTGGAGATGATTGTGTTGAAGACGGCGATGGAGACAAACCACTTGTGAAAGGTGCTATTCAACCAGCCATCTGGCATGACATAAGCCGAGTATGTGACAGCAGAGCCTGTGAAGTCAAGAGAGAGGCCAAACGCGAGGTGAGGGATGACATGGGAGTGATGTGGCTGTCAGTGGGTGGATAATGGATAATGCACAAGATGTGATTTATTACAAGGCTTTCTGCTGCAGTCTTTTTTTCTTTCTTTCTTTCTTTCTTTTTTTCTTTCTTTCTTTCTTTCTATCTTTCTTTGTTTTGAATCCACCTAAGCAGCAGAAGCTGACAGAAAAACATAGAATGAGAGAGATTAACCACAGCAGCAGAAGCTAAGAAACAGAGAGAGCGAGAGAAAGAGAGAGAGAGAGGTCGTGATACCACCTAGACAGTACAAGTTAAGGGAAACAGAGAGATAAAGTGAGTGACATAGAGAGAGAGAGAGAGAGAAATCAGTCCCAATGAGCCCACCTAGGCTGTAGAAGCTGATGGCTCCATAGTCAAAGAAGAAGCAGATGTGTCGGGCACTGGTGGACATGGTGCTGAAGGTGTGGGCACAGCTGGAGGCCAGTGGGTACACACAGCAGGACACCAGGAACACTAGTAGGGGCCAGGTGTACGTATCACACCACACATCCTGCATCAGCACCACTGTCAGCAACTTCCACAGGAAGTACCTGCAAGAGGAGCCACAAGACTTCAGAGTCCACTTTATCTCATGACCAATAGTACAGTGTGGGGATGTGCATTTGTGTTACACAAATACATAGAAAAATAAAATAGCACTCAACAGTTTAGTTAACTCTTTTAATTGCTGCACAAACATTTTCTTCCTCAGTGTAAGATATGGCCTACAACACTGATCTACCCTTAAAACACAGCTCTAACAGAGCCAGTTGACCTGTGAGGGTTTCTCTGCTCAGTTTTATTGATACTGATGCTAAGTAGGCCTATGCCTAATTCAGCTATCAAATCAGCCTTATCAGCAGTGCTACATGCTTGCTTTGCACAGTCCACAGCAAGCAGCAGGTTTTTGTCTCCTTGTTACAGCAGGGAGGGAGCCAGTGCCTGGTTATGCAGTGAAAGATAATGTTTGCAGCTTTGCCATCTCTGCGTCGGGCTGTTTACTAATTGCGTGAGCTCCACTGAGAGTCTGACAGGCAGCTCATTAGCCCTGACAGGAGTGCCGCGCTATAACAGCAGGGCCACGATCTCTCAGAGGACACCAACATCCAGTCAGTTCGCTGCTGCGCGGGGAGGGAAAGAAGTCCTCCACTCGGGAATATCAATGAGCAGCCCCGCGCCCGCAAAAAACACCTTCACATTACCACCGGTAAACAAACACACAGCTTGCTTGTTGCCATGACGAAGAGGCGTGTGTCGTTACTGCTCGAAGAGATCTCAGACGTCCTCATATGAAACATGACAGAGCAGCTCAAAGCGTGATCATCTAACAGCTGGCTTGCCTACTCCAATGACTGAACAAGCAGGCAGTTAACCTCAATTACCCAGGATTACATCAAGCCAGTGTTTAGAGTTGTCCCATAACCGTATTGGCACAGCAGAAGGTTCTGCATGTCTTCCCCCTGTCCTCATAAAATGCTCTTGAGTCGGCCAGGTTAGAGGCTAGCGGACAGGCAGGACAGGCAGGACAGGCTCACCACAGGCTCACCATGTGGGGAGGAAGTGGGTCCAGATGTTGAGGGTCTCATTGGTGAGCTGGAAGAGGCTGAGAATGCAGTCTGTGGCTGAGCTGCGAGGATGCCGATAGCCTGCAATGATGCTGTCCTCCTGGAATGCCTGAGGAAGACAGTGACACACTCTATGCAGACACTTTAATGACATCTATACTGCATATACTGCATTCTAATCTTAAAAATCTTACTTATGTGTATGGGAGATTGGCTTTACCTACAGCTATTTATGTGTATTAATGGTTGATTTTATCTATGGCAATCAGTGTGTAGGCCTATACATGGTTGGGTTTACTTATAGCTGTTTACTTATAGCTGTATGTGCGGTAGGTCTTACCTACCTTACTTACTTACCTACCTAGCTCCTTATGTGTATGTGTGGTTCATCATACCTATAGCTATTCATGTGTATGTGTGGATGACTTTACCTGTAGCTTATTGATGAGGATGACACTTACTTTTGGCACTTGGTGGACGGTGAAGACCCGAGGCAACCTGATGAGGCTGAGCATGCTGTCCAGGTGAGTAGGTGAACATGTGGGAGTGCTGGAAGCACACTGATGAGTGAGGAAGTGACTCTCGCAGAGAAAAGGAGTCGCCAGGCTAGCCCAACCCCTTTGCTCTGCAAGACTAAAGAGTCTTACACACCTTAGCCACTCCCCTCTTCAATGAACAAAGACACACACACACACACACACACAAATCTATACACATGCACATGATTCTGACACTTGAACAGAAAAAATAACAATGTTTACACACTTAGACAAGTGTACTCTCCCAAACACTCAAACATGGGAGAGCGAGGTAGAGGGAGTGTGAGAGAGCGAGAGAAATAGAGAGAGAGAGAGAGAGAGAGAGAGAGAGAGAGAGAGTCTGGCTTACTAGAATGCCACAAACTAAAAACTTGGTTGTCCCAGACAGTAAAAGGAAAGTTCCAGGCAATCTAAATAAATTTTAAGCAACAAGGACAAAAAAGTAGGTGCATATGCATAAGCTCAACAAGTCCAACAGGTTTAACTGAGACCGGAGAATGGAGGGTCCCACCCAACAAAGCAGTAACAAAGGCTACTCATTTTAACATGTGCCACTGACATGAAGGGGAATGGAGGTGTGTGTGGGGGGTATTTTTAGTAGGGACTACCTCACAGATGGACAAATACTCTAATGTTGCGTTGGTCTAGTGTGTGTGTGTATGTGTGTGTGTGTGTGTGTGTGTTTCACCTGTGCAGGACTGAAGGGCGATGGTGAGACATAGTTGTGAATGAGTGAAGTGTGCATGGGTATGTGTATCTGTGTGAGTTATCCGAACACAAACATGCCTTCCTCTGCCTGCGTTCCTTCAATGTTTAACATTGGCGTGCCCATGGGTAATGGCTCTGTGTCACACCCAATGCTACTTCTCACCTAGTACACCGTGGCTGAATCCCAGTGTCCTCCCTAAATCCTACCCATATATCCTTAAAGATTTCACTAGCATGAATCAACTTCATGATTGGTTGTTTTATGCCACCAATGAAGTCACTGAGGGTTCAGGGTTTAGGGCTAGGAGGAACACTGGGATTAAGCCATTCTAATCCAAGTCAATCCTAGCACAACCTTGACTGCTCTGCGGTCTTCTTGTTCTCCTAAAGCCTTAAATCACAGGGGTGCAAATCTACCCAGAAGTAGAAGTAAAAAGAAGACTGGAAGCTTGAGTTCTTAATTTCCTATAATGCATTTACAGTCTATGACAGTACAGTGTATGACACATATACATTTAGACATTTAGCAGACACTTTTATCCGAAGCAAAAATTCAGTTGAATACAACTGAAACCTCACTCGGAGCATCACACATAGTGACACACATAGATAATCATTCATCAACCAAAGCTAATGGGACTGCCACAGGTTGGCTATGAGGACCACCCCAGAGCAACCTTATACAACCTTTTGTCACATTCAGTGTATATAATATCACAATCCACAAGCTGTCCATTCTGTTTCTAAAACTCAAACTCTCACTCAAACAAAAAAGCACTATGGCAAATGTCAACTTACTATGGCACTGTCAAAAGGCTTGTTGTGTATTTATTTCAGTTCAAATTTCTCAGCCATCTATCTACAATATTGCTGTCTCTGCCTTTAATTGCTGAAGTTTCATAAGCCACCTGTCCACTTCAAGCAGTCAGTTATCTGGAGCAGGGCCACATTCTCTCATCTCCATCTGTGGCGTCCTCTGGCCGAGAGCCTGCCTGCGTGAGGAGGGAAGAGAACTCACACTCTCATCATGGAGCTCCAGAAACCCAGACAGGGCTAATGATACGTCAAGTCAGCCTGGCACATTTCTGCCACACTGTGATAACCAGCACTGTGGCCTGCAGTGAGATGGGATAAGTAGTCATGTTCACAGTTATTCACCAAAGTACACAAAATATTCTTGCTTTCCATCTTAATTCACTAATTTCAAATAGATGTTATAAGCTAGATTAACACACATCACAGGCACTTGAAAATGTGTTTATTTTTCTTTTCATGTGCCATACAGTATTCATGTTCTGGTGTTGGGGACAGGGCTGCTGTCTCTCCTCCTGTTTTTCCCAATCCCTTCCTCTGTTTCTTTTCTCTCATCCTCTCCAGGGCCCACCAAACACAAGAGACACACCCCTCACACACCCTTACCACTGCATGCAGTCTCTCCACACTAAGACATACATAGCAATCATTTGATAGGACATACAGCAGAGGAGCATCTGTAATGGTGTCTTTTAAAAGCATAAGGGGGTGGATTATCTCTCTCTCTCCCTCTCTCTCTCCCTCTCTTTCCTTTCTCCTTCTTTCTTCCCCTCTCACACACTCTCTCACTCCCTCCTCTTTTCCTCCCTCCCTCGCTCTCTCTCTCTCTTCTTGGCGTCCTGTACCAGGGGAGCTCATTTGCTGTTCGCTCAGGAGGCCCGGTGGCATTGGCTGCCAGGCTCAGTGCGCCAGAGCACTCAGTTTGCACTGGCAACCCCACTTAGACAAGTTAATCATCAAACCAGTGCTGCCAGCCACAGCCAAACCGCAATCACAGCAGGCTTGAGATCACAACCTACACACACACACACACACACTAAGACTGAAACAAACCTGAGACTGCACATATACTACAGTAAAAAGTGTGTGTGTGTGTGTGAATAGTGACAGTCTAGATATGCATCTGTGATGGAGGGCAGTGGAAGTGTGTGACCTCTGTTGAAATGGTGCTCAAGGTCACTCTATAGAGTGTTGTGTAAAAGTGAGCCAGCTGTGAGTGTGTGTGTGTGTGTGTGTGTGAGAGAGAGTGTGTATGCGTCAACTAAAACCCACTAAAACACTAAATGATGCTTCACACAGGGCCATGCTGACAACCAGTGTGATTTATGCTGACGGCCAGACGGACAGCTCTAAAAGACAATGATGAGGAGGACCTCAGAAGCCCAACGTATGGCAATTATGCTGCCCCAGGGCTTGTTTGGGCTTCTTTAGGAATAGGCATCTGCCAGATGCTGCAGTCAGAAAATCAGTCACAGAGGCCAAGTGATTTGCAACTGTCCTTTTAACATCAATATCAGTCCAGGCAATCATTAGCCTCATTTATTATCTCTGTGTCCCCCAAGTCCCCCCTCTGTTCCCACCACAAAGTTCCCACTCCATCAGCATATCAGAAAAGAGAATCCAATTGTTAAAGGAGATAAGATATGAGGAACATGGCACTGAACACCCCTCTTACAGACTTGAGAAACTCTACTCTACACAGAACCTGTCTCTTTAAGAAATAAGGAAGACTATAGTAAACAGAATCTCACTCTTTAAGAATGAGGAACAAATTAAAATTAGCCTTCAAATAATTCAGGAATTGAACTGGCTGCACTCCACAGGGTATTGAATTGGAATGTAGAATGACTGGAAGCCAATGCAATTCAATGACATTCCACTTAGTCACACTACAGGAACAATGTAGCCTATTAAATCAACATGAACATGAATTATTTTAAAGCAAGTGGAGTAATGGATATCAAACATAGATACACTTCAGAAACTTGGAAAGAACTGTTTTGGAGGGTTATTTTTGTTTGCTATTTTTACTCTCCATGTTACTCTTCATTTTACCATATATTATACATCCAGTACAGGTGCAAGTAAATTTTTTCTGTGAGTAATTGGTCAATGAGGCTCAGTGTGTTGGGGAAAACATGTAAGTAGTAGAAAAGTAGTTCCTACTAAGTTTTTTTGTATTGAACAGTATTTCCCAACCAACCAAGATCAATATGTTGTTTTATATACAATATTTTTAGCAGTGAGGTTAATATATGGGGGAGGGCTAAACATGGGAATGCTGTTCTTTTCCTCAATCTTCTTTCTTATTACTGATCTGATTCTGTTTCAAGTGTTTTTAACAAACTGCAGCTAATACACAGTGCCAGTACAAGCCTGCATTTTTTTAACTCCAGAGGTAGGTAAAAAAAGGGTAGGTTAAAAAAAACACCATTGCACTTTCTCACCAATCCATGTGGATTAGTTTGCTAATCAATGAACTGGCACCAGCAATAATAATTTTCAAGAGTAAGAGTTGTTGACTGACAATGTAATAAATGATTTTGGTTTCATTCAGTTTCTTTTTCACTAGCTCGCTTGTTCATTCTGCAAGTGCTTGTAATCACGCTTAGCAGCATCAGGTGCTGCCAAGACAGCCTTCACTCACCCCGTAATGAACAAATTAACCATCAAAGTGACTACAAAGGCGGTAAATTAACCTAAAAACAGTATAAAATATTGCCTGTCCTGTCCCCTTGAACTCTTAGTTTGAATCCTTTTGTCTCCTACTTAATTACTTCCTGGTCCTGTGCTCCATGTGTTCCTTGGGTTATCCTTGCCCTGTGTCCCTGTCCCTAGCTCCACACCTATACCTTGTCATGTTCACTGTTATTCTTGCCTTGTTTCACCTGCTCTTTGTTCCCTAGTTTAGCCCTGTGTATTTAAACCCTCATGTTTCCTCAGTCCTCTGTCAGTCATTGTCCATGTATATTCATGCTGTTGCATGTTCCTGTGGTGTTCTCTGTGATTGGAGCGAAATAGTTTTTTGACCTCTTCTATCTGTCTCTCTTACTACACCCTTGAAATTGTTGTATATTTTTATGGACAACTCTCTTTATTTTTGTAATGTTGCTTCAAGAGTTTCAAGTAAACAGTTGAATATAAAGAAGTGGACTCAGCATCAAGCTAAAGCTTCAGTTGGAACCTTGGAACCTACACTGTCTCTTTTAGAAATTAGAAATACCACACTGAACACAACCTGCTCTGTGATTACTTGATGACACAGCATCCCTGCCTTGCCTGGACTGGAACCCACAACCTTACAGCACCATAGTGACAAATGATGAGGCCAGGACCCTGCTGCACCACAGTCTGGACTAGAGAGCAATAAGGAGACAGGACCCATGGAGGCCCGTCTGTCACCAGCACGACACAGGGCTTGTATTCTCCAGTTTTAAAGGTCTGCTAAACAATCCTAAATGACAGTTGAGTTCAATTGCTAGAGGGTTTTGGAAGAAAGCTGTTTATTACCTCATTGTAAATGCCTCAGATTCATCCTAATGCTTTATGGTCTATTATTTCCTTAGTCCGACCACTGCAAAACAAAAAGGATAACAGCTAATCACTTCAGTTTCATTCTGTGTCCTTTGGAGTAAAGTTGAGGAATAAAGTTACATAGCCTATGGCATCCTTTATGATGACCATGCGCTGGTAACTACCATGGTATAACCAAATGTTCCTTGAAAGTCAATTTTAGATATCCAGGACAAAGACCATCTCTAATTGAGATTTTTAATTAAATAAAGTATTTTTTAATGAAATGAAGCAATTTTGTATTACTCTCCTGAAATTGCTTCAAGGTACACTATAGTGTATATATACTACACTATATAATACCAGATAAAGATATAGCTAGATGGATAGATAGATATTTAGACAGATAAATAGATAGATAGACAGATGTAACGTCAACTGTAATATCTTCTCAACCATTAGTGGTTTTAGATCTGACAAAGGAAGAATTACAACAGGCCAAAAATCTTGTCCCTGACATTTATTCTGTGAAGAGCTACATTTGTCACCAATATGGTTACACCATTTCAAGAATGTAGTGATCGGATCTGATGTTCAACCATCCAAACCTGACATAGAAGTGGCAACACCATTGATGTAATATCATATGCTCTCTGTCCAGATATCCACTCAAGTAATATAACGCTCTACCATGTGGATAATTTATTAAACAAAAAAGCCGTGCTCATGACAACTTCAAACTTCAAGAATCTTTGAACTACCTACAACTCTGCAACACCAGGTGGCAGTGTTATCCAACCTATCTGAATGGCAGCTGTAAAAACACACAAGGTTAACTTGAACACATTTTCTGTCTCCATCTGTTTCCTCCCCCCTTTCATTGGCTGTTCATTGTTTCATTCAATAGAATGCTACAGCAACCTCTTCTACTCCACAGCATGTAAACATGTCATTCACAGAGGAGAAAACCATTGTGTATTTCTCTGCAGAACAGCCGACAGGGCTGCATTTTGTGTTAAATGCTCCTCTGTTGCTAGGTGCCAAGGTGATTCAACCATGAGCAAGATGACAGGTGGGCCTAGTGTCTCTGTCTCCATACATCAGCACCTCACTAAAAGGCAGAAAGGGGAAGAAACAGCCTGAAAGCCCTCTGGGCTCTGCACATCCGCTAGAGTATTTCTCTTTGCCCTAAACCAGCTGCTGCTGAAGGACTAGCAATGAGGGCACCTCTGTAGCATCCTGACATGTCTATGTTGCCGAGGCGGTTTGTTTAGTCTTCCTGTGCGGTGCTGGGAGTGTGTGTGCGTGCGTGTGTCAGGGTATGGGGGTGCGTCTGGCGGAGCCAAAGCTCGGGCTGCTTGGCCTGCTCTGCCCTCCATCTGATTCATAATTAAAGAGCCGTCGGCAGCCAGTGCCTCGCCGTGCCGCCGTGCTGCAGAGCCGAACTGGGCACGGGGAGTGGGCTGCACCCCAGCGGGTACAATATGCCAGCCTCGCCACGGAGGCAACCTCTGACACCACTGCCACTGTCACAACAATCTTCACGGCACGACGGGCTGAGCAGGGGACAAAGAACATGACCATGACCACAGCGTCGCCTTGCTGTTTGTGTTTCCATTTTTTTTTTTTTTTCTGTGATGGTGCAAACAGATAACTGTGTCAGGAAGCACCCAGGCACATGGTAATATCAGAGAGAAAACAAAGTGGGGCTAGGCCCATGAGAAAGGAGGAGGGAGAGAGAGAGAGAGAGAGAGAGAGAAAGAGAGAAACACACAAAATAGCTCTGGTCGGCATGTCTGAAAGCCTCGTCTGTGCATTCCCTTTGCACGCTACATGGCTTATGCAGCCTGTCCTGGAAACAAAAATAAAAGTAAGCAAATAAAGAGAAGATAGAAAGAAAGAAATGAAAGTAAGGAAAGAAAGAAAAGCAAGACAAGACAAAACTAAAACAAATCCCACCTCCTGCCTCTTCAGTCACCCCTTCCCCCAATAACCTGCAGAGGGCAATTGAATGAGGGCGGGTTCATGCAGGTGGTAATCAGATCAGGTGGCAATAGAGCGGCAGCGGCTCTCCTCTCTCTGCCCATCTGCCTGGGCTCCACTAGCCCCCCTAATGCCATCAGAGTCATCTAGACGAGGCTGCAGGAGGAAGAGAAGGAGCCAGGGACCCCAGCCTGGAGCCACGCAGCTACTCATTAACCACAGGAGACAAACTCCCTGTCAGGAGCGAGGTAATGCCATTAGACCTGGAGCGTATTGTGGGGGGTGTAGACTGTAGACTGGAGTGCAGAGCGAGAGAGAGCGCATTGGAGGTCTCACACAAAGGTTGACAGACTCCACTGGCTTTATGGCCTGCTGAGATATGCCTCATCAAGACCCAGACTGATTAGCTACACAGACTCCATATCACAGACTCTACCCTGCTGGGAATGTCAGAGTGTGTGTGTGTGTGTGTGTGTACTGAGACTCAATAAGAGTGTGCAGATTGTATTGTATGTATTTCCCATTCCAGTTTCTCTGCAAGTGTATGGAATGTCAAGTTTAACTCCAAATATTGAACTTGAACTTTCATTTCCCTACCCAAACATGTTAAGTAGGTTAAAACACACACACACACACACACACACACACACACACACACACACACACACACACACACACACACACACACACACACACACACAAAAAAAACAGGCAGACGTTTTTAGGAAAAGAGGCCTTTATTTTACAACTTCTGAAAAAGCAATTTAAAGCACAAAGATTCAACTCTTATATAAACACATCTTTTTTTCTGCATAAAAATGGTCACATGTGCACATTGTGCTTGGATTGCAAAGTTTGTACAACTCTCTGGATGCCTGCTGCTACAGTAACCCAGTAAATGGTTTATTGCATACGTCACATGTGGCTAGGGTCAGTCAAACACGCACGCACTCACAGCAACTGTCAGGAAAAAGAAAACAAAAGGCATGAGACAAAGATGATCAAACGTCCCTCTATTCCACAGTGAGCAACAATAGCAGCTTCCCATGAAAGGCGTTGCACATTGTCCAGAGAAAAAAAAACTAAACAAAACAAAAAAAAACAAAACAAAAAACAATATGGATGAGAATAAATTAAAAAAGGAAAAATATACTATTGTTGTGCTTTAATGCTGTTCCCTTTGATAGACAGCTCACCCCAGAACAACAAAACGAAAATAAAAAGGTTACTCTACCCTATAGAAACTAACTCAAGAAGTCCTGTTACAAGAATAAGCCCTCCACCACCCCTCATAAAAATATAATGCCACCATAAGCATACTTCGGTCTAATCACAATCTGCACACTTGCACACAATCCTTTAAACTACTGTGATTTTGCAAATGTATATTTTTTATTGTCTTGCTGTCTCTCCATGCTCTACAATCTAAAACTGTCAAAACTAAAAACTCTTTAGATATGCAGATCCCTCTTGGGGGACACACAAATGTTTCAGCGCTTCTCTCAGATGAGCTCCTGTTTCCGAGAGTCGATGCTAACAAATGCTCCATGGCACCATCGACACGTAAGCATAAACAAAAACAGAAAATAATGACACGTGAAATAAAGGCTTTTAAAGACTTTGGTATAAATGGGGGGGGGGGGGGAACAAAAAACTGATAGTCCCTTGTGGTAACTGTTTAGCTTCCCTTTAAAAAGACATACTGCGCTTTTAGTCCCATTATGTGGTAAATGTGCATAGTAATAGTCACGAAGAAGGAAAAACAAAAACAACATATATAAAAATGTGAATACTATCAGGCTCCAATCAACCCCAGTGTCACAACAAATGGCGTGAATCGGGACAATCCCATCATCACCATTGCCGCTGTTCCCAGAGAAGAGATCGCTGCGCGACCATCTCTGGGTTTAGAGAGGTTTGGCGTCAAAGATAGCAGACAGATGGACGTGCAGAGGCTTTGGCCACCGGAGAGGTGGACTGATACAACCCGTCACCAAGATGTTATTTTTCCGTCTGCACTCAGCCTCGTCAGGACACACAGTACTGTTAGAATAAAGACAATCTACATCTGGAATCTTCTGACATGCATCGGATGACAGCTAGCCATCGCCTTCCCCAGAACAGACCAAAAGCAACAGAACTGAGCTGGACTGGACTACGTTGAGTGAATGAGTGGAAGATCTTGGTTTGAAGATCTTCAAACCAGTGGAAAGCTTTGAATTATTCAGGCACAAAACATGTCGGAGAGCTCTCTGATGAAGTGGCACAGTGTGACTCAAACCAGTCGCCAGATTGAAGATAACCTCAGGTCTTATCTGATAGATAATGTAAAGGAATGATCATCATCATGAGAATAAAAGTTAAAGGAAACTCACTTGAATCTTAAAACTGTAACCGCTGCTGTGAACAGAATTGAAATCATGAAACATGTTATATTCTGCCCTTCACCCAAGCTTATGACCAGACTCTACTACAGCCTCCTATTCTTCTGACGGCAGGGAAACAGTTGAGCGGCCCCCATCTCAAGATAAACTCTAATCTGTTGTTCCCGCTCCTGTAAACGAGCGGCGTTAGTGGTAGCGCAGTGTCCACCTCACTCGCTCGCATGCAGCATCAAAGCCCAGAGATTAAACAGGTTAAGCCGTCGCAAACAACGGATGAGGAAAAGACCAGCTGTCACAGGCTCCCCTTGTCTAGGGAACATCTCGGCCAACACTCATGTCCAGACAATCCTCCGGGCTGCTGTAATGACACCAGCAATCCCTCTGTTTGCTTACGGTATTTGCCAGTGACTGGGCGGAGGCTGTATTGTTGTTCTAACCACATAGATACAGACAGACATACACACACACACACACACTCCATGCATTTAAATGGTGAGGTATCTCACTAATCTCGTAAGTCTAAGAAATGAACATTTAAGCAGTCAAAATGTAAATAGTGTATGCGCATATGTGTGTATTGATCGGGACATTAGGCATTAGGCTACCACTGAGTTCCAGCTGCCAAGAGGATCTTGTTGCAGAGATAATAAATGAGTGACAGCTAGTGGTCTGGAGACTGAAAGCTAAACAGAACTAAACTGAGTTGATACTTAAGTCCTACACAATTCCCCTCTGCTGCATCCCCTCTGTGGAAGGATGGATCAAAAGCCAGGGACAATGAAATGGACAGACAAACAAACAAACAAACAAACAAACAAACAGGCATCTTAAAATCCAGTAAACTTCCGGGTTTGACTACAGGTCTGGAGAAACGTGTGGAGAGATTCATACAAGGCATCACTATCACATGAGTAAAGTGCAAAGTCTTCAACTTGAAGCAAAGATGAGAGGAGGTTTGAAGTTACAACCTTCAAAACAGAACAGGCCTTTTACATCATCACTGTAAGTTTTTTTTTATCTTTTGACAACAAATCACTTTCGGCTTGTTTTTTTAAGATCTGCCTGCCTTTGCCACTGACCACAGAGAGCCAAACTCCAGTCATGCTAGGCTAAGTTCCCGTGCTAGCATAGGCCCAATGGATTAACCCCTTCCTTTGTTGTCTTGGTCTACACACAAGGCTCCTCCTCCTACAACTAAAGAGGGCAGATTTAGTTTTCTTTCTTATTCTCTCTCTAAAGCCACAATTTGCCTGCCTTTGAGGAGGCGCGTGTACTGACAGCCGGTCAGAGGCAAAGCCTGAGGCGTTTGCCCGAGCTCCTGGCAAACGCATCGTTTTAGCACAACAGCATCCCACTAACCTGAGAACATGGCACCAAAACCCTAACCGGATTATGGGTGCAGCCTCTGCAGCACTGAAACAGACCCAATGGGATTGCGGTGAGGCTGTGCTCAGCAGGGGGCCATGTTATGGAGGGGCTAACAAAGCTATTCCAATCTGGGACTGGTCCCTTCAGGGAACATGCTAGTGCTTGGGAAGGAAAAGGAATGAAAAAGGAGTCTTTTTTCCCTCCCAATTCCCAATCCCACTAAACAGGAAGATCACTCATCGTCAATACGCTGCATAAAATTCACCCAAAATGACTAATATATATATATTTTTTTTTTTTTAAATCATGGACCTTTCTTTAGTTAGTGTAAAATTAGTGTCCATACAAAAGGCAATCTTATTTTGCACAACAAGCTGATATCTTGTGTATCTAGTGATAATTTTGATGGGATTTTGTCATAATAAGAGAATTCGATTCAGTTACTCATGTTTGGTTTTAGCTCACTATCAATAAACGATTCTTATACTTACTTTCAGCTTCTTACAAAAAAAAAAATATCGAGCCCAGACATCTCTGGTGTTAATACCTCACTTTCTAATCCAGGCCTGCAGACTTTTTGTGTCTACTCAAGAATAATATAATCCTTAGCCAGAACCCATCAAGAGACGACAAACTGCTGGAAGCCACATTTCTTTGTATGCATTACTTCTATCACAGCAAAGATAAGCACTGTAATTACAGTCTCAGGAAAGAAAACTGCACACTACTAAGAAGAGTTCAGTAACTTCTCTAGGCTGGAACACACCACTTAGTTTTTTGTCCCACCGCCATTTCGACACTGCATCTATCCTCCAGCATCGACTTAGTGGGACTGGACAGTCCGCAGGTTTGGCGAGCCCACCACCCCCCTACCCCAGCTGGGCTTCAGGGAGCAGCTCTAATTGTGCTTGGCCTTTCCTCCCTTCAGGTAGCTTTTCCAGCGTTTGACAAAGTCCCTAAAGACGGGTGAGTTGTCTATGGTGGCCAGAAGTTGGAGCTGGTTGATGTGCGTTGTGTGGTAGTCCCAGCGAGCCAAGTTGGGTGCCGAGCCCAACATAAAGTGTCGTAGGTCGTAGATGGTTCCGGAACCTGTGTCGTAAAGAGGAAGCATGGCCTTGAGGGACTCCATGCCCTTGCTGAAGAGCTGGCCCGCATCCCTGCCCAGCTTCTCCCCCGCCGTCTCGGCCAGGTCGTAGAGGCCAATGAGGGAGTAGATGAAGCCGTTGAGCACGAAGGAGCTAGGCGTGGTGGGGTATTCCTCGTACCAGTCATACTTATTCATGAACACGGCCTTGACGCCGTGTTGCTCTGAGGGCATGCGGTACGGTCCCGTGGCACGCAGGGCTGCCCGCAGGTACACGTCGTCCCGAGTGAGCAAGTACGCCCTCACCAGTGTGGACATGGCCTGTCCCTGCGCCATGGCCGAGTACCAGCCAGGCTCCAGTGCCCGGAAGCCCTCGCCTAGCTTACGAGTTACCATGATTGGCCAGCCGCCCCGTTCGTCCTGGTTGCGCACCAGCCAATCGCTAGCCGCAAAGAAGGCCGCCATGTGTGAGGTGGTGGAGATGGTGATGTTGTCGATGGCGCCACGGCCACGGAGAACCAACTTCACCACCCGCCGGGGCATCGTCTTGGTTGCTTTGACGGCCTTCGTGTTGGACAGGCCCACACCCTTGCGTAGGTCAGTCAGAAGGTCCCGGGTCACCGTGGTCCAGGTGGCGCGAGGGCCGATCCCGTAGGTGATGTCTCGGTCCTTGAAGGCGATGAGCTGCGACGTGGTGACGTAGTGGATGACAAATGGAGGCCCCTTTTCTGTCGTTTCCAGGACAACGGAAACACTCCCGTTGGACACGAACTTCAAGTCGAAGGAGATGATGAAGTCCTTTGTGTTTCCCAGCGGAAGAGAGACACCTTCAGAATTCTCTGCGTCAGATGGAGAAAAAACGAGAGAGAGAGAGAGAGAGAGAAAAGAGGAAAGTTTTAGACACATCTTCTCATTAGCGGTAGAAACTCTCAGCCTGTCCTTCCTCTCCACACAGTTTTGCTCTGACAAAATATGCACAGCTCTGAAGAAGCGCTCCCCCCCAAGGGAGCTCTGAGCTTGTGTCACTGCTCTCACCAGATAATTAGAGTGCCCTGTCTGTGGAGAACCAACGCAGCTTGGCTGAGAGCCTAGCAACACAAAATAAATAAAGAAAATGACAAAATCCCAAAAAAGAGAGAGAAAGATTGGGGGTGGGGGGTGGGAAGTGATCTCTAATAGAGCACGTGTGAAAGCCTGGTGCTGCGTGTTATCGCTTCTCCAAACAGCCTAGGCGAGCAAAAAAAACCAACTGAACGCAGCCATCGGAGGAGATTACTCCCCTGTCCGCGCGTCAGGCTCCTATCAGAAAGGGCCCATTTACCTCCGCTTGTTGTACATGTTGGCTTTTCAAAGCTTTCCCTCCTTTTTGCCTTCTCAGATCCCCTGCCTCCAGAAATACTCTTTTCTAAGACTCGAGTTGTGCAAAAACAAAGAACAAGACAGCGAGCGAGACGGCGAGAAAATAGCAAGCGGGAGTGAAGAGAAAAGCAGAGGAACGCCCCGAGTCAATTCCTGAAAGAACGGGAGTATGTAAGTAGGAGCCAGCTGAAGACAGTCTGGCAGACAGTTCAGACTGCTGTTTAACGCACTCATAAATCCATTACTTAAAGCAATCCTGGGAGTAAGTGGATTTGTACCATGTCCCTGTGATTACTCTGCCATCAATAAGGGATGAATAGGGAATACAGAAGAGACCCCATACTTATCAAGCCCACAATGGCTGCTTCTCAGCTGGCTCCACTGAGATCAATGCACCAGGTGATGACACCAATTACTGACTCCTTCAACAGCAGCCTCGCTAATTCCAAAGGGTATCGATTAGCGCACAGCCAAAATGCATTAGTGTATTATTAACGACTAAATATACATCAGCACTCCACGAGTCACTTAGGCTTTTGCATGGAGATTTCAACCACTGAGTATGTTCACACCACATCCGCCTGGCATAAGTGTGTGTGTGTGTGTGTGTCTGTGTGTGTCATAAACATGCCTGGAATTAGCTTGTTAAAAAATCTCAAGGGGGGCGTTAGAAGCTGCCACTGTATTCAGGCATTCAAGGTATGCACCTGGCAATGGAGAAGCTGGAAAGCATTGCGGATGAACAGAATATGCCAATAACTTATTTATTATTGAGTAAACACAGCAGGGGAGATGGAGAGGAACATGCTTTTTTTTACCCTTCTTTTCACTGCCAATTCATTCAGCACCCAGACATTTTGACAACCTAGAGCAAAATTGAGGCTTTCAACACAAACAAGATCTATTGCCTGAGACATGCAGGATGTAGTGATTGAAAAGTTCACCTATAGACAAGTCAATAACGTTGCTGAATTAATCCCGACTTAGACCATTGAAAAGCTGCAAGAATTGTGGGAACATCTGTTTCTTAGTTGTGACACATGAGGCACTAAGGTCAGCACATGAGGAGGTTGTGTAATGCGGCGTAGGCAACCAGAGGGGAGGAAGTAGAATCGTGTAGCAGACAGTCCCACCTGGTGCGCTGAACTGTCGGACTGAGGAAGAGCGCGTCTTGTCGTAGACGCGGCTGAGGGAACAACCCTTGGGAACGGTCCAGGCGCTGGGCCGGCTGTCACGCTCCTCTGCCATGTCGTACACTTCCACGTGCGGCGGACGCTCCGTCAGGTTCTTGCTGTAGTGGCTCAGGCCGTATTGGGCAATCTGGATGGCGTAGAAGTAGCCCTGCGGCCCCCACTGGGTGGACAGAGGCACTCCTGAGGACAAACCAGACAGACACAGGGAGACACTTTAGGAATGAGATATTCAACCTTATGGGAAAGGGGGGGGGCCTAGCGAGGGAGGAAGGAAGGAAGAGAAAATGAAGAAAAGAGACGGTGGCAAGAGAGGGGAGAGGGAGAGAGAACTGCTGCCCAGAAATAGCTGTGGCCTGATCCCCAAGAACACAAAATATGCTGCAGAAACTGATAATGGGAAGACTAGCAGCACCCGCAGTCCATGGCAATCCTATTACCCACTATCTTGTGAGGAATGGCTAAGTGTCTGTTAATACAGCACCATAGTTTAAGCTGCTTATCTGAAGTTCAGCAGTTGTTTAGACACAATCTTCGCCAGGCTTCAGTGGTCTGGCTGGCCATAAGTGATCTTTATGAGAGAGATTTAGGAGAGAGATCTCTTTCAGGGGTCATTTCAACATTTCCTTGCAGATAAAGACTACTGATCTGTAATCATTTTACGAATAAGACACATTAAAGTACTACAATAATGTGGCTCAGCGGTTAAATTTTTTTTCTGTGGCATTCAGCAAAGCCCTCAGTTAAGTCCCCAAAAAGGCATGTCCACTTCCTAGTTTGATGCCATGTCCTAAATAATGTGATTAAACATTCAAGTTTACGACCAGTATTTTACAGCAGTTTACTTCTTAGGAATTTAGTTATTCAGAATCTCATTGCCAACTCCACTGGAATCCGTTTGGTCTCTCTTTAGCTTGTCATGTTATAACTGCTGGGTTAGGCAGAATAGAAGGAGGCTCAGCATTATAAGTTGCCCAAGGGATATCATATTGTTCAAGAGAACATCTATATTCATCTAAATATTCATTAAAATATGTAACCAGTATATCCTTGTATATTTCATGTCTCTTGGGTAAAAGAGAATAAGTGAGTGCATTAAAGTACAATAATCTTCTTTAATTAATTCATTCTCTGTACATAGTTGTCATTTGTACTGTATATATAATCATGGTTCCTATTGTTCCCATCATCTGTTATTATTATTAATGTCAGTATTTTATTTTTCATGACCACATTAGACTTTTAGCTGTAGTATTATTTTATGTTACTACAGATTTTATTGATGATCTGCCATCTGCCAAGGTAAACAAACGTGAGCATAAATATGAATACTGCAAACTGTATCATACAACACCAGAGTATGGTTTCTATTCCCAGTGCAGCTGAATACAGTGTCTGGCTGGGAAGGGAGGCGGGTGGGTGGGTGAGCACTTCACATAGAACCCACTTTAATGAGAGCCACTGCACTCCTCCAGGCCCTGTGGCATCATTTGTGCAGCAGCAGCAGCAAGCCAACCGACAGGGGACCAAGCACAGGGCCTACATGCAGTAGCACCACTAGTAAGAAACCTCTGAACAAGCATCTGGCCTACATTTGACTCAGAGATGAGAGGGTGAGAGGCAGAGATGCCCCCCCCACCCCTCAGATGAGGAGTCTAATCCAACTCTGAGCACTCAGGCCCCCTGGCTGATGACCTCCAGTCTTCCGCACAGTGTGGAGAGTGGCCAGAGTGACCCTGATGCTCCTGCCACCCCTGGCGCCCCTGTGGCACAGCCCAGCTGAGCAGACTCCAAAAAGATAATGGAGCTTCCTGCCTGAGCTCACTGCTCAGGGGATGGTGCTTTAATGCTCTTTTAGCCAAGCTATGCTCCATCTCAAATGCAAGCCTTGGGTGGCGAGAGGGAAAAAAAAAAAAAGGACGAGTACGACGAGAGGAGAAACAGAAAACAATCAGAGCAACCTTGCTGTTTTCCACTTGCCTGCATTCACAAGCACAGACCCAGCCCCACGCCAAGCCACACTCTTCAACCATAGCGGGTTGCAAATGGCTTCCTGAGCACAGGCTCAGGAAGATTGGGGGGGAATAGTTTCATATCACACTGATTTTCCATCTGAACAGCATAATTAACACATTTTTATTTGTGTGCAATAAACGCGCAACCGTGGCTGGGTTGAATCTCAGCACAAGGACAAGCAGAGAGAGCGTGAGGGAGACAAAACCCTCCCCCCCAACCCCCCGCAACTCGTAATGCATCTGCTTTAGGGCAGTTTGGTAAATAACTGTTTTTTTTCCTTCAGAGGGATACTGCAGAAAGAGAGAGAGAGAGGAGACACACTTCAAACTGGCTTGCCTGAGCCCTGAGGTCTAGTGCTCCTGCAGAGTAATTAATGCAGAGCCAGTGCACTTTAAGGATGCTAGCGTGGAGGGTGCGAGATTCTATAAAGCTGTAAGCACCACACATGATTAATAGACTGAGGGGGAATCAGAACAGCGGTGAAAGGGAGAGGGGGGGGGGCAGGGGGGTGCAAGAGTCGTCTGCAAATCGCCCCTGCAGGAAATGGGAGCAGAGGAATAATTCACAGTCCATCGGCTCCGTAGTGCCAATGGATTTATCTCAATTTAGAGTCGACCCAATTTCTCCAACAATATATACCATATAAACCTGCCCTTCAAGATAGCATGGCTAAAGATATTGCCATTTGCCGCTGTCCAGACGAGAGAGGAGAGGAGAGGAGAGGAGAGAGAGCTAAGGATTATGCCGCTCACTCTGTGAGGACTGAAAAAATTCCCTCCAATCTCTGGTGGGCTTGCAAACTTTGACAGCCGGCTCGGCAGAATTCACATCCTCCCCAACGACTCCCTCAGCACCTGAGACCCAGGCATGCAGAGGCTGCACATGCTACTAAACCTGAGGTCTCGAGGAGAAAAAAAATGAAGAGGGGGGAGAGAGAGAGATGTTTTTGGGCACTTAAACCCAGGCAATCAGGGGAAAGGGAGAACTGTGATCCCCGCTGCAATAAACAATCTTTTTACAATGGCAGACTTGAGCCAAGTGTCAGTAGCATAGTGTTTAAAGGGTGACATTATCTGTGCGACAGCTGAAGGTAAGCGCTCAGGACGTTGTGTGACTTCCCTTGTAAGGTAAGGTAAGGTAAGGTAAGGTAAGGTAAGGTAAGGTAAGAGACGAGACGAGACGAGACGAGACGAGACGAGACGAGACGAGACGAGACGAGACGAGAACTGCTGCTGTCAGGGCCAGCACCCCTGATAAACTCTTAAGGGGCCATTCACAGGCCAGTGATGAGGGAGGACATGGTAGATTTCCCAGCTGACTTTGAGGGGCTGCACCACATTGGTTGTGGTCCTCCATGACTTCCCTGACACTGCGCTTTTGCATTAAGATGCAGGTAATATGGCTCGCTCGATCCTTGGAGGTGAAAGGTGATGAATATGAATCACGCAATCAGCACCATGTGCACGTGGCCAATTGAAGTTAACGGACTGATTGGAGTGACTCCAGCATCAAAGGCTAGGGTAACAACACGTGGCCAAGAGAACATCTTTAAATTAGCATCCGAATATACATTAGCATAATTACAGGTAATGAGTTCATTATAGATCAGATCCAATCAGTATGATTTGCACTAAATACCCGATGGGCTTCACTCATAGTCAAACGTGACGTGTGTTTAAATCAAAATGGCGTTTTCTTGTCAATATGGCATTCTAGTCTAAATGGGATTTTGCTATAATGTGGTGTGAGGCACTGAGTGTAGTTGATGAATTATTCATTTGGAGACTTTCACCTGAAAAAAATTAATTCTCTCATTTTCTAAAAGGCATTCTCTACTGAGGAAAGGAGCATAGCCTTCAGCAAGTAAAGATAACAAAATCAGTGCTTTCACCTTTGGTAAATGACCATAACTTATGTGTCTGCCCATAAACTTACAGTGCTAGTCTGTTCAAAAGGTTTAAGGTTAGCCGAGTCCAATGCCATCTAATACAAAAGGCTGATAAAAATATACTGAAAACCTGTGAAATGGAATTGTCATATTTGGCTAATTGGCCCATGAATAACATCTTCTGATGCAACAGAGATGTTAGGAGGTTTTGGGGGAAAAAAAACTCTTTGTACCGTTCTCATTAAGGCAGAGCTGACTTGCCTTCATTTATTTTGATCGCTGAGAAAGGGAAAGATTTATTTTTTTCAGTAAGAGAAAGACAAGTCAAGAACCCCAAATATGGCAGGGAGACAGAGACAGATTGAGAGCTTTGGTGCATTAGAAGGTGGGTGTGGGGGAGGGAGAGAGAGAGGGGGATGAAGAAAGTGATTTCAACAGGCCCGAATACAAAAGAGGACGGTGAGAGCAATGCCCCTGTCCGCACTTGGCAGAATCTCACGGACTTCCAGTAAAAAGAACTGAAGATGTGTGCTGCCAGAAAAAAATATCCTCAGTATATCCCCCAGAATAGAACTCCACCATTCAAACAAAGACATGACGTATGATGGCCAACTGTCAAAACAAGGACAGAACATCCTCTGTGAAAAGGGCAGTCACTTAGGAGAGCAAAAAAAAAAAATACCACCATCCCAGACACACACACACACACACACACACACACACACACACACACACACACAGCAAAACACGGGCGTCACAGGATGCTACATGTTACAAGTCCCATTGGAGTGTCGTCTTTTTAGGTTCTATATGTATGAGCCACCCAGGAATGCAATAAGAATTTCTAAGAATTTTTAAGTATTTTGTATATTGTATGGTAGGTGAACACCAGAGTGTTTGCTGATTACAGAGAGATAACGGAACACAAATGAAGTCACCATCTCAGAGGGCAGCATCTCCACATCCGTCTCCCTCCACCTTGAGCAAAGGAAGATGCATGTTCATACAAGCACAGAATGGTGTTCCATTAAGTTTGGGGTCACCCACTATCAAGCCTTGTAATCCATACAATCAATCCCATTTTCATTTGCTTAATGCAAGTCAATTGAGGGTGCATTATTCACTCAGGGCAAGGGTGGATTACTTAAGCCTGGTTTCCTGGAATGCCCTCCTCCTGCTAAATGACAATTAATGGACACCATGCATTTGTATGTGAGATGGATCCCCTACTTACTCTACTCGCAAGAATAAAGTGCTCCAGTGTTGAGCCTCGCACAAGAGTAGAGACAGGATGCTCATACAACCCAGGAGGCGAATAGTGCATAAGACACAGGAGGAGATATGAGAACCAATGCAACGTGAAAGGGATCAGTTTCCTCACATGGGGCGTGCAGAGGCCAATAATTTTTTCAAAAGGACATGACAACAGTTATGTACACCTGAGATCCTCTGTGGCTACTGACCATCTCTGTGTGCTTTTGTACAGTCTGCTAACTGCTAGATAATGAGAGTAGGCAGCACTGGGTTTTGTATCCTAAAACCTCAAAAACAAATGTAGACATACATACAGTATTTACAACAGAAAAGGTTCCTAAATCTAATTTAGCATCAAATTAAAAAAAATTCAGGTGCAATTTCCTCAAGGACTATAAATGTGGCAGTTTGAGATGGGATTCACAGTTAACTCAAGCAAACTGCTCAAAGTGAACACCGAAACATTTTATTGAGACTTGAGGAGTGTACAAGTGGGTTTCCAAGGAACGGAAAAGACAAATTGGGGGGAAAAAAGCATTTACAATGACACAAAGGTGGCCTGCTCTGAACGGAATTGTTATTGCAAGAACAAAGTAATTCTCTTTCCATGACCTACGTCTACTTACGTCTGTTTTCAAAATATTTTCAAGGGCCTTGAAATTATTATTACTATTTTTTTAAGATTCACAAACTTTCAAGGATTCAAGGACATGTGGGAAGCATCATCGTTATGTTAATGTCAACAATCAATGTCAGTACAAGGACAAACAGTCTTTATTCACAATTCTGCTTTTGTTAACTCTGGACAGCATTACATTAATTCATTTAGCTGATGCTTTTAGCATCTAAGATGACATAACAGTCAAATTGTATCACAAAAAACAAGAGGCTGGATGAGTCAGTTTGTATTAAAAGGAGATTCATGTTGAAAAAGACAGAAGTAAAGAAAGTGAGTTGGGTTTGCAAGATGTGTTATTTGTTAGACGTTTCCTTTTGACTGTTTTGTAAACAGTCAGGGCGAAAAATAAATATTTTTGTAAATTGATATGACTGTAATGGTCATAATTCTGTAAAAGTAGTGTGCTGCCTACCTTCCACCCCACTGATGCACTTGACCCGGTCCCGCACCTCCACGTTGTAGCCTTCGAAGGACATGAAGACGCCGCCGGGGTTGTAGGGCTCACGCTGGGAGTACACCTTCGAGTAGCTGTGCGAGAACTCAAAGCGGTCGTAGCCGTCGTACTGCACCACTTTGCCATACACCTCAAAGTACTTCTCCAGCCAGCTGAAGGGCAGGTACACCTCACCACCCTCCCTCCGCCCCTTGATGGTGCCCTCATCATTGATGAGGCAGTCGATCTCCTCGTACTTCACCCCTCCAACCACTGGCGGGGGCTCGGGCGGCTGTGGGGGCTGCTGAAGGAGGCCTCCATCAATGTCCTTGGGGCTGGGCGCGGGCTGGGGCCGGGGCAAAAAGCGGAGCGGCCGCTCGCTGGAGCACTTGTTCCACAGCAGGACGGTGATGAGTGTAAGCAGGGCGCAGATCACTATCAGCGTCTTGTAGTGGACACGGGCAGCCAGACAACGCATCTTCACGGCTCACCTGCAGGGGGGCGACAGAGAGCAAAGGTGATGAAACACCGGTGGGGTGAAAGGGTAACTGTACACATTGTGGTGCCACCAATTGCAACACATCATCTTGTTTTTAGACACACAGAGACGCACACAGACACACACTGACACACACGCACAGAGAAATTTCAGCTCCGAAAGTGTTCACCACCACCGTCAAGTGATGTCAAGCACAGAGCGCTGCAAGCAGCGGTGTATAGCAATATGGCAAAGCATCAGCGAGGTTCAGTCTGTGTCTCAGAGGACAGGCAGAGTACACCACTACTCTGGACAGGTCCTGTGCAATTAGACCTTTTAAAATGGTGATCTTTAGCCTAGCGGCTCGGTTTTAATTAGCTCAGCAGAACTGGCCGATGAATTATACAGGGACCCGGGGAACGACTTACAAGCACTTGTCTAGACGGCCTGAAGGCGAGCAAAAGTGCAGCTAATCATTCAAGCAGCTAACAATGCCAATCAACAGCCCGCCAAAGGCTCTTACCGTCATGTTTCTGTGGCATTTCATCTGAATGCCGAGAAAAATAAAATCAATAGGCATATGTCACTGCCGCCTGGCCAGTGTAATTACTGCTCAGCGCTTAGTGTACAGAAATGGCAATGACAAAGATGCATCTGAGAATACCCGCAGGAAAATCATTAGCTCCAAGTTTGACTCAATACTTCAGTTTAAACAAGCCAAGTTTAAGGTCAGCACAATATGGGCTCATTAATCTCACAATAGGGGCAATCGGTCTGAGAAAGCCACAACTCCCATCCAGATTTTAATTCATTCTCTTTAAGGTCTCTCAGAGCATATTAAAGAGCAGATAACACACATAGCAGATAGCACATGGGAGCATGGGCAATGTTTAGCATTAGGTAGCGAGGCTTATAAGATTCGGTACAAAGATTCAAGTGTGTGTGCATGTTTCTATACATACGCCTACTAATGCACTGGTTATTTAAAGCAATAAACCAAAAAACTGCCATCCCTAGCCATTTCCTCTTCTCATCCCTTGACAGAGTCTCAATTTCATAAAATATTGCTTCATAAAAATCTGGGATATTTGGAGAAATGCCGCTGTGAGGGAAAGTGATGGAAGACTGGGAAGATGAGTTTCTCGACTGACAACACAGAAAACACAGTGGGGACTCTGTGTGTGTGTGTGTGTGTGTGTTTTGGGGGTGGGCAGCAGGGGGGAAGCGGGGCGACTGCTCACTGTAAGATAAGCAGCCTGTCTCGTTTGGGTGCACTATAAATAATTCGATCTTTTTATGGCTTCTGCAGGCAAGGCGAGGAGGGCAATGACACAATGATGGCGGCAACGGCAGCCGTAGCAACAGCAAACTGCTCTCAGCCCCGACAGGATCTAAAAGCGGACAAAAAGACAGAGCTACGCCACAGCCATTGTATCGTCGACATCACCTTCATCACCATTATCATCGTCATCATCATCATGGGGATGAGCTGCAGCTCTGCGCAGAGATCATTTCTCTACAAATCCACTAACATGCAAGACATGGCTGAGCCTTACTGTAATCCACAGATCACTTGCCATCGTGCTGAACAAGCCCCATGGCAAACGTAAAGGAGACCTTTCAAAGCATTAAATACGCTTCAAAAAGATTATAACATGCAAAACAAAAACACTACTATGGGTTCCAAATCATTAACTGAGGTTAATACATTGACTTTGCAAAAGTTCATCAATGAGGTGAATACGTACACAGAGGAGGGCTGCACATAGGAATGCATTTCCCTTTATTCTACTTTCTCATAAAATCATGATCTTATTCTGATACTGTAAGTAATGTTTAGTGTACTATGATTAATACATTTGCATACATTTGCGTTAATACACTGGTGTGGGCAATACACAGCTTTGCTTTGATTTAGTTTGCTGAAAACACTGATCTGAGGTGGCTCACATTTGAGAAATTACTGGAAAACTTCCTCAAGGTCAAGGGAGGCTAAGGGAGAAGGTGCAAATGCTGGCACATTAAGTGTACAAAGCAGCTTGGCTGTGTATGGTAAGGTCTGATCTTGATGGGCATGGAGCCTGGTCTGGAGAGCGACTTCTAAAATGAGACCATCGATCCCTACGAGGTGGAAGATGGAATGCCTTCTCAGTATGCGTTCACTACTTTTTCAGTTGCCTTGGCAATCTGGCTTCAGCCACGCCCCCTTCAGCCTCCTCCACCCGTTGTGATGCATGACCTGCTCGACAGTTCGCCATCGAACGCCCACTGTGGTCAATTGCTATGCTGTGTGTCTCCTACCTGCAAAATCACTTCCAGGTTTTCCCATTTGAAAAATTACCCTGCAACCACGCCCCCCACCACAAAAAACAAAAAAACAAAAAAACACACACACAGCCTGGTTACCCAGGGGGCTCTCCTCAGTCCACTCACCACCCTGGAACCCTGGCACTGTCTGTGTGTGTATGTATATGTATATGTGTGTGTATGTGTGTGTGTGTGTGTGTGTGTGTGTGTGTGTGTGTGGAGGGGGCATGGGGTGTGGAAGGCCTGGCACAGGGAAACTGGCAGCTCTGAATGGGGCTCTTTCAGGTTTGATAGTCTCGTGGACCTCACTTCATTCTGGAGGCCTTGCGGCTGTCCGGGCTACTTAGCCCTTCAATGTGCTCAAGGCGAGAACAAAGCCAGGGGGGAGAGAGAGAGTGCCTCCACTGAAGTCATGAATGCAAATGCTGGTTGGCATGAGCATTCATTTACCATACTAGATTGATCTTTCTCTTCAAGATGCCAAACAGTAGCTAAAGAAAAATCGACAGGCCTACCACACATTTGAAACTTTAACAAATCAGTGTGAAGTCCTAACAATCATTAAAAAAACAAAAAACAAAAACAAAAACCACAGTACACACTTCACAGCAATCCCAGAGAGATGGTCACTTCAGACAGACAGAGACATGATAACAGCATTCAGAAACCACAGGGCCTCTAAAAATCCCGATCCCAGAGGTACTTGAGTGTCTCTGAGGTACAATTATTTGCAGCTCCTCCAGTTGACTCAGTCATCACTCTGAGCCTGAGCACTCAAGGCAACACAGCATAGCACAGCACAGCACAGCACAGCCGTGGATTTGGCAGCCAGGGACAGACGCCCACAGCAGCTGCGGCGCGTTGTTGGCGCGTCAGGAATGACTGGATGCGCTAACGGCTTTCCGAAGTTCCCACCCTCAAAAGTATCAAATTCAAACTTAGGTTTCACGCTCATTTTTAGGCCTAACAGATGGTGTTGTCATGAACCTCAACAGTTTGCCATCTCGTGAAGAAACAACAGCAGAAAACATGCCGGCTCAATATTCCCGTCCTGATACCCAGTTACAGCACATACATTACCCAGATCTGCTTAAAGCCTACAGGTTGGTTTGGAGCCACTTGTGTGAAAAACCAAAGGGATTTGTTCCTCCATGTGCAAAACACCAACACTTTGACAAGCCTCTCTCTAAAGACGTCGGCTTTTCAAGCTTTCCACCTACACTTGTTAAAACAAGAGGGACTCGTGTCAGGCTGTGTTCCATAGCCCAGTATGTCAATACGGCAAACGTCATGGCGACTTGATAAGCTTTTTCTGCTCCTGTAATTTTCCACCATCCAAGGTACAAGGCTTTGCAATTACACCCACTGGCACTGCAAGCCGCCCTTAAGGATGTGTCATACAGCAGAGACGTCTGCTGGGGAGCAGGTGCAGCAGGCTTTCGTCACAACTGTATAACCTCCTGACACTGGTCTCCACTCACCACGGATTCGACATGGTGCTCGAGTCTGTGGACAAACTTGCTGCAGTTTTCAGAGCATCTCAGCTGCATCCTGTGCCAGCGCTTAAGTCGTGATCTCTTTGACGTGGCCAAAAACACATGTAGCGAGCATCAGAAGGGTTACACATACATGCTTCTCGACGCAAAACCTTAAGTTGTGAGGGCGGTGATGATCACCATCCCTCCCTCTGGCCCCTGGCCCCGGAAGCTGCTTATCTGCAATCTGACCGCGGAGCGAGCGGGGAGCCAGATATTATGTCCGCGCTGCGGTGCCAACAAAGGGCTATTACTGGGCTCATCCCTGCACCGCGGAGCGGAGCGACCATCAATAACACAACGATAATGTCTCTTTGAGAGCTGGTGCCATCAAATGCTCATTAAAAAGACTTCAATAATTATCAAGGGCACTTTTGCATGTGTTCACACAGCAAATAACATCATTCCAGCAAGCTCTGTTTGTCATGCCTCAGAGCCACAGCCTTGTGAGCGAAGGCGAGCCCATGATGAGGTGGAGGTGTCCAGGAGTGGAACACATAATCACAGATGTGGGAGTTGACATCACTCCGGAACATTCCGTGTAACGAGCGGTGGGGAGTTTTAATATGCAAATTGTACATCAGAGACTAAAAGAGCTAAATGCAGAGTATTGTAGCACGGCACATTATTTCATTCTGTCTGTGTCTTCTTTATCCTTCCCAAATGTTGGTCATCACACTCCATTTTGGGACCTTATGTCTTACCTTATTATCTGTGACTGAGGGAGAGGAACATTTGGATCATCACAGAATGGTTTATTCCTGTAAAATTTGCATGGCTTACAAACAGTGTGGTTTAGGGAAAGGTGGCTGATCCTGCATCATACACAGATCAGCAGACTGCATTACACAATCTGTGCCGCACACCTGTTCCATCCACACACACCATCAAAGACCCCCAAACGCACACACACTGCAGCAGGACTCCAGCAACCTTCGAGCCGCTGCTGTACAGAGAGGAATAACATTAACCATGGGGCCATTATCTATTCCAGAAAGATGCGAATGATTAAAATTCACTTAATGGAGAGAAGTGTGTCATTGTGTGCATGCATGATTTTTTTCCTGATAGCAGACAAATGTATTTAAGAAATGGATCATTTCCAACATGTAAGAGTAAGCAGTCTGTAGACATCTGGTGGATGGTGTGTTTGCAGTTTGTAGTTGAACATAAGGATGACTACAGACTTATAATGCTGTGTCAGGAGAGATCTTCAATCACCAGCGCCCAATACAAGGGAGTAAGCTAACATAGCCAACATCTGCAGGATTAAGAGAGCTGTTCTGCCGGTTGTCATATCAGCACATGGCTGCAGGACTACTCCCAGGCTACACAGAGACCCAAGGGCCATTTGGTATGGGGGTGAATAACATGCAAGGCTGACAAAATTATTTAATTGCTGGTCAACAGACATAACTCAACTCCGAACAGCACAATGAAACACTGCTGATATCGCTTAGAACAGTGTGGGGATAGGGGAAATTGCTTTGAAGTTAATGCCCTCATCCAATTCATTGGCAGTCAGGGGATTAGGCAGGTTATTACCAAAAAGCTTACAATATTAAAAACCTACAGGGAGATTAAACACATTTCTAATCAACTGAAGAAGGGAGAGTTTAAAAATAAACACTATCCAATGGAGCTATTATGACCCCAGCCCACACTATTCATCACAAAGGGTATCAAGCATGCAGGCAGGCGTGCAGAACAGCCACATCATGAAAAAAAAATGTATATGAGCTTTTGGGGGAGAAAAAACAGCACGGCACAGCACGCTCTTTAAAGCCTTACACAAGAGATGGTCCGATCAGTGTCTGGCCTCTGCGCGCTCGGGGGAAGATGCGTTTATTGACGCCTGTGCAAATTGCGAGGCCAAGGGGATTAAGCTGTGACCGAGGCCCGCAGCCTAAAATTACACATCCTGCTAATGAAGTGACAAAAAAGAAGCCCTGGCAAAGAGGTGCCTCCCTTATTCCATCAATGCGAGTGGTTTAAGATGGCTTAGGTTAAGCAGCCACAGCTACACTGATTCAATTAAGATTTGAAAGCACTGGCCCATTATCAATGCCATCCTTCTCTCACAGCAGAAATGAAGTTGTGTACTCACCCTGATCCATTCACCGGAGAACGCTCAGAGAACGCTCATGTGTCTGCTCATCACGTCCTTCCCGTGCATCCGTCTGTCCGACTGACCGGCCAGCCAGCGTTGAGACTAGTTCATCAGCTCGTCCTCTCAGCAAGACAGCTCACTGCCCATTCAGAAGAAACAGGAGACAGCCGGAGAGAGAGAAAGAGACAGAGTTGAAAGCTGTGAATGATCATCATATGCTCAAGGGAGTTTTGCACAGAAAAACGTCTATTGTCTGACCATGATTCATCACTGTGGCTCAGTAGACAGGAGAGTTCAGTGCAGGAAAACAGGAAGGGACCTTTACAAAGCAGGTGAATTTTAATGGACAGGAGGAAATGAGAGCATGGAACAGGGAGTGTCTACTAAGTACAGAGGAGAGAGTGGGGGGGGGGGGGGAGGGAGAGGGAGAGATTGAAAGGAAAGGCTTGGGCCAGATCTGTAGAGGGCGTTTCTTAGTGAAACTGAATTATCTGTGTCTGTCATCTACTAAATGCTCCTACTCAACACAGAGAAAGAGCAGAAAGAAAGAAAGAAAGAAAGAAAGAAAGAAAGAAAGAAAGAAAGAAAGAAAGAAAGAAAGAAAGAAAGAAAGAAAGGACAAACAAATAAAAAACAACAATAATAAAAAAATAAAACCAGACGGGGGCATGATCAAATAATTCAAAATGGATTTTTACTGGAGAGCAGCTCTCACACCTCTGACTGCATGTCTTATGACACTCAGGACTTGGAGCCAAAAACACCAATGTTTTAGTCATCAATCCCTAGACCTGTAGTTCGAGGTCAACGAGTATTGTCAGTAGGAAAAAGCATGAGAAAATTTTATCATTTTATCATAGACTGAATTGTGAACTGGCAGCCAGGCAACTTACATCCTAAACACTCCAGGCACAATATTGACTGTGCTCATGATGGAGGTAACGGAAAGTAACACCATGCATTCTTTTCACACCCGACTTTGAAGGAGCCACTCTAAACATGTCTGGATGTGTACTGACATTCAGTAAATCAAGATTGATGCTTACCCACACTCCCTTCCTTCACAGACTGGCAACATTTTTTAAACAAAACATAACTGATTGCTGCGTCCCATTTTTTTTACCAGGACTGAGGCGTATTTAACACGAAAACCAATCGACTTACAGGCTTTAAATGGTCTGTAAATGAGGGCTGGAAAACAAATACATATTTGTAATTGCACACATGATGAATTTACTGCTCCCTCATCCACTGGGTCATTAATGTACTGACAATCCATCAAGAGAAACGTGCGTGGAGTGACTGGGTCCCTTCACCCTGCCATAAATCTTTACCATATAGCAATGGCTGCGGTCTCCAAGCAGCAGGCTGTTAAACTAAAGAGGCTGTTAAATCACAGGGTAAAGAGGGTATCGATCTTTTATCAAATTGGCCTATCGACAAAGCACCAAAATCAGGTATTCAGTTTATAACTTTCTGTCAGATGCTTTGAGAAATGGGTGATGACACAGGTGACTGAACGACACCTGCTTTAGTCCTCCAAGGAAGTTAAGGGAAACATTGTTCAGCTAACCGAGGTGTTCAGGTGCAAATCTATGAAGGCACGCTGGTCTGATCACCATGTTTATCATGCTCAGTGTCATTCCAGCAGAGAGTAAAAATTAAACAACCTTTCATTTTAATGTGTATTTGAAGACAAATATAAAACAGACTGTGAATCAGATGCCTGAACTTCAAAGAGATTTTGCTGGGTAAAATCAGGGCAGACTTTTCTCTTCTAGAGCCAACTTTTGAAATGTTTCAGATGTGCATCTTACAGCTTAAAACAACACTGTGCTTAAAACCCATCACTTTCTGAGATGTTTTAATAGGCAGTTATTTTAGCCGTAACCTCCCAATTCACTGAATGTTTTGCCATGGGAGAAAGGGACTAAGTAAGTCTACTACCTATTCTGGATATGCACATATAAATCTGGATGCCAAGAAAAAGCACTTTGCAAAACTATGAGGGAAAAAAACTGCACATCAACATTATTGGTTAAAGGCACAAAAAGGTTAAAGGTGGTTAGTTTAGTAATTGTGGCCCAAAAGTCTTTGCCTTTGCTTTAATGAGCAGCAATGACTAAGTGCAAAAATAAATAAGTTTTGGCTTTGCAGTCCATGACCACCGGAAAGCTAGTTATTAAATAGCTATGAAAAATCACTTCAATATAATCGGTATATTGCTTTGTCGTTAATAAAAATAATGGAACGACCCATGGTCCACGGTTCTTTCAACTGCATGAAAAGTGAATGCAACAGGAGCAGGAAGTCATCTCGCACCTCAATGACCCCAGCATGACTGCCCGCAGGCGCTCTTACTAAAAACAGCCTCCACTGACATGTCCGCTTTATCACCAAAATGTTGGCGTCCGGGCAAAGAAAGCCAGGCTACTTAGTAATTCTTTCAGGTTGCACTTGGCTAAGCCCTTCTGACTGGGAGCAGAGAGGGAGGAAGGGAGGGCAACAGATCCACGCAGCGTGACATTAAACAGGATTTTCAATCGTCCCAGCTGTTTTCAGCAGATCAGCCAGAGCTTTGCTGAAGCTCATTCCCTCATTGCAGTGGGAGGCTGAGGTAGAGGGGTGGGGGTGTGCAGTCCTGACCACTGAAGGCGGTGTACCGTGTAGACAGAGCTGAGCCAGCTCAGAGAAACCTTTTGAAGAGAAATACTGAGTACAATGCCTGCTGCACACATCCACACCTTCACACACACACATGCACGGATGCACATATGCACATACACAGTTAAATAAAACTTTAAAAACTTTGTTTGCAATCAATACATGAAAAATGGACAGTTCAAGCCCTGATCCCTTTTATAAAATTAACCTACCTACCTCGCCTACTCGACAGGTATGAATAGTTGTCCTACATTCCACAGTCTCAGAGACAGGTAGCAACTACAGCCAACTCCTTGGAGACTCCAGCACACTGCCAGCAAGGGCTCCCAGTACTGAGTTTTACTGGGCAGGAAGGGAACAACATGGTGCAGGCAGTTGCACTCAGGACAAGTTGGAGCAGTCAGGAGAGCAGCAGCAGCAGCTCCACCTCGGCTGAACTACACTGAACGAACGCGTCCCTCTCTCTCCCCCACTCACTTACTCACTCACTCACTCACTCTCTCTCTCCCTCCCTCCCCGGTGCTACACATGTCCCTCCCTCAGGGCAGTGCTCTCCCTGGAATGTGCATCTGCACACAACTTGAGTGAGGCCTTAGAGCCAGCTGAGCCACCAGACACATGTGGTCACCCTGAAAGCAGGGCCCATAGGAGAGAGAGAGAGACAGAGAGATAGATAGAGAGAGAGAGGGAGGGAGGGAGAGAGAGAGAGAGAAGGGAAGGGAGACACATAGGTTGGAAAAAGACTAAATCTACAGTGGAGGAATGAGGAGCAAGAAACGGAAGAGAGAGGAGGAAAGGAAGAGAGAAAGAAAGAAAAAAGAAAGGTAGACAAGCAGCAGAGGGTGAACGAGTGAAAGAAGGCAGAGGAGATGTAATTAAAGCCAGAGCATGTTCCATCACCACGGAGAAGCACTGCGGTAATGATCGTTTCCTTCGCATCCGGCGCCAACCCAATGCTGGCCCAACCCATCCAGGCAGCCCAGTCCGGCTCGGCCCAGAGAAGCAGCCCTGAGGAGGGATCTGCAAACCTCTGGCTCCAGTCAGGGAGTGAGGGAGAGAACAGAGTCCAGGGCCAGCAAGAGGGAGGGAGCAGCTCAAACTGCTTTTGTAAAGGCTCTTTTCAAGGCTATGATATATAGTATAGTACAGTCGGGGAAAATGTTGAAAGGGAGAGGCAATCTATCGAGACCAAACCAAGCCTTCAGGCTCTTTGTGTGTGTATGTGTGTGTTTGTGTGTGTCTGTCCTCCTTCCAATACATTACCTTCGGTCTAAAATAGCAAGGGATCATTGTTTTGAACAAATGTTTTATTCATGTCAGCAGATTATATTACTTTTGAATATGCCGGTGGAAATAATCATTAACAGCAGCATCATTTCTAGATATCCGTCCCTGAAATCTGAGTCCAAAAAGCTCTACTCTACACTGTGCAGGATGGAAGGAGGCGGCACTGAGAGAGCCATCACTAAGACCACAAGTCCACAGGAGGGGAGGGAGAGAGAGGGGGAGAAAGAGAGGGAGAGCGAGAGAGGGAGAGAGAGAGAGAGAGGGAGAGAGAGAGAGCGAGCATGAGAGAGAAAGAAAGCAGACAGACAGTGAGTGGCTGAAGAGGGACAAAGACAGGCGCAGAGACAAAACCATGGGATCACTTTAGTGAGCTCATTTTCCGTGAGGACACTCAAGAGGGGATGTTATTGTATTCTGGATTCAGAGAGGGTTTCAATCCAAAAAGGGGCTTCCGATCCTTCATCCGTAAAAGAGGCCAGTATGGCCAGATGGAGTTGCACCCAAGACTGTGTAGATGTGGAGTGGACAGAAAAATTAGCACTGTTTGCTAACACTAATGCCTACAGGATGCAACAAGCCAAACCTCAACCACCTACTTTGTTAAAAAGAAAAACAACACAGAGCCCTCTGCTAGAGCTGGCTACAGTGCCTGTTACAATAAATTGGAAGGCACCTAGAGGGGCCCGGGTTTGAGTCCGACCTGCGGCCATTTCCCAATTTCACCTCGTCTCACTCCCTATTCCCTCTCCCCCACTCACTCCCTGTCTTTCTTCACCATCCTATCACGATGTATGCAAAAAGACAAAAAATATCCTGCTTTATACAATTTACAAAAAAAACACAAAAGGCATTGAGGTGACAGAAAGGAACCAAAGGATTCCAAAGGCGGCAAAGTGCAAACTCCCAGCTGCTGAGCCGTGCTAGTTGGCCTGGAGAACTGAAAGGAACATGCTGATCAGGAAGGGCTGAAGCCTGAAGGCAAGGCCTGCAGTGAGCCCAGCTCAGCAGCCTGGCATCCGAAGAAAGACAGCAAAGAAAAGAAGAGAAAGGAAAAGAAGAGAAAAGAGTCTCTCCTCTCCCGCCCCTTTTAGTTAATTTCCATCCTGCATAAAATATCCCAGATTAAATAATACATGAAAGCTTGGGGGGGGGGTGCGTGGTGGTGGATCTCTCATTGCTGATTTATGGCAGTCTGTCAGAAACACAGGCATGGCGAGAGGGGACCAGAGAACATCTTTATGAGGTGCAGAGTGGAGCAGTGCAGGCAGGAGCGCCTGGAAGTCATTTCCACAGGGGGGAGGTTTGGGGGGGTGTTTGCTGATGACTTCTTCCGTTACGCACCAGCAGCGTGACGCTTCATATCTCTGATATCTCAACGGGGGGAATTCTGTCAGAATTTTTCGGGCCGGATTGCTTCTGTTCCAGCAGAGCGATGCCGCCAGTGTGGAGCCTGTGTTCTCACGGCGACCCGGCACTCGCGACGGCCACAGCAGATTTCACAGACAAAGAGAGCGCCACAATGGCACCCTGTGAACTCTGAGATGAGTCATGGCTGTCACAAGCTCTCAGCGATATAGGTTGCAGGCTAAATACCCGTGCATTCCTCCTTTTTCTTCTCCTCGCCTTCCCTTTTTCCTTCTTTCCCCCCTTTTCTCTGGGAGGCTTTGCATTCACTCAGGCTGCCTCCTCCCTCCCCAGAGCAGAGCAGATAGGGGAGACATGGAAGCCTCAGAGGATTACACCATAGCGAGAGTGTGTGTACTCTTCCTCATTCTATCCCCCTATCTCTCTGTCTGTCGTTCTCTTACTCACTGGAGCAGCTTTACTCTCCCTCTCTATCTTTTGTCCCCTTGCTCTCTTTCTCTGACGGTCTTTAATTTTTTTTCTCATCACTGGAGCCCACTGTATCCTCACACAGTTGAGTCTTCCACTCACACTCTTTCTCTCTCTCACTCTCTCTCATTCCATCTCTGTAATCCACCTCTCTCTCCCTCATTCCCTTACTGTACTCCACCTCTCACTCTCTCTGTTGGGTTTTCTCACTTCCTAGTCACCCTTTGCCCTTCTCCCCAGCACACCTCACTCACTGACTCACAGCCTTGTAACAGCTTCTAATTTGTACAGCTACATCTAGTTATGATGCTCTGTTTCATTTTCTTTTAGAAAAAATAATTCATAACAATTTAACTATTTGTTAAATGTATTATGTATTTTATCTCGGCACTGAAAAATGACCAAGCACAACGCCAAATCAAGCAACTCAAATGGTAAGTGTGCTGTGGAAAAGCTGTCTATCTGGCTGAGACTGTGTCTGAAACCCAGTGTGAGGAGTCTAGAATCCAGAGCCTCCAACCATTGAGAGCGAGCACAGCGATCAGTGAACACAGCCTACAGCCTGGCTAGTTTAAAGAGAAATTTTCTCCTTTCTGATGTTGAAAGCTGAACCACATTCACCCCGCTTGCAGAGAGAGCCACCCTGATGTAGGCGGTAGGGACCAGCCTTCAAGACCTTCAAAGGCGTGCGTGGTGTGCAGAGGGAGAGGACTGGGGCAGCCATCTTTCACGGAAGGAAATTAGACGGTAATAATTATGATCCAAGCTGGCGCGCTGAGCTGCGGGCGGACGGACATCAACCAAACGTTACGGCGAACGTCACATTTTACTGCTCCAGAGGAAGGTTAATTGGCTCGAACTGAGACATTGCTGTGTGAATCCTGCCTGTGTTGTGACGCGGGGGGAATGGAGCAGGGAGGGAAAAAGAGCTGTTGCAATGGAGGCCCTTCTGTTGGGCTGCTCACAAGCAACACATGATGACAGACAGTGAGGGCACAGAGTGGACAGACAAACGCACAGAGAGAGAGAGAGAGATTTTGGGAGGAAGCCAGACAGTGAGGAAAAGGAGAGGGGGGTTATGGAGAGAGAGAAAAAGAGAGAGAGTGAGAGAGAGCAAGAGAGTGAGCGAGCGAGCAAGCAAGAAAGAGCAAGAGAACTAGACAAACAAGGTCCTTTAGTGAGAAAGGCTTTTCAAGTGCTCGACCCTTGTGCTGGGCCTGAGAGGCAGAGGGGTCTAACTCAGCTGTCTGCAGATAAAGACAAGGCCCACAACTCTGGCACCTTGTTGGTTTCTGAAAAGATGCTAAGGAGTTGTGGAATATTAAACAGCTACCCGTGAAATCAAAAGGATTTGAAAGAGAAGTGCTTCAAAAAAAGGGAGCTGGGTGATATCACACCATCTCTGTGAAAAGGCAGACGTGAGAGCGAATAAAGGCGGGAGAGAAAAGAGGGCTTTGAGGGGTGGGGGTGGGGGGATTCTTTCTCCCCTGCTCATATCTGAGCTGTGCATATGCAGAAGATATTATGCTCTAATCAAAGGCTTGCCTTTCATATCAGGATTTATGATTCAAAGTTGGAGGAAAAGAGAGAGAGAGAGAGAGAGAGAGAGAGGGAGAAGCAGGCAGGAAAGAAGACAGAAAAGAGACACAAACACAGAAAGGAAAAAAGAGAGAGAGAAGGATAGAGAGAATGAAAGAGAGAGAGAGTGTATGAGAAGGCTTTTCAGGACATCCATCACACATCACACTGGTTTCAAATCCACTGCCTGACAACCACGATCTCCGTCTCAACATGTGCCTAGAATGAAAAACTCACACCAGGCTCGGTGACGGGGGCCTTTTTCATCTGTTGCACAGAGACAACACCCTGGGAGTGACGATCAACTCATCAGTAGTCACCCCTTGGTTTAAAAACAACAAAAAAACAATGCAGCAATTTCCAACACTATAATGCCACTATTTATATAGTATATATTAAGCATGTCATTATATATTACCCATAATAAGACTCCAAACAGTTGCCCTAAACTGATGAATTATGACTTAAATAGACTCTACATCTACATATGTAGTTTGGAGAAGGAGGATGGTGAGTCAAGACAGAGTGTGCACAAGATAGAAAGCTCTCAACCCATCAAGTGTAGACCCTGCACCCTTTTAGACAGCTCTAACGTCAAATTTATGTTGGGACTTTCAATAACAGCCCGTGAGGTGAACATATTTTTCTTCTTTGTGGCTCTTATTGCTCAAAAACAAGAGTGCGGTGACAGGCAATGATGTAGATCGAACAAATGATCCAAGCAGTAGTCGGCAATGTAAAAACCCTATTGTGTGGAAAATTGTCTGCAAGATTTCAGCTTCAAGGGGGGGAAACTTTTTTTTTTTTTTTTTTTTTTTTACAAATACATATAGAGAAAGACTGTGGCACACTCTCACTCACACACACATACACACAAACACACACACAGAATTAATCGGGCTGCCAAGCAGCTAAGCCAGTCTGTTTCCGTCCCTTTTGAAAAGGATGCCATTTATTTCACAAAAACTCCTCCAAAAGAAAGCGCTTATAGAGCCAATAGTGGATGGCTTTCATAGCAAAATGCTAATCAAAGAGGCGCCTGTGAAAACAGACTCTATGGAACGCCGGCCGGGTGGCCAGCTCTCATTCAGTCCGATGAGAGGGGCCGAGCGTTTGAGGCCTGCCTGGACACAAGAGGACTGACCTTACTGCTGAGGAGGAGTCTATTGACATAGCAGCCCCTGCGACGGGGACACGGCCGCACACACAGAGAAACAGAAAAAAAAAGAGCGACATAGAAAAACTGAGAGAAAGGGAGAGATAGAGGGAGAGAGAAAGAAAGAAAGAGAAACAACACCAAACAAAACTCATTTGTCACAATCTGGCTCCCTCTGCACCAGACATGGCAGTGTTGTTACTCATTAAAAGACAAGACAGCACACACACGCACTCATGCACACACGCATGGATAGACAGGGATAGTTATATTTCAAGCTGCAGTCAGGAGTCTGCTTGTAGCATATGGCAGGCTCTCACAAGCCGCACATAAGTGGCAGGACGCGTGGAGGCGAACACTGATACACACGTACGCTAATGGAGAAACAGTAGGCCGAAACACTGCACCGCTTCCTCTTGATTCCATGGAGAATCTCCTCTGCATCATCCTGCTAAACTCAAGCACCAGGGTTGGGTTTCAGCTTTCCTCTCGCTCCCACTTCCAGCAAGATGACTGCAGATCATTAATAATCAGATCTTTACATTCATGAATATTTAGGACTCAAGATCAAACAGGAGGTGAAGCAGGGACATGTAAATAAATAATTATTTCCCCAACGCCTCCAGTTATTTCCTGGGTGATGCACTGCACCGTGCTGGGTTGTGCTGTGCTGTGCTGGGTTGGCTTGGCCGATTAGTGGAAGCGAAAATGAAGCCTTTTTTCCGTGGGCTGACCTCAGAAAACCCCCCTCTCATGACCTGGCACACCTGGCACGGCCAGCGCTGCAAATCCTCTTAGAAGCTACAGCAGTGTGCTTCACAGGGCCTGGGAGAGGAGAGGGGAGTGGAGCGGAGGGGAGAGAGCACCCAGATCAGCCCAGCCTAGCCTAGGCTACACACTGGAATTTTCCATCTAGGGACCAATGGCCTGTGGTTGCTGCTATACTGTGTGTGTGTGTGTGTGTGTCTATTTACTGGGTAAACACCACTTCCACTCTCTCACACAGTCACTGAGAGTACCAGTGGGTCTAAGCACAATAAGAGTAATTAGGGCTCTCTGAAGCCAAAAATGATACAGAGCAACGCTTCAATCTTGCTAGATGGTGAGGGCAGACTTCCTCAGATCCGAGAAAATATAAATAAATAAATAAATAACAAAATAAAACGTGTCTCTGCCTTTTTAATCTCCGGTAGCCAAAACAGCCAGCAGCGCCTCCCTGCAATCGGAGAGATAAACAAACATGATATTAACATCGTTATTCCAGGGAGACCTTTGTTCAAAGAGCTCTCCTAGCAGCCTTTGATGTTCACCCTTGCAACTGAAAGCATATCAAACCTGTTTGCCTAGCATGCAAACTGCATGCTGCAATCCAAGAGCTTGGAAAATCTGCCTGCAAGAAGCAAGGAGATGACCGAGGTGCTTCTGATCGTTCAGGGTGCTGGAGGGCTGAATGGTTTGAGAAAGTCGGGGAGACCCGAGAGAGGTGCTTGAATGTGGTCGACTGTAGTTGCGAAGACCCTAACTGGAGGTTGTCAGAGTGGGCAGTAAACAGAAACAATAACCAACTCTTTCTCTGTTTCTCTTTGTCTCTCTCTCTCTCTCTCTCTCTCTCTCTCTCAAGGAGCAGGAGCAGCTGCAGAAAAATCACAACCAGCGATGAGCACACAGCAGGAGCTCTGCATCACTCTCCCCATCATGGTTTTACTTGGACCTGTCAAACTTTCAACTAGACCTCCCCCCAGACCTCAGCTGCAGCTTAGCACTTCCATATCTGACAGAACGCAAGCGGGAACAAACGCCCTTGAAACTTTAAAGGAAAATCTACTTCCATCGATCAGCTCTGACGTCTCAGTAGGCTTTACCTTCCCGGATGATAACATTTCAGAGTTGAGTGGCGCAACCCAAAGGCAACAAATAAGTGGTTTAGCCTTGCTATTGTCAACCCAATTCAGCTCTGCAAAAACTACTGTGGTGAAAAGAAGCAGAGTTTTGACCATTCTAACAATAAAAAAAAACAATGACAATCCACATTGTAGTCAATGGACCTAAACATTCTTTAGAATGTCTACTAACATCTGACAAAAAACAGAACTTACATCTTACATCATTCTAGGCACCCCACTGTGAAGGGTTAACCCACGGGGGTTAATGCAGTGCAAAGCTGTTGAGCTGTGAAGAGGAGGAGACATTACTGACTTCACACACTGGCAAGTGTGTGTGTGTGTGTGTGTGTGTGTGTGTGTGTGTGTGTTTCCCTGGGCGTGTAAGTGTTTGTTTAAGTGTGTATATGTATCTGTGTGTGTGTACATGCGCACGTTTGTGTGTGTGCATGTGTTGAAGAATTACAAGGATAAGCTACCTACTCAGTAGAAGAGCAGAATGTTCTGGAAAGATGTCCCACATTCTGAGGATGGACAGAAGAGGAAAAAAAGAAGAGGAAGAAAGAAGTGAGTTGCCACAGATCCCCATTCTTGCCCTTTTGTGTGAAACAAAGTGACAAACGCAGGCTCTCTTGACCCCCAAGTACTTTATCAGTCTGCGGAGCTGGAGAGGCACAAAGGCGGCGGAGGAACGGACCATTGTGCAGGCAGGAGAGGGAGCGAACTGCTGGAAGGCTCTCTGGTCGCATCTCAAACAGCCCCCATAAAATCTCGCTAGCTACCCCCTCACTGACAGCAAAAAGACAAAAAGGGCCTCTGTGCCAGATTTTACACCTCCTTCAGGAAAAAGTGGATTTACAATCCTAATAGTGCATGTTCTTTTCCTCACACTGTGTGTGTGTGTGTGTGTGTGTGTGTGTGTGTGTGTGTGTGTGTGTGTGTGTGTCTGTGTGTGCGAGTGTGTGTGAGTGTGTCACTGGAGGCGTCCTCACAGGAGGAGAAACCTCCGGTTTGTTACGCTGAAGAACTCGAGGCACTTACTTGTAAAGGAGGCTATTAAAACGATTAAGCAAGACATCATTCCTGAGAAAATGGAGGATATCTCAAGCTCCCTAAGAGAGGAGAAATGGCTGCCTCAGGACATTTCATTACCCCACTGCCACGCTAAACCGTGCCGTCTGAAAGACGAGCCTTCTACAGAATTATTCCACCCCGTTCTAAGCCTTGATCAATTTCTCACACTGTCTTTCGAAACACTGCCACAAATGTGTCACCATCGGCGACACAAATACAACACCGCTGCATTATCAGGGGTGGAAATGACACAGAAACTAGGAAACTTTATTCAGACAGAGCACCAGACCATCTCCAAATATCTCTCCTTAACACAATGACTCTGGTCATGTGTGAAAGGGCATGAAACTCAAAATCCCTAATGAACCATTTCACAGCTCCAGAATCATGAGGTTTGATTATGCAGGCAAAGCCGCTTGATGGAACACATGAGTAGACAAAAAGGCCATTATGTGATTTTAAAGCCTCTTTACTCCAGACTGCTTCTGAAATGACAACGGGAGAAAAGAAAAATGTCTTCCCATATAATGAGCATTGATAAGCCTGGACAGTGAGTGAGCAGCAGTGGCCAGTGTCAAACCCTGACCTTTCACACTTGCACCATACAACACCAGACCACCCCCCACCTCCACCCACACACCTTTTGATTGGCTCAACCTGTCCTACTACGCCCCACCCCCAGAGACAACCCTCTTTCCTCTCACCTACCCCACCTGCCCCATACACTCCCTCCTTATCCTCTGACATACCCAATCTATCCCATACACTCCCCTCGTACTATGGCCTGCCACCCCACACCCTCCCCCGACACCTCCATACCCCCACGGACACCCCCATCCATTGACCTATCTCAGCTGAACAATTTTGGCCCCCGCCCTCTTTTCCTTGATCCAATTGCCTCAAAAGCCAGCATTCTACCACACTGACATGAGGGAGGGAAGGGGGAGGGGAGTTGTCCACTCAGACAGCACAAAAAACAAAATAACCACCCCAGATTAGAGGTTTAGAGGTCTGAGACAGACTGGGTGTAGAGTTTGGGGGTGTGGAGGTTTGAGAGGGGTGGAAATGCAGAGGGGGCAGGGAGTGGAGGAAGAAGAATGACCCCAGAGGATCATCAAAAGCAAAGGGAAGAATGGTCTCCTATAATGTTTGTCCCTTCTGTCTCAGATGGACTTCACTAGTGCTGAGGCCCTTGGCCCTAGGTTGGCATATGAGTGGATGGGTGAGGGGGCCAAGCCTGGAAGACTGGAGACAGCAGGGATGGCAGCACGCCGCTAAGAGATGCCCATCTATTTCAGAGGGCTCTGTACCTCTCATAGCCTGGTCACCACCAGCCGGGCAACACAGTGCCTGCTGGCAAGTACTGTGCCATAAACTACAACCAGCAGTTGGTTTCCCAGAATGCTTTGGAAAAAAAAACACACAAAAAAGCCATCCTTCTGCCATTCACAACTACAAATACTGAACAGCAAGCAGTAAAGGACGACAGCCGAACTGGCAAGTGTGCTCGTGCTTTGACATGGGCAGTGAAAAGATATGAGTCTTTGTGGCAGGCGGGTGGGGCAGTGTATTTTGGGAAAGGGATATGAGCAGGGAGCATGGAGCTAGAGCCTGTTGTTGGTGTCCACGAGGGGTGTGTGAACTGGGTCGTGGCAAGATGGTGCCCCAAGGACGACACTGCAATGGGCTCAGCGGCAAGAACAAACAACCCCTCTGGGGCTCTGGAGCCAAAAGACCCCTACAGACTCATGCTACACCGATGTGGCATCACAACAACCACCCACTCACTCACACATCCGATCCAGACGTGGGATACTCATACCATGTCGTTCCCATGTCTCCTTAAATATTTAATAATTATATTGGTTATTCAACACACGTGAGATATCTGTGTCACTGTGCTCGCTGGAGCATTTATTTTCCAGCTGGCTGCTCATGGGTTGGTTGGTTGGGGCATTTGATATTTTACAGTCCCATGACCAAGAAAAGGGCAGCCGCAGCCTACAATATCTGCTTGTCATTTGGTCATTTGGATGGCGATGTCCTGAGCCAACAAACTGCCGTCTTTTAGAAAACTATTTCTCCAGCAAGCCCAAAGGAGAAAAACAAGCCCTTTTCCTGACAGATCCACTACTGGCACCACCAACAAGTCCCACTCCCCACTCTGCTGCACTCAGAGTGGCATGGTGCCCCCCCCCTCAGCAGGCAGCACCCACAGAAAGGCTATTGTGTCATGGAGATCAACAAGGCCATTCAAACTACTCTAATAAATCCAAAGACTCTGGGAAACGAAAAAAAAAACAACAACAGAAAAAAACCCTCAGCTGTTGGGGATAGAAAACTAAAATCCATGGCAACAGCATAAACTTACAAACAATTAAGAGATATTTTACGTGAACACAAGCTCAGAACACAAGCACTTATCCCATGTCTAGTGGTGCTTCTCACTCCGGCTGCTTCAGCTCAATGTCCAGCACAACATGGGCAGCATATTGATTACAAGGACGCCATAAAACCGCTGCTGTCTACAGGTTTCATTGATCTTAAAGGTCTCTGATCCATTAGAAGGCATTATATTCACAGGGCTTTTGTATTCTTAACAGAGAACAGGAGAACAAAAAAAATATCACAACATACAAGAGCTCATAATGGCCCTCAAAAGGTCCAAAGAGGCCTGCTGTCTGAAGTGTAACTGACCAAGATTATCAGTGCGGTCCTGTGCCCTGGTGAGACTGTTACTTAGCTAGTGATCCTCATGTCCGGGCCATTGTAACCATCCAAACTGCCAAGTGACTTCTGCGCCGGAGGGATCCAGGATATGTCCAGTGAGGAGCCAAAAGGGGCTGACTCCCCACATTAAACCATTGTAAGACACTGCAGGGAGGCTTGGCTTTAAGCTTTGCTCACAGCGACAATGACAAAACCACTATACGAGGCTGGGCAATATGAGAGAGAGAGAGAGAGAACAACAGCCACAAACAACTGCTCTGCCACTCAAGAAAAAGTCCAGCCATGTCTCAAATAGCCACAGTGGTTGCTGAGCTAACAAGTCAGGGCACAGGTGGGAAGACCTGCATGTGACACTCTGCTCAACAATCTGTCTGGGGTGCAGAGGTATAGAAGTTTCACGATGTACAACTGAAGACTTCAGGCAGTACTTTTTCCACTTTTCCACAGTGTTGCAAAAATCTCATTACCAGCGAGTTGGGCGCTGTATTAAAAATAGTGCTCATTATCAGGTAGACTGAGGCCTAATTTGCTCACTTCTCAGTGCTTCTCTACTCCACAGCTTTCTTTGTGTTCCAAACTTCTCCACTGCCAAATTTGCCATCAAAATTCCCCAAGTCCCTTTCATTGTAAGTAGTCCACAGCAATATCATATGCCTCTTAATCAAAGCATACTGTGCAGCTGTCTCAAATGACCACACAAAAAAAGGAACAGATTCACTTCCTCTGCTATAATGCTGAAGTTACAAAAATATCCATATTCAAGCGAACACAAGGGCAACAAACTTCTATTCAATCTAGCACTAGTACTACTTCTAATTAGCCCTCTGCTTAGAATGGGCTTGGTGTGATCCGAGTCGGTTGACAATGCACTCAGATCACACCAAGCCCATTTCAATTAAAGCTCTGATAGACTTCTCTGTAGCCTAGGCATTAACATGTGTACATTCCATAATGTGTGAAACACTGGAAACATTCATAGGGAAATAAAAGTTAATGTCATAAACTATTAATGTCAAAAGCTTTGACCATCATCTAAAATGTTCACCAGGAACCCAAAGACCATGCCTTTGAGAGGGCCAACTGAATAACAATAGTGTCAATATAGTTAAGCCAACAAGCAAGTACTCCTAGTGCCTTGAATCCCTGTGAACTGGGTAGCCGTTCACTGTGGGGTTCCTGGGTTTAGCTTTTCCCAATGACAGGTGAGTGGGAAATGTACACAGACTTAAGTACACATGTGATCTGTGGGAGGACACACTCATGGTTGCCAGATCAGTGTGACGTGAGGAAAGTCTGATGAAAAAGACAGACTAGAAAAAAAATGTCCTGGTTAAGTTCAGTTGGACAGGACAGCAAAGACACCCATCTGTCTCCCTAATCTGAGGTTTTTAAAAAGCAGGCTAGGAAAAAAACAAACCTCTTGAGCTCATGTTTAAAATTACCAGTACTGCACCATCACTCAATTAAGAAACCATTTGAATCTAATGCAAATATCATCTGTTATATTTCCTATATTAAAATTGTGTGATTTACACATGGTTTACAGTACATTAATAGCAGCATTTTCCTGACCAAATAAATAGCTGGGGCTGTTAAGTCTTCTTTAAAATTATGGCACATAACTATACCATAGCCCCAAAACTAAGTATCATTGAGGAAACTGAATGAAAAGTGTGTCACTTTACAAAGCTCAATACATCAGGACTGAAGAGTAGGCTGTGGTCAAATCACCAAGAGTTATTTATTCTCATTTTGGATGAAAATACAGATGACACTGACATCAGTCACACACATTCTTCCAGAAGTGCACCACCTATAATCTCTCATTCAGTATTCTTTTGAAAATGAGTCTATCTGAACTCATCATCTGAGGAGGTTTTATTTCTGAGTATATGCCATATGCTTGCAATCCTTCAAATGCTAAGCCTTTGTAGGTTTTTGTAAAAATATTAATGGTAAACATATGTGAACTTAGAATATAGAGGGTAAACCAGGACATCCTCAGCGTGACAGTGTTTATTATAATTATAACAACGGCATAAGGAACCAGAAAAGTACAACTAATCATGAAGACGCGTTTACTTCAAAAAACATGAGAAACATGGTCTCGCTTTTGGGTAACACAGAAACGCTACTCGGGAAGCTTTATTACAAAGTAATGAGTTATTCTAACGTGAATACAAGTTCCATTTTCCAAAATAACGTTGTCCAGTTTCGCGGGTCACAGCGGACGAGCGAGACAGCATGTCAACACGATGGCATTCTATGATCGCAAATGTATTCATGCTTGCAAGAGTGTCATTCTTGCGCATGGCCGTAACTTGCACTAAGCAGAGAATACCCTGAATAAAGTTTACTTAGAACAATTTTAAGGTTAATACATCACCATAACGCTGATTATATCGTCAGCGTACACGGATGGCAGATCCAACTTCCAAATTTTGTCCACATTAACTTTATTCACTATAAATGTAAACCACAATGTTCAACAAGATCAACTACACAAACGTGTTTGCTTTGTTTATCCAGTCTAGGCTTAACATGCCTTGTTGTCTGATTTGGCTGTAACGTTATATATCCCAGCAGCAAGCGAGTTACACAAATTCTGAACCACATAATTCTCCATTCTAACATTAGTTCATGGGCTGAGGTTAGCTGATTAATAACTTCGTGGCTAGCATCCACAGCAGTTGCAAGGACAGCCTGATACAACTCCTTTTAACACCAGATAACGTTATCTATTTCAAAGACAATACAAGGGAGGAGTATGCTGCAACAACCCCTACTTCACATGGAGGTGTTGTAGAGTTATCCATATTTGCCGGGGCCACTTAAAACGTTAGCAAGCAATGTTTGATCATGCTAGACGGAACGCCAAGTAAAAGCCTGCAATGAGACGACATGTTAACATCGCTAGCTAGCACTGCTGAGCCAGGGGGAAATACACTTTTACTCACCTGTTCGGCATGTACTTTTTGCGATTTGTTGTGGGCTGCTGAAAAAATCTAATCTCAGGACGCCTGGATGGGAATGAATTTGCTACAGATCAAGCTAGTGGTCTCTTTCTATGGGTGTTCCTGAGCCTTCGTACATCAACATCTCAGATCACACAGTGAGCTGACTTACATTGCAAGCAACAAACTATGCTGTCTAAGAATCGCGAGACTACACGAGAACAGCATGATTGGTCAGAATGCCGAGGGACAGAAGGAAAACTGAATTTTCCAATCATCATTCAGTCTCCACTATCGTGTTTGTCTACGTATTTTGACATAACATACGCTGGGGTGTTTAATTGTTGATATATTTAAAACGTTTGCGAATAATTTAACACATTCTATGTTATAAAAAAGACAAAGACATTGCATTTCCACTCATCACACATTCAATTGAACAAGTCATTTTCAAATGGTCAGAGTCTTAGTGGATGCAGTCTGTATTCAGACATGGAAAATGTATATTTTAGTCTGTGGAGACACTATAGTGTGTCTAGGCCCTGCAGTTGAAACAGGGCTATAGATCATGACACTTAAGTTCCTCTTCACTCAAGCCTGCTTCAAAGAAAGAGTTTTAGAGCAGTCTTGAGTCTTAGTATTGCCCTATGTTCTGTATGATTCTGTAGGTTCTGTGAACGCACGCACACACACACACACACACACACACACACACACACACACACACACACACAATAGTGGAATATACATGATCAGACATCCCAAGCCTCTGTATTTAGATAGAAACCCCTGGATGCCCATGAAATGTTTTGCAGGTTGGGATGTTTGCATGCTGAATTGCTCAAAAAGAGTGATTCATCCCTAGAAATATCTGAAATGTTCTGCAATTGGCCTGTGTTATTCCCTATATCATAAGAAAATAGTTTTATAGCACAAATAGCACAATTTAGGCTACATCTTTCTGCTGTGGTCTGGTGAGTCTGAATATAAGAAGTTTGTCCAAGGTTTGCTATAAGACTCACACAAGTAGAGCTACTCAGATGGTCAGAAGGTGTCTGATGTCTGTCTGCTCTGCATTCACAGCATTCATAAATACACTGACTGAGTCCAAAGGTCTGGTTTGTTGCAGAATAAATTACACTGTGGGCTGTTTGTCTTCCTTAATCAAAAGGGCAATGTAAATCTATCCAGATCTCGGCGTCATAACACTTGACATCACCTCAACGCAGATATTCACTGAAAAAAAAACATACAAATTCAGTTCAACAGTTAATAACACCACTTGATTACCTACAGTAACTACTTCACCTCAGGCACATCCTTAAGCAATAGTGTTTTTTTTTTCTTTTACACAAAGATGAAATATTTCCAATAACTGAGTGACACTGATGTGCTGTTCTGCTATAGTTTCACAAAGACTCTTGTGTATGAGATAGGCCTATAAATTGCCTTTCAGAGTCAACAAACTTACATGATTTTGTTTGTATAGCCTACAGTAGCTCTAAAACAGGAGACATAATAGGTTATACTTAAGTTCACAATGGCTGTCATAAATGTGTTTGAAGGAGTTCCATATTATATTCTAGAGTCAATTCAAGTGGTCTATATCCACCAAGTAATATCTGATTTGATCTCATCTGATTTGGTCCAGCGTGGGTTTGAGCTCTTTTCTTTTCTGTTTGACTTCGAATTCTGCTTCCTTTTCTGCTCTTGGAAAAGGAGGATTGCCGGTGGAGGATTGTGTTTAGGTGTTCTTTATAACACATGTAGATTTGGTCCAACGTGGGTTAGAGCTCTGTTCTTTTTCCGAGGAAAGGTGGTTCATTGGTGGTCTACAGCTGCTTAATTCTTATTATAATATAATCTTATTATATTTATAGGTATTTTCAAGCTAGAAATTCATACTCAATTGTCAAACAATGGCTTGCGGTTTACGATTACCTGTAAAACATTTTACAGTGCAACAGGATTGAATATATCCACAACAGAAAATGATGCTTTATGAATCATTTATGACTGTATCTGATTCATAGATCTTTATCTTTATGTGCTTGTCAAGTGAATTTCAGTTTCATTCATCTTGAAAGTTCCCCATGGACCACCATTGACCACGTTGACAAAAATGGTTCTGGACTTCATTGGACTGAAAGTGCATCTGGAATCTTAGTAGCTCTAAAAAAGTTAAAGATTTCAACAAAGTTTTTTTTTATATATATATATATAATATCTTGCATTTAAAAACGTTTTGTTAGACATTGTATTTACCTTTACCAATATGTCAATATGTCATGGTAACATATGAATAAAACTGATGCAAACAATACATTGTCCCAGTCTACTTACTTACCCTATGACGAAAGATTTTTTTTGTCACTTTCCCTTAATATAATCTTGTTTATGTCCATAATATACACTTCTCTTACCCCTGAGTGACAGTTAGTGGAAACCACATCAGATTATATTGAACCAATATTCTCAACAGAGTCCTATTATCATCAGGAAATAGATACATAAGAATGCAAGTCCAGCACTTCTGGCCAGACGGCGCTGCCTTTTGGCTGGTGGGGCACACTCTTGTTGCAGGAACTGACAGCTGATTGATTTCAGGGGCTGCAGTGGGCTCTAGCTGCAAACCCTTGTTGTCTTATCCTCTCTGGCCTCTGAGGTTATAAAAGATTCATGTGGTGTGCTTACAGTGTTTGTTAATGTACTTTAAGCAGAGCATTGCAAGGGAGGCAGGGAGCAATGGCGCATAGCCTTTATAAATATTTACAATGCCTCTGTTTCTCTCCTTGAGTGAGGCATCCTTACCAAAGCCATAGCCACAGACACTGGCACTGGGAGGGGCATCATGGCACAGAGGACAAAAGCATGTAGTATGACCAAAGGGAATGCTGAGATATAACAATCCATTCCATGTGCTATTTCAAGTGTTTGCAAACTTAAAATTAGTCCCACATCAAAATGTATGGCACAGTATGATGGTGATACAATGCAGAGAAATAGAAGATCGCACATTTTACGTGCACATTAAAGCCAAGGCTTAGCAGCTTTGGCAATCACAGGAAGAAACAGCCCAGGCTCCCCAGGAGCCTCTGCTCCAGTCGTTCCCCTTCTCTCCTTCTCACTCTCCTCCAAAGGTTAGCGGTGTTTGTTCCAGCTGCATGTAAAGCAGGACTGCCTGCACCTCTCTCCATTAGTCTCTGGCTGACGAGTTGACTGATGGACTGGGGGTGGTGGCAGCCGGGGGATTGCTCTACAGCTCATCAAAACGCCCCATCCTCCTCCAAGGATCAGTCATTCCTCGCGCAGTGCTGTGCGGCACAGCTCGCGCAAAGCCGAGCAGAGCAGAGAAAGCTGCCAGTGGGAGGGTGTGTGCGTGGGGGGGGGGTCTCTCAGAGGAATGCTGTTGTATCTGTCTCGTCTTTCATTTCATGCTGCTGAGAAGGGTGGTGCGTGTGTGTGTGTGTGAGGGAGGAGAGTTGGAAATGGGTTCTCTCATCTAGGGCATGCTAATGGAGCCCTTTTGTTTGTTTCACAGACAACAACAAGGGTGAAGGATGAAAGTGCAGCGAAGATGGAATTGTGCAGCTCACACAACGCCCAGCAATTGTGTAGTGGGAGCAGGGTTAGGTAGGCATTGTGGCAACAACAGGGAATGTGGAGGCTTATAACCAACAGAAAGGAGATCATGTCTGTAAAGTGGGCTACTGTCTGGAGGCATGCTGTACAACATCTCCCACCTTTATGATCCTATGGTTCAAACTAGAGCATCTTAAAAGCTACAGTTTCAATGAACCCATAATAGACAATGCTGAAAAACACAAAACAAAAAACCTATTTAACAGTAACATCAGCTCCTTTCTCAGTCTCTCTTGTTTGCATGATGTGTTTTTTGAACCAGTGAGAATTTATGTTCTGTGTGAGGGGTTCACGTAGGGCCGCTTATTATAAAGAAAGAAAATTGACTGAAAATATTTTGTTAATGTTAATGTACCTCACATGCTAATTCATTGTCACAGTTTAAGGATGTGGAAATATGACTGAATTACTGTGTTCAATCGGCCATCACAGAAGCTTATGAAACCTGAGCTAGAAGTCAACCACAGCTCTCCAAATATTGTAAACATCTTGTATAATGATTGTGATTTGTGATTGTATAGTGTATTGTCTTGTATAGTGATTGTGATTTCAATCTTGAATGAGCCATTTTGTTGTTTTGTTTTGTTCCTTGTTCACCATTTCTCATCACATTAAATAGGCTACTATATCTGATGGCCATTCAGCAGAAGAAGCACCAACCTTGTCAAAAATGAACAAAACACGGTGAAAATATTAATAATATAAGCTCTGGGCTATACTGTTTTCTCATCTATTGTTTACCCCACCCACAAGAGTACATATTTGTGTTTTCTTATGTCATTCTATGTGAGAAAATCCTGTGTGAAAGACTGTCACACCTCACTGATGATGATGAGCTGCATTCCTGTTACAAGAGAAAAATAACACTGCAATATTAAACTCAGTATTGAATCACCTATTGAATCAGATACTTAGCAACATCAGACTCACTGTCTCACTGCTGTTAGGCTTACTGCAGTGCTCTGTAGTGCCATCCCTTTGACCTGAAAGCTTTTTGGCTCACAGCATAATTGATCTCAAGGATAACCGTCTGCTAATGACTTAAATTACCATGAATGCAGAATATTATGATTTATACCCTTTAACTGAGCTGAACAAAATTTCTAATTTTCATTTTGTGCTTTCACCTGTTGTAGCTGAGTACCATTTCTAACTGAGTTATAGCTCTTTGTGTGTAGTGCAGGCTACAGTAATGGCATTGAGAGCTTCCTATGTGATTGCAGTCACAGATTACTGAACAGGAGTTGTCATTATGCAAGCCCTTTGGTCTGCTGCAGTGTGATTAGGTGCTAAGTATATGTGTGAAGCAGGCAAGAGTAGGTAGGTAGCAAGGCTTGAAGGAACCTCATGAGCCAAGGCAATGTTAACCCCGATACCAGCTCCTGCTACCTTTGTTTAGCACAGAATAGCGTGAATGACTACACATGTTTATTGATCAAGACACGGTAAAAGCTTTGTGTTGAGTCATGTGATTTGAGATGCCAGTGGTGGGTAGATTCAAAGCAACACTATGTAGGTTTTGGTGTAAAGGCAGTAGAGTAGCTATACCTAAAAGGCACACAAAACCTTCCAAACATTTCCCAGAGTCTTACTGCACTCCTAGAAGATGCAAATTGGTGTTAGTGGCTGGCAACATAATGTCATGCTGTGAATCTTTTTCTTTTATTTTGCAGTGGTTTTCTACTCTCCACCCAGAACTGCACAGTGCATATCCTGGATGGCTGGTGGGACTAATACTTGTGTTGTGTTTTTCCACCACTCATGGCTAATGTATGCCATCCAAATTAGTTTAAGATGCTACCAAAATTACCTGTCTGATAAAAAAAGGATGCCTCAAAAAGTGTCAAAAGGTTATAGGGTTGTTTTAAGAGGTAAAGAGGCTGGATATATTGGTCCATTGAAGAATTCAGCTTTAAACAACACAAAACAAAACAGAGACTACTCTTACAATCCTGACATTACTCACAGAAGCTCCCTTTGCCAGTGCATTAACATCTACGTAAGAGAACTGTATCACATGAAAGAAGTAGGTGTATGAGAGAGAGCAGAATGGTTAGGATAAGTGTGTGTGTGTTGTCATCAGGCCAAGAGGGTGGCACTGACAAACAGCATCTTAGGCAGATGCACATGAGTCAGTATGCCACACACACTTTGTGTGAAGGTGAGAGAAAAAGGCAAAACTATGAACATCTGCATCTGCTTCTAGCCAACAAGTGAAATGAATAAAATCTTGTTAATTTTTCAGAGCAGAGGCAGGTTGACGAGAGTGATGTATTCATCTTTCAGTTTCTGACCTTATTGAGTGTTTGCTCTCCTCTCTCCGCTTATATCATCATCTACCATCTGTTCCTCAAGTTTGTGAGTCACATGGATGACCACACACAGAAGCAATGAGCAAAAACACAAAACTACACTATACAGTCAATCATCCCAGTCCCCATACTGCACTACAGTCACATTGCATAGAGTAGTCAAGTAGTAAAACTACCATCACATTACTAAGACAGGCAAACTGAACTACAACAATTTCTTAAATATAAGCCACAACGTGTATACACCTTGTGCAAACTAAAACACAACCATGTACTGACCATATCCATGTATTTACCAATTTACTAAACATTACATATGGAATCAGAATCAGATTATGATTTTGTTAGAAAGTAGAATCAAGAAAAGAAATGCACTTCCATGTTTAACCCTCCCTATGTTTTAACCTCATAGTTAAAGAAATTTCGCAAAAATCAATGTATTAACTTGGTTACTAATTGGGAGATTACAATACTGTCATATGACAGAGACACTGCAACACAGAGACACAGACACTACTGAGACACAAACTAGACTACCATCACATTACCTGTATTACACTACTGAGATGCAGTCAAATTACGCTAGGGATGGGTATTGATAGGATTTTATCAATATCAACGCCATTGTTGATTCTGTTTGTCCATTTCTTTATCAATTTTCTTATCAATTCCGTACTGTTTAGACAGTATTCTACACAGGTTTTCAGTGTCAGCACATAGTAGTACTCAAGTGTGATCTCGAACTCAAGACCGGTCTCAAGACCATTTTCTGCTTTCTTGGACTCACCTCAGTCTCGGCCAACAGTGGAAGGAATGGAAGGACTTGTAATTTAAGAGCGAGTCCTTGAGACCTTTGTCTTTTTTTCTTCAACAGATTTTTTGTTTGTAAATTGTATTCACAATTTACTCTTTATTCCAATCGATTTACACACTGATCATAGAATGAAGACAGTAGCCTAAACAAGACATGTAATCATAATCACATCCAACTGAGTGTAGAAGCATTTTTGATAGGCATCCACTTATGCTGCCCCATGGACTGGGAAGGTCATTGGGAAGGTCTGTCATAGTGGTCAAACCTAGATCTTGAGATGGATTTCCAGGGTATCAGTACAAGGTCCACATGAAGAGGCTGAATTGATAAAAGTGTAGTAGACTGCTTGTACAAACCATCCCCAGTCTAGCTTATAGAACTATGCCCATACTGAATACTAACTAGGGTGATACTAAATCATGGTTATGAGAGGTGTGACTTCAAAGCCTTAAAGACTCAGTTTTGACTTAAACTTGTAGTTCGCTAGTACTACGTCAGGGTACTTTCCGAAGGCTTGAGATTCCGCAACTAGAAATTCGAGCTAGCAGTCAGCAAATTGAAGCCACAACCAATAAGTTTAAAGTTCAAACAATGTTCCCACCCACAAAGTAAAGGAAACAATGAAGTTAAACTACTGCCACACTATTACACTACTGAGACACAGTGAAACGAAATTTGTGTCATTATTACACTACTGAGATGCAAACTGGACTACACATTACTGGTATTACACTACTGAGATATATATAGAGTCACATATATAGAGTCACACTACTGCACTAATGATACACACTCCAATTAAACTATTGTCCCAATTTGACACGACTCAAACTAAAACTAGTCAAACTAAACTATTGTACTTTATTTGGAAACACAGCTGAACAACTCCTACTGCCAGCAATTAGAGTAAATTCTATTTGTGCAGGGACATAGCCAAATGAAACGTCAACCCATCCAGAATCACAGTCAAACTAAAGTACCTCTGCCTGTCCTGGTGTCTCAAGTGTGAATGGACACAAGGTCATCCTGTTTTGGTCACTGCAGACCGGACCTGGCCATGTGTTCAACTGCTCAGGAAACTAAATGACCTGTTCCTCACAATAAAGGGAAAACAACACAGTGTAAACAATTCCTGTCAGGAAAACAAAAATAAATAAATAAATAAATAAATAAATAAAAACAAATGTCACCCATTAGACAGACCAGAGTCAAAATATTGGGGTTATTTGATTCCACTAGCATCTGTAAACATTTGGATGGAAATTTATGAAACACAGATGGTCTCTCTCTCTCCCTCTCTCCCTCCCTCTCTCTGTGTATGTGTGTGTGTGTGTGTGTCTGAGAAAAAGAAATCTATTCCTCTATTGTAGAGTACAACAGGATGATGAGTCATAGGTATCACAACTGAATCTGATGAACTATTTAATCTGATTCTTAGAGTCATGCCAAACCCCACAGTCCAAAACAAACACACACCTAAATTCAGGTTGTAGTCATCCTAGATTGGATCTCATATCGTTTAAACATTAATACCTGTAATATCAAATCTGCAGTACATATAGTTACAATCAGTAAGAAGTATCCAAGTATCATGATTAAGACATTAGGCTCCAAAAACAAAAGTCAGCATTAGTTCACAAATGAAACCAAAGTCAAACCAAAGCCTTTTATGAGTAAATTCATGTCAGCTTTATGTGATAGTCAGGCATGTGCAAACAAAATGCTTTACACAAGGCTATAAAAGTATAATTTTTGCCTATTTGTGACACCAAACCACTAAAAAGGTGGTCTCCCCCTTTTACCCACTGATAGGCATTAGATTACAACAGGCCGTTCTGAAAACTGCCACAGTCAATTAACATGAATAATGAATAGGGCTCCATTCTACTGCAGGACAATGTCTCAACTCTCTAACTAGCTTTGTGCCCAGTAACATTTATTTGAGACTTAAAGGAACAGTCTGCAGTTCTAATCACAAATCTTTTTTTCCTCAGTTGTTACTGCATGGCTTGGTACCTGGCTATTTCAGCATTCAAATAGTCAAATTATATGATTTTGATCTATGAAATATTGTGTACTGTTTAATACAAAAAAAGCCTACATGTTGAACAACTGGTCTTTGCGCTTAAATCCTAAGACTATTAACACTGAGCTGTTTATTGTCTTAAAGGTACATTCATTGAGACAGAATAGCTGGAACTGATATGGCTGAGTACTCTTCACTATAGATGCAGTCTCTTCCTCTTCTTGGTATAGCCTATACTGCCCTCAAGTGGCAGACCCTTGATATTAAAATGCCAGGCTTGGCACAGACTCTTCTTTCATTACAACCCTTTTTTACAGCCACTTGCAGAAAAAACCCTTTCCTGTTAATCTGACTGTAAAATTGACAGTTACAGCTACTTTTTTTAATACAATGTAATTTTATGTAAAAGGTCTTGGTCCAAGAATAAGATGCAAAAACAATGAAAACACAAGAGATTATAAAATGGGAACTGGGAATACCAGCATGGCCTTCTAAATTTATTCACATAAATTCAACTTCAAAAGAATAAAACCTGAATTCCTGCATAATGTTGGGGCTTGGCAAGTGCATCAACAGTTAAACCTATACAATTTTGGTTCCCATGGTTACATCACATACACTTGGCAAATACCTCCAATTTGCACATAGCTGTTAACTACATCTGGACAAGGTTCAAAAGGCCATTTTTATGAAAGTAACTGAACACATCATCCCCTATAATTTTGGGGTGCTGATTCTGCATGTGTTTGGCATAATAATATGTACAGTACCTCCATAGTAGGATGAAAACAGGACATTTTTCAGTTCCAGCTCTGCAGTCAATGTTTTTAAAATATGTGGTGTTTTTATCCACATAAACTGGTTTTCAGGTGTTTTACTGAGAACCGAAACAACTTGGGACTGTCCCCAGAAAACAAGGAAGTCTCATCAGTCAGAGGGCTGAACTGACCAAATGATTGTGAATGTCTGAGGGCATGCCCAGGGCTTGCCCGATAGTTTAAAAGTTCACAGAAAGTATCTGCCTATCAGGAAGCTAATGTATGTCTATTGAAAGGTGCCAGACTCTTTGCACAAAGTGAAAATTACGTGAGTCTGGTTCATGAGGCCAAAAGGCCATATATCTGTGAAAAATTCTATACTCACCCTTAAATGTGTTGTCAGTGGAAGCCTACATTATTATGGTAATTGGTTTTGTTAGAGAAATAAAACATTTAGAATCGGTACATCCAAATGTGTCTGTCAGTCAGTAAACCCCATACAGCATCGCAATCTATACTGATAGTGGTTCAGGAGTAGATTCATTCATTTCCCATGTCTTGGGGTGTAACCAGTGTGAAAATTTTCATTAAACTGCATCAAATTCTTACCAAATCTTTTTTTGAAAGTGCAGCAAAAACACCTTTCTTTTCAAAATACTTTCAAACGAAGCTCTCAGTTTTCTCTCTCAAAGGAATATGCATATCCATAATGGTTTAACTCACACACACGTCACTGGTTGTGCATCATACAAAACTTGCTCCACGACAGATGAGCAGTTGTGATTATGGTTCCAGAGTTTTTGGTGATTCAGAACACACACACACACACACACAGAAATTACATTTATTTGACACATGATATAGTAATTTTTACTTCTTGCAACATTCTTGTGTTCTTGTCTTGTGATCTTTTTGTTCAGTGGCCTTGTCTTGTTTAGTGTTAGGTGGTAAAAAAGTGGTAGTGGTAAAAATGTCCTCATCTGCTATGCGCTTTTTCTGATTAGTGTTAGGAAATGTCTGTTAGTGGGATAGTGAGAAACCTACTTTCAATTCCTCTGTACGTCTAGTATATGTAGAGAAATTGAAATAAAGCTGACTTGATTTGAACTTTTCAAGTTCTGGCTATGCTGAACAACATTTGAATGTCATTAAAAAAATTTGAATAAACTATTTCAGCCCCCTTAAGCTGTCCATTGAAAATCAATAGGCAGATTTAAGATCGCACAGCGCTGCGCAAGGGCACTGATCTCTAGAATACCTGGATAGAGTCTCTATGTCATAACGCTGAAGCGTATTCTTTAGAGATCAGTTCCCCTGCGCAGTGCTGTGTGAATTCACCTGATGTGTTGCAATGCCACTTAATGCCATTGAAATCCACAACAAAATATGCATTATGCAAAATGGCACTTAAACTATATATTTCCTAATAGTCACTGCTCTATGGATGTGATTTAACAAGCATTGAGACATGTCCTGACTTCATCCATACCATGGACTATGCATCGTTTTTTAGGTATTTCAATGGCAGTTAATGGCACTGAAACAGCTTGATTTTCAATGGATAGCTAACATTTTCATTGTTAAGATAGCACATCATGTCAATAATATCTGAGAGGGTCAAGTGGGAGGCACCAACTGAATTCACAGGAATCAATGACATGAACATCAAACACCAATATCCATTCAAGAGTCTTTATTCACTGACACAACACTAGGCACAGTAATCTCCACTCCATGTAGGTCTTGCTAGTTTAAATCCATTGTTTCTACAACTAAATAGATATGAATCAGCACTGATAATATAGTTGAAATGAAAGACACTGAAAAGTATGCATTCATCAGATATGGCTGAAATATATTGGTCCATTTATTAACTGATGGGCCAATGTATAGGAAACACTGCAACTGTAATGTGACATTTAACTACCAGACAGCTCACTAACACCTACTAAAGTTTCTTGTCTTGATCAATGGTTGTCAAACTGGGGTACGAATACCCCTGGAGGTACTTGGATCAGATTCAGGGGGTACACAAAATAAATCTGTGAATGGGTTCTCAGCTCTCACTAGCATTGTTGTGTACCATATGTTTTAGCATTTTGTATATTTATGCCAAAACACTGATGGTCATAGCAAGCGGTCTGTGATGCAGGGGGCACACCTCAATAAAATGTTTGGGAACCACTGGTCTAGATTACTGAATCTAGCTAAAGTGTTAGCCGACCATAAATAAAAAAGAGAATTTTACACATCAGGATTTACCACACAGGCAAAACTGTAAATGGATTAGAAAAGTTTCTGATAAATTGTGTTGCTGACGCACGTGCACACACACACACAACTGTTTGTGAGCTGATATCATTTGGCCTTCAAGGATTAGGTGAACTTGACCTCAACTTCAACCTTTGAACAATCATGTCTGCAGCTGACCACAGCCACAGTTACAGAGCAAAGACCTGACCTCGAAGTTGAACACACATTCAGATAGTTAAAACTACACATCAGGAAAAAGATAGCTTGTGAACTAAACTCTACTCTATGCGTGCGCATGAATAGAACCAGTAAAAAATACATAAAAACGGGCAACCAACTGTTTTTTAATGTTGCACGTTGTATAAAAATGTGTCTGGTGGCTTATTCGTGACTTCATTGGGTTTAAGAGATCAAAACAACACGGCTACATTAGCACAGCACGGTGCTGAGAGAGGAATTTGTAGGCGTCGTGGAATTAAGTGTGCAAGGCTGCTGCGTGCCACGACTCGTCTGTTCAACTGGTCTGCTTTCTACTCTGCGCAATTCCGATCTCGCAGCACACCGCTGATGCAGCAGAGCAAGCAAGGGCGTCCAGACAGAGTAGGACACACCCAGAGGAAAAATGGTCTCAACCTGTACGCACGTTCTCTCTGCAAAAGAGCATGAAAATCACCTGGGGGCGCGGGTCGAAAAATCTGACCTAAGAAAAAGAGGACTTTCCTGGCACAATGTCACGATGTCACCGAAATCCAAATCATTATAACAAGGGCGTCAGTGAAACGCGTTCTCAAGCAGCAACCAAGCCGGTGCATTTGTGAAAACAATAAAATGCCACGCAGTCGTTCTGCAATTTTCCTTGCCTGTAAAAGCGGTTGTGGAGCACTACAAAGAAATGACCACAGACATAGGTAAAGTGTTTTTGTTCATTTTATCTCGAATAAATTCGATAATTTTCGTTGTGAATGCGTTGTATTTGCAATCAAGATGGCGCTGCGCTACATCAGGTGACCTTGTTTTCCTATTTTTTTTCTACTTGACCAACGTTGGTACAGAAATGCGGAAGTGAATGTTCTCGCGAAAGTGCATTGGCTTATTTGAACTTCCGAAATGAAAGCGTTGCCCGCTATTGGCGTGGATGATGTGGCAGTCAAATTCATGAGACTTTTGTGTCCACGTCTGAGTTTTAGTGGTTGCTGTAACGAGGCAATGTGACGACGTGAACACAGCAGGCTATGTTGGAGCGGTTTGTGAAAGTAAAACTTGTTAATATGTTACCAGGAACTCATCATGATGTTCTGCCGATGGCTACATTGTTTCATAGCCGCTGTAGGTTACATTTATACCATCCTACTGGAATTTTGCCTCCAGCTGCTAGATGCTGGGATACACTGTTACTTTTTGGTATTAGTTATCTAAGGTAAACATTTGGCAGAATTCTGAGACGAGTCCCGAGGCCCATATATATCAGACATGACTGCTGGATCTGTTGCATTTACTTTTGAATGATTTAGCCTACAAGCACAGACTGCCCTGGAGTGATAACGGATAAAGTTATAGCCTACTGAATTAAGTCATTTTGGTAGCTGAAGTGAACCTCTAAACATGTACACACAAGCTACGGCGTTATGCTATATCTTGCAGTTTATTTCACCTTTTAATCGTCAGGTGTTGACTGTTAGTTGCGGATCAATACACCCTTATCATAATGATACACTAATATGGGCCTTGAACCAAACAGCGAACCAACCAAACCCCACCCAATCCCAAATGTTTCGCTCATTGGTAGATCAAGTCGTTGATAGTATGTTCGCTTTCTATAAGGCGCATGTAATTGGTTAGTGGTGACGACAATCCCACACCCAACTCCCACCTACCGAGAGATCAAGTTTGGGAGACTTGCAGAAGCTAGTTGTGAAGGGGGCTGTAGCTGCATGCAGCCAAGACTCAAGTCCAACTGCGCCCATTGGGTTACTAAATCAGTAATCTAGGTCTCTCAAGATGGATATGAAGAAAAGAATTCACCTGGAGTTGCGGAATCGAACGCCATCAGACGTAAGCCACTTCTGTTCAGTAGATGATCTGAAATATTGCTTTAAACTGTGCATAGACAGATAAAGCACTCTTTTTAGTCATCAAGAGGTGCACGCGTCAAGTTGGTGCCTTGAATGAAAAAAAGTTTTCTACGACTTATTTGGTTAGATCGCTTGAGCTATGACAAATGTTCGCTGCTTTTGGGTTTAGTAATTAGAATTTCAGAAGTCCCAATGGTGTGTTGTCACTCACTTGAAACTGTAAGAGGCTACAGCACTCCATACCCACTGTATAAACAAGGCAAGCTGTGTGAGAGGCCATATTTGCAACTTTGTAGTCTTGCACGCGCCCTTTTTCTTTACGTCTATATGTTGCCGAATTTATATACAACTCGACGTGACGGTGGGCTTTTGGATAGGTGTCCCTCTATATTTTTCCTCCGTTTTAATAATAGAGGCCAGTGTCCTAATTGCGGGAATGATCACTTGATGGATAGAGGGTGACAAAGTTTTTTTTGTATTTGCTGAATAATCACATGCTGCCCGATACATTGGGAGAGCGCGCACACAGAACTGAAAGTTTGTTTTGTTATTCGAACGTGTTGCATCCCACATTCGTCTTTTGTTTGTAAGTTGGATGGATGTGCAGCGTCATATGGCCCCACATGTAACCTGCACTTCAATGTCCAACTACCCACGGAGTTTCATGTTCCTTGAAGAGTAAAGACCCCGTTGAATTTGATGCCACTTAGCGCCAGTAGACGCCTCCAGCATTTTTGTTTTCATGGTTACAGTCCCTCGTAAAAATCTGCACCCGCTTGAGTAGGCTATGCCTAACAGCAGATGTACAGGGAATAGCCTATGCCCAAGGTCTCCTCGGAGACTCAGACTCTCTATTTATTGTTGTAGGTACCGCAGTGATTGAATAGGCTAACCGAAATGTCATCGGTGGCTGCTAGTTGTTTATACCGGTCCATTTGCGCAAATCTAAAACTCAGGAGCCATTTGCCTTACACAACCGGGCAGATAGGACAAGTCTCGGTATGATGTAGCGCTGTGTTTATGTGAGCGATACGCAACTTCGAACTGCGCCGCTCCAGTTCTAAGATCTAGGACAAGCCGCCATTTTACCAAGTAACAAAAGGCAAAAGATTGTTTTATTTACCACTGAAAACTTCGCGATAGGGACTGTTAATCATACCTCACTGGTTGATCTTTTTCAAAGAAGTGATGCATGTCGAATTCTAACCAGTAACCCTGTCTGCTTGCCACTTGGACGGTCAAACTTTGCGTTAGGCTACTGCTAATGCCGCCCCTCCTACTCGTAGGGCATTGAGATTCGTTTATTGACGAAAATCCCATGGTTTTAAAGGTCTCGTGTTGAGTGTGTACAAATAATGTATGCTTTGTGTATTTTTTGTAAGATTAAGTTAGTAAATATGTTGTTTAAAATAACTGATACGCACGATTCGGTTACACATCAACCTACCTTTATGTGGTCAGCCATTTTGTTTCTCTTAGAAAATTGGGTAAAAATAGCCAAAGAACGAATGTTTAAATTCAACAATGTAATGATTACTAGAGTTTTACTTGATCATTTAGAAACGTGCATATATAGAGCCCAAAGAACACAGTACAAATATGTTTTCCCTTAAAATAATAATAAACGAATATAGACTTAATCTGCAAGCATGATCGTGTCGGTCGCATATTGTAGTCTATCGTTATTAGTCCGTTTTTTTATTATTGGCTAGAACTTTTGGCATTTGGTTATTTGAACGCTGAAAATATTTCTGATAATTATTTTGGAACTGCAAGCTACACTCTGAGTCAAAAGTTTCATCCCATCATTTGATTCAATTTAAGCTTGCTAAAGGAAACCTCAGTCCTTCTCCACATGTTTGCTCTTTTGACTGGAGTTAGTATGGAGAAAGACTGTTACACTTTGTAGACTATGCCGGACCGTAGAATAAGAATGCCAATTTATTATGTAATTATTCACTAATATTTCTTATTCTTGTTTTTCAGGTTAAAGAACTTGTCCTCGATAATTGTCGATCAAATGAAGGCAAAATCGAGGGCTTAACAGATGAATTTGAAGAGCTTGAATTCCTAAGCACAATCAATGTCGGCTTGACATCTGTCGCCAATTTACCAAAACTAAACAAACTCAAAAAGGTTGGTTTATCCCTGAGCAAAACACACTACATGTGCACACAGTAATTTGCCTGTAGCTTTATCATAAGGAGTAGTTAATCTTAATTCTATCCATTGTCTTTCCAGCTTGAGCTCAGTGATAACAGAATCTCGGGAGGGTTGGAAGTACTATCTGAGAAATGCCCAAACTTAACACATCTCAACCTCAGTGGCAACAAAATCAAAGACCTCAGTACTATTGAACCCTTGGTGAGTTGTGTGAATTAGAGAGGGAGGGCTGGTGTGTGTATGCACGTTACAAGACCACAAGGTGTATGCCACAAGGTGGGTTTGTTTTATCTTATTTTAAAACTCCTGTTTTTCTCTCCTCACAGAAAAAATTAGAAAGCCTTAAAAGCTTAGACCTCTTCAATTGTGAGGTGACAAACCTGAACGACTACAGGGACAATGTATTCAAACTCCTCCCTCAGTTAACATACCTAGATGGGTACGATAAAGATGACAAAGAAGCACCGGACTCCGATGCAGAAGCATATGTAGAGGGTCTGGATGATGACGATGATGAAGATGATGATGGTATGTTTTGGATTAAACAATTGCTACTCTAGTACTATTCTCACAGAGTTTGTTAAAGTATTCTTCACACCAAGAGATTTTCACTAAATAGTTTTTAAGTATATAGAGATTCTTGCAGGTGCCAATTTACGTGCACTCCACTGTCTCTGACAAAAAAAGAAATATCGACTTGCCAATCTCTTTGTTCTCATTCATTGTTTAATAATTTCTTGTTGTGGGCTATGCACACAGTCATAAGCTTTAAGTGAGACTAAAAAATGCAGCAATACTTCACATGAAGAATCTTTTTGCTCTGCTGCAGAGATAGATGAGGAAGACTACGAGGATGCTGCACCAGGTGATGATGATGAAGAGGATGGTGAAGATGATGAAGAAGATGAAGATGGAGAAGAAGGAGAAGAGGGAGAGGGTGAGGAGGAGGACGATGTCAGTGGAGAGGTGAGAAGCAAACATTGATAAAATGTATACTAGCTTTAGGACATGTGCAGTGCCTCTAAATCAACGTGGTGTCTTGTGCAGGAGGAAGAGGAGGAGTTGAATGATGGTGAAGTAGATGACGAAGAGGATGAGGAAGGTAAGTGACAAGATGGCATTTTCATGGTAACAAATACTTATATTTCCTCACTGTGTAGTGTCTCATTACTGCACTGTCTCATTACTATATTGTCTGTTAGAAGAGGAACGGGGTCAGAAGAGGAAAAGGGAACTTGATGAGGAGGGGGAAGAGGACGACTGAAGCTATTATCTGGGCACCCTTATTTGTGATCCGACTATTTTAACCCCATATGTGTCTGTCGCTAAGTCACACTGTTTTGTTGCCATGGCAGCGGGAGGAATTAAAATGGTGTGGGATTGGTTGTGAAAACAGGGAATTTATTGTGTTTCCTCCTCTTTTGTACCTTGAATCAGTTGCTTTTGTTTATTCCAAACTCTCTCAAAGATAGTTTTGGAATTTTTGTTTTTGTTAAAGAACCTTGTTTTAAAAAAACCTTACCCACTTTGTTCAGTTTTCATTATCAATGCCTAAAATGTGTATACTGTTTTCTGGTGGTGATATTTAAGATTAAAAAACACATTTTTTTAAAAAAATATGGTGCATGTCTGACTATTTTAAAGCTGACTACTGGATTTTAATGAGGATTTTCTTACCCACTCTTCTCATTGTTGTCTTTTATTTGTGTGGTTTGAGTTTCTATGATGTCATCTATGTGTTTCAGAGATGCACAACCACATGCGCATTACCACCTCCAAATGTGATTTCTGTTCTGTTGGATTTTGAGCTCAATGTCTGCCCTTGTCAGATGAAGTCCTAAGCATGGATAGTCAATAGGTTTCATGTTCTTTGTAAATAATGACCAAATATATTTTTTTCTATTACCTTTGATAATGGCAGACATTAAATAAGCATTTTCTGTGTATCCATTAACTGTAATAAAATGGGAAAAGCACTTTTGCAGTGATATCTTAATTCATGTATTTGCATATGTATATAGAATGAATCATATTTGATGCATCATATTTTAAATATTCTATCTTTTTACATGTCTCCTGATTTCTAATCTAAACTCGGAACTTCTGCTGATGTGTAGAGCATAAGTGTCTTTTTGTTTTATTTTTTATTTTCACAGCTTTGACTTCTCTGCACAGTATGAAGGAGGCATATTTAATTTACTCAGTAAAGGACAAACCGTTTTTGAAGACTGGGCTATGTGAACATGACTCAGGTGTGCACGATTTGTCATTCGTGGTCAGGTAATGACTGAATCATTAATAGTCGCTGTAACTCAGTTACTAAGAGTCAGTTATTACAGGTTGGACTGGACCATAAAATTGCTGTTGGTGGATTCATGTAGTCTTCAGATGGAAGAGCATCTGTTGCTTGTCTGTGCAAATTCAGCTAAATAGCTAGTTTAAGTTACTTCACCTTTGCAGAATGTAGTTTTTTGTATCCAAAAATATGCCTTTTCATGGTTAGATTAACCCCCTGGGATCATGCAAAGTGCTGTTGATCTGCGTTTTAAGTTTTTTCAGAGGCAGCGGAATGTTCTGTCAAGATGTATCCTGACATGACATCTGTTCAGATCATCTGAGTTCATCGAAGAACTACTACACACTACTAAACACTGATTGCTAGCTGCAGAGGAATAATTGCTCTGAAATGTTCCAGAAACAGTCACAACTACTTATGATGTAGACACTGCATCAGCCAATTAAATATGCAATGATGTCAGAGTCAATCCTGTTCATCCATGTTTTCTTTAACCTTTTTTGTTTTATAAACTAGATCACTTACCCATAATCATATATATCTATTACATTGTTTTGTAAGCAAAGGCAGCCATACATAGACACTGAGACCTCATTCAAATTTAAATAATATTTCCATGAATGCCAGTGTCCCTTATCCATTCTGAAGGCCTTTAACTCTTGATTGCCTGAATTTATCACTCACCTGATGATGTGACCTTTCAGGGAAAATGAAAGCGCACACAGATTCTCAAGCTTAGGACAGGGCAGAAATGGTTTGAAATTCAACCATAATTTAAAATACTGGCTACATAAGAGTAGTACACAATTAATGCACTCTCAGCTACATGTTTTAAGGGATTTGTTGGGTGGATATGACAATTAGGAAACTACTGTCCACTTAGTATAGGCCAGAAATCCAAAGAAAATGACAATTGGAATTTGTTTAATACCTAACCATATAATTGTGTTGTATCAGCAAAGCCTCAACTGCCATGAATCAGCGAATCAAGAAGTCAAGGGCGTAGGGTAGACAATATGATTCAGCCTTTATGTTGAGCTGCTTCAACTTAGAAGACACAACTACAGCCTTCTTGAGTTCATGTCATAGCACCTGCTATGTTTTTTTCTCCTATCTCTCCAGCCTGCTGATTCCACCAATGACCCTATGTCCCCACTAAGTCCTATGTTATGAACCCTCAAAGTCTAGCATGAATCTGCCTCATGATTGACTGATTCATGGCTGATAAGTCATGTCTGTTCAACTGTGTATCGCACAGCATTTCAAATCAAGGCTGTCACTGCCTAAACTTAGAAATGAACATGTTTTATGTGTCAAATTCGTTTCAGGGTTTGAAAACTGAATAAAATAACATGATTATAATGGAGTCGAATACTGTGTGAGTTCACATCACACTCAAACAAACTGCATTGCACGACAGTACATATTTGGTCATATTGTCTGGTGAAATAAATATCAAATGAGAGATTTTAATAGTTTAGTCAAAGTTAAATGTTGTACGTAGATGTTAAGTCAGGAGGAATAACCTCCTCTCGTGACTATGGGAGCAGGCCCCCATTTTAATTTAAGGTGAAATGCAACTGATGAGAATGAAGCTGTAAGAAAAAAAGCTATAATGCAGTCATGTAGGGTGACAGAAAAACTGTTTTACTTTTCTCAATTTAACACATTTAGCCTTATTATCACCAGTCTGTGACTCTACCTCTATTTGTGTCAGTGCTTCTTACAATACTACTGCATTCTACGTATTTATTACGAGTGTGCACCCCAGTCTTTCTAAATTACTAGCTCTATTGTGTAAATACCATCCATTAAATCACACTCTTCTTGTTTTGTCAGAACTGACTCTCTCTTTCCCAACTTCACACATACAAAACACATTCTATTACTTCATTGAGTTCACTTTGCGAAAGCCGGATCTAGTGGTTTCCTTGAGAGATACGGTTTGCACACCAACATGTTGACAACATTACCTTTAGTCTTGGCACATGGCTCCAGGCTCCAATGAAGATCGTAACCAGTAAGATACATCTCCAGCTCAGTTCATTTTAGAGTCTTAGCTCCTGATGAATTACTCAGAAAAAGCTATAAATTACGGTACTATTCTTTGTTGTCTGTAAGTATTTACTGAGATGAGCTTGACTACAAAGAACAGAGCCTAAAACAAAAGAACATATCAAAATAAATAATCACATAGTAAAAGTAAAATACTACTGTTTTAGAGGCAGGTTGAAGATACAGAGACAGAAGATCATCTACCTTCAGAAACAGGCTAATATAGCTGATGAAGCTGTTCAAATTCAAATGTCAACTTTAGCAGTTGAGACATTCACAAGGAAAAGGAAAAGCAGAGCCCTGTAGTAAACCATATTTGTGTCTCATCCTTACACAGTTCACATGCACACCCAAGAGTGCAGCTCTCACACAGCTCCATAAGGGGGCGATGGAGCTCACCGCAGCTCAAGTGGCAGTGGGGGGAATTCAGGCCATGGGTGAGGGAGAGGAAGAGGTTAGCTGGGGTTTACGGGGAGGGGAATCTCTCTACCCCTGAAGAAGTTGTTTCTGGAGCACACACCAGGGAAGGGGCACCGCCTAGTAAGAACAAAAGCCCCTGCTGGGCATGCTAAAAAGAAGAGGAGGGAGGTTGTGTGCCACAGGGTAGGCAGCCATGCCATGGGCTCGAAGTGGCATTTCACAGGTAGCCAGGCAGGTGCCCCGCAGCGCAACACTCCTCTGCTCAGATGTTATTAGTGTTGTTCCTCAGATTGTTCAACTCCAGCTCCAGCTGTCGAATCTTAACGTCCTTCTCGGTGAGCTCATCCTTCAGCCGCCGCAACTCGTCCTGCTGTCTGAAGAACATCCGCAGGAGCTGCCAAACAACAATAAGATACTGCTCTCATCCAATCAGGCAGTGTGTTCAGAGACCTGGAGTGAAGCTCTAAACATCTACACCTCTGCCCCATGAAGTTGCTTAACATGACATATACTCCATAATGCAAGCTGCTCAAAAAAAAAAACATAAGTCATATGGCTTCCACACACCTCATTCTCTGTTCTGGGGGGCACGTTCTCCAGCAGGTCAATCCCATTAACCACCACACTCTTCTTCTCTTTCACAGGAGCTTTGAAGACAAGCTGGTTGGGTCTGCTGTAGCCATCTTTCAGGGACATGAGTACTGGATCTGAATGCAGAAACACATTGTTACACATCAGATGAACTCAGAAAGATCAAATCACAGTCATGAAGAGGTGAGATGCAAGGCTATACCTCTGTTAATACCACCCAACCACTCCTCTGCTGAGAGGGCAGGTTCTGTCCCTGCCGTCATGGGGTAGATGTCTTCCTGGTACGTCTCTGACTGTGACATAAAACACACACAAACCAACATTAGTGTCAAAAACAGCACCTCGCAGAGGCCTTCCAGTGTCACACATCGGACGACTAGACACAATCTCTAGTAGTTGTTCGAGAAATGTTTGCTTGAATGTCATGATAGGAGAACTTTAAACTATTTTTTAGTTTTAGTTTTAGTTTTAGTTTAGATTTATTTTTTTACAAGATAAAGTGGTTTAGAGGAAATATGGATGACCCCACATTGCCTTTAATGTGTATGCACATTTGAAACTTTTTCTCTCATGCTCTCATGAGAAATGTCACAAGAGCTAAAGAACATACTCTGTACAGAGGCATCTTGGTAATGAAGTAAGTTATTCCCTACAGGAATAGATATCTTGTTGTGGGTAAGTAGGTGTTTAAGTGACAAACCCAGAGTCTAACCGGAGGTAGCAGTAAACCTGATAATAAAAGAGCCTGGGGGGCGTCATTCTCCTCACTAAACATTTTCAAAGGGATATTAGGAGGTTTACAACTTCCTCTAGGTTAACTTATGCAGGTTTATCACTTAACCACCTACTTGGAATACCACCGTGGAATATGTCAGGATTAAAGATAGGCAACCTTGTTTGTCCTGTGTAGGCTCAAATCTGTCACACTCCTCATCTCCTTTCAGCAGCATGAAACAACAGGACCAGCAGCTAATGTGAGCCGAACCCATGAGTGACTTTATGAGGTGACAGGCAATTATACATCCATGCCAAAGGTGAGGGATTTATACAGGCTTGTCAAATTCATTTACCCAGGAGATGCTGACAAGCCAAACTTGGCATGCAGTCCTACTGCTGATCAACTGTATGTGATATCAATTTAGAGGCACTGGCATGAGGGGGCATTCCCACCTCAGATCTCCCAGAGGGAAGCGTTATTTTATTCAGTTAGTGTCTGGAGCTTTTTACAGGAATGGATTTTGGATTGGCAGCTTTATTAGCTGATGGTTTGAGAAGGGTTAGGATGCATCTACTGACCCTCCTTGGCACGATCATGGAGATGGGCTCGACCAGACCCTTTAATGTGACCAGCTTGTAGAACCTGAACACTTCACAGGCAGCCACATCGAGGCCATGTTTTGGCATCACACCTGTGAATCACACCATGAGAACATGCTTCTAATTCATAAGAACTGATGAATAGTATTTGCCCTATTGTGTACTGGATAATTCACAAGGCTTTGAGAATGTAGGTGGATTTATTACATTAACGTGTGGACCCTGAATTATCTTCAAATCCTCAAGCCAGTAATCTGATGCAGATTAAAAACCCAATCAACTATCATATTTGTCTGTGTGAGACATACCCAGTCCTTTCTGAGGTGCAGGGGATCGAAACTCCATCAGGTACATTAAGTATGGCTTTTCAGAGGTGATCTCATAATAGCGAATGTTCCCATCCCCCTGTAAACACAGATGCAAAGATGTGAGGCTTTGAAGGCAAAAACATGGAAAGCTAACACAGGACACATGAATACCTGCATCAAAATGTAGATTTGAAATCAATCTGCAAGCTTGCTCACCTTGCCGGCTAGGTAGAGCATGTGTGTGTCTGGATCGTAGAAGGGGAAGAGCAGCCCTGACAGGCCGTCAATCTCCTCCTCCACTATGGGCATGGACAGATCCTCCTGAGGCGACACACAAAGACCAATCAAGGGCATGTTCTCATGCAAATACCTACAGCATGCATGAGTTTGGTAGGGGGAGTTAATGCAGGCTTTGGTTGAGAGTTTACACACCTGGTCCCACAATGCAATCTGTCTGGTGTTCCAACGAGACACCCCTGTCGTCAGAAGTCGCTTCATGTTGCCCAAGAACACCACCCGGTTGACTTTGTGGTTCTTACAGTTAGCCTCCTTGCCAAAGGGTAAAAATAAGTTCATGTCATTTAATTACAGCATCTGTATGTCACCCCAAGGTCTTCACAGAGGCAGCCAGGTCAAATCTGTGGTATATATATATATACCCATGACAAGGATTAGCCTCTTGGGGGACCTACTAAACTTGTTACATATGGAAAAGATCCATTAGATTGTTATTTATACATATAAGCTTTGCATAATTTCATTGAATTTGGGAGGTATTTGTAGGGGGAGGATGGGGGAGGATTGAAACTATATTCAGTTCACAGATCTGCAGTCTGTGGCAGATTTGCCTCTGTGGGACTAAAGGCTTAAGACAGGCCCATTGGAGTAAAACGCATAATACTATGTTGTGTGTGTGTGTGTGTGTGTGTGTGTGTGTGTGTGTGGCGGCCCTGCCACTTCCACTGGCTCAAAAAGTAAGCTTTGAAACAACCTCACCTATATGATCGAACTTTCTGTGGACAACTGAATTTTTTGTGTCATCAATGTTCAGTGCAGTGTCTCACACTATGATTTGGAGGTTAAATCGATTGATATTTTAGAGCTCTTCCTTAGTGAAGTTATAAGGCTAAATTCAGCCCACTGGCTATTAGCTACTGCTTGTGATGCCATCTTTTATCAAGTGCTATAGATTCCTCACTGTGATCAATGAACATCTCTTGAAGTAATGCAGCTCTGTTGTGGCCATCTGTGTGTTTGTTGAGGGTCAAATTTGTCCTCACTTGTAAGACTCGTCCAGACCGCGGCTCAATCACACGCAGCTTCTTGTCCTTGCAGCTGGTGGCCAGCAGGCTGCCGTCCGTGTTGAAGGACATGCAGAGGATGACGTCCGAGTGGCAGTCAATCATCTTAACAGGCTCCCCAATCTCAAGGTTCCAGATTAGGATCTGAGAGGAGGTGGTCAGGAGAGATGCACAGACAGTCAGACAGACAGACAGGCTGGCAGGCATTTTCTGAAATTATCAGGGAGATTTATAAGAAGAATATAAGATTGTATTTTATTCATCCTGAAGGAAATTCAATGTCAGCAAGCACACACTCACACACACACACACACACATACACTCGTACAATAAAAATAAAAAATGGTCAATGTAGTCGATTTTGCTGTAGAGTCATCACCTTGTAGTCGTAACCAGCGCTGAAAAGGATCCCGCTGGAGGTTGGGTGCCACTCGATGAGGCCGACCCGTCGGCTGTGCCCGTACAGTTCCAGCACTGCCTCTGTCATGTTCCGTCTCAGGCCTCCCTCTGGAATCTCCCATATCCGCACCTGAGGAATCAACAAAGCATCATGTGCATAAGGGTACTCCAGTATATGAAGACTCAACTATGACTGATGCTAAAATATACTCTGTGAATATACTCTGTCAGCTTCCTGGTTGTAATCCAAATTTGTGACTTCAACTTGTCCTAAAAAGGTTGCCTTTATTTGTAGATTCATGAATTCTGAAAATTATAATAAAGATCCATTCTGCATTGTCATGCAAAGGTCTGTGAGCTGAGCCAGTGAAGTGTGGCCAGTGGCTAAAACAAATAGACACGGGCGAGCATGGAAATATAATTGATGATGTGATGATGATATACTGGGATGGCAGAGGATTACAGAGAACACAGTGTAGTAGACCACAGAGCTTATCTCTCCTCAAATGAAAATCTGTAAATATATATATACACATAAATATATAAACACATACACACACAGACATGCACTCACGCCTAATGCCTGTAGTTTAAAAAAATAAAAATAGTCGACAATAATCCTACTGCAGCGATTTCAAAAAATCTTTACTAGTGCCGACATTTATAAAGTGCATGTTTGTGTATTTCAGTGCCCTGAGTGCTGGCTATGATGTAAGTGTAAAGATGTACAACAATTCAACTCACAGATGAGTCCTCAGAGCAGGAAGCTATTATGTTGTCTATGAAGGGATTCCACTTGATATCCAGCACGTTGCCTTGGTGACCACAAACCTTTGGATAGTGAGGTTCAATGCGTCCTGACTGTATAGAATAAAGACACAATGAAAAGGAAAGCAAAACAAGTTAAGAAATGTGAAAGAAACACTGAATGCATTTATTTTTCAATCATGTACTGAGGATGTGTTCTTTTGTATTTTCAAATAATGAAATGCATCATACAATCCCTGTTTGTGTTAGGTTAAGATTGTTAGGTAACTACATTTCCCAATTTACTCCTAACATACTTGTTTTCTGACATTCATTTACAGAACACTGGATGTGTAGGAAGAGCTCTGCTGCTGTATAAACTATGAGGCTTAACTAAAGCGTCCACTGTGTGGAGCTGTAACACAATGCCTAGAGCCACAGAGTTAAGCTGCAGGATATCGGTCATGATGTCATGAATGTTTGATGTCATTTCAGCCCAGTGACCTCCTTCTTATCTCCTGTGGGACTTAACTCTCAGGTCATGGGATTCTAACAGCTTGCTTTACTGGGCTTGAGTCGAAGTGGATGGCGAATGCTGCCGTCACCACCAGGGTTTGTAATGTTATGACATCCTTTTCAATAAGCTATAAGATGTGATTCAAAACGTGTAATGTAACTGCACGGTTCACTGAAGTTCAAAGGCTTTGTGTGTATTAGCACTCCATGGGGGGGTGCCCATTCAAATAAAACAGACTCATTTAGCCTCTGGTCTCAGGTACACAAAGGCAAATAAATTAGATGATAATTTGTGGGTTTTTTCTTAATTGGCACAGTGGCTGGGAGCTCTAGGCTGTTCTCATTTTAGGCTATTTCTATAGACAGAGTTAAACTGGGTCCCTCCACTCTGATTTCCCCAAAGAGCACAAAGCTCTGTAGGATACAACAGACAATAATGAGATGGACTCTCAGGTGACATGCTCATAAGAGGAACGGAAGTACAGAAGCCATGTTGTACACGTTTCATAGTGTTTCCATGGGATTGCACATATAGCCCACTACTGATACATACAAAATAGCTCAGTATTGCCTTTGTGATGCACATATAATATAGCTCACTGTTAGTGCACTTGCAGTACAGCTCACTACTGATCTAGCTCACCACTGACATACATACATACATACATATATACATACATACATACAGTACAGCTTAACATTCTAGGCATACACTATAGCACACAGAGTATAGATCTCTACTGTTATAAAATGATGAAGTTTCAGTGTAACACAGAATTATTGAGTTATCACAATTTGACACCTGCAGACCTGTGGTGTAAAATAAAACAAAATCCCTAGTTCATAATAGCAGCCTACATAGTCCAATATAAAAAAGGACATGCATTGAAGATATTCGGAATATAGCTATTTTAGATGACTTAATGCAAAAACTTAGTCTCAAAACCTTCAGAAAATAAATGAATTTCATTTAACATACAGAATTACAGAATGCAGAATTACTAAATAAAAACATCACCAACAAAAGATGTCTGTGTCTGTGACCACATGAGGCGTTCTTGGTAAGACCAGGCAGCCCTCCCTAACTCAGATAGATAGACTGCATGGCAGATATTCTACTTTCACACATATGATCTCTGCACCCACAACAGCACACCTTTCAGAGCAATACAGTGCAATATACAATGCCAAAGCCAAACACCAGAAAAACGCCATACGGAAGCCTCTCCTAGACTTTCTCTCCTCTCTGGGCATACTTTATATCTCAAAAATGTATGGAAAAATAATTTTGCATCCACATTTTTGACAGTGAATAGAGAAAGATGGTGGAACCATTAACACACAATAGACCAGTGCTACGTCTCTGCAGGATCTATCATGTCATAAAACAGACTGGAGTCTATATGAGAAACCCAGTGGCTAACGCAGCAAGGCAGAAATCCTTGCAACCTGCAGATAGTGCAGCTGTGTATGCTCAGCATTCAGCCAGAGCAGCTCATTGCAAAGACAGGATGTCAGTATTTAAACGCATCAATGGAAAACCAGTGGGGATTTGGCAATTTCCTCTGCAGAAAGGTCAGACAAAGGATCCCAATAGGGCTCATAATATATATAAAGATGATCTTCCTGCAGTGTTCCCTCTTTCTATCTCTACTTTCTTACCCCCTCTCTTGTCTTTTATCTCTGTTCCACTCATTCCCTCACTTCCTGTCTGACTATTTATGTCCTCTCCAGTCACTATCTTTTGCCATCTGGGTAAAAATGCATAACAAGGTTGCACCGGTCTGCGTGAATCTCATTCTGGGGGAATCTCATTTTTCGGTGGCCCTGTGGCAGCAGAGGAGGTACTGTGCATATTGGTGGCTCATATGTGCTGCCTGAAGCCAATGGCAGCTTCGGTCACACACCTCAGACACACATAATTAGCTGTGATGCTAACAGCCAGGGCCCCGTCAGCCAAATACAGTTAGAGGCCCTGGCCTAAAATCATCATAATGACTGTCTGGTGTGCAGCTGATGAACATTTTCAATAGTCAAGGTAGGGTTTGGTAAATTAGTTTTATCATATTTCGTTTCTGATTTGGATGTTTTCTCTGCTTAGATGTTTAGACATAGATCAAAGGTCAGACTCACAGGTTATGGTGTAGTGTAGTGTAGTGTATGACAGCAGTTATCCACTGATTCACGAATATCTATCTGCTATTTCTTCTGCTGTCTGCACTGAGGGAAAGCCAGTCGGCAGAGAGGATGTGAGAGGAAGGGTTGAGTGGATGTGTGTGTGTGTGTGTGTGTGTGTGTGTATTGTGTTACATAACAGCATCTGACAGAGATGCCTATCTATTTTCTTTCTCGGGGTTTCTGCACTGAGAATAGAAGATATGCATGTTTTACAGACATCATGGTGTAGTCCACTACAAAATGCATGGAGGCTATAAACTCCCTCAAACAGAGTCAATTCAGAGAGGCTTTTTAAAATAGTCTAGAGTATTTCCAACCATAGCCTCTTTGTTTGAGGTCTCCAAGTGCTATCAGTAGGAAATTAAAGAGAGAATTTGGTACAACACACACTTAATTGAATGGGGTCAGAAATTCACTTTCAGTTTCCTTTTCATAGCCCCATGCAGTGTTAGCTGTCGGTTCTTTGATTGGTCTATGCTGTACCAGATTTTCTCCTTCTTTTTCCAACTGACGACAGCACTTGGTGACCTTGACCATCTGGGCTATGCTTTAAAGTACTTCTAACTTTGTGACTGATCAAGCCTACAGGTGGAGCATTCGCCTAAGGGTACCATAGATGGACATCAGCGATTTGTGCCCAGCTCCAGACAATAGGTGTGGCATAGCCTGCCATGACTTTGCCAAGATCAGGCTATGCCAAGGCCAGGCTATGCCAAGGCCAGGCTATGCCAAGCAGTTAGTATGAGCTAGTCTAGTGGAGGCCACTAGTCCCTCCCAGAGCATCCTGTCTCTGAGCTGTTGTGGCCTGCAGTGAGTTAGTGTGGTATAAAGAAATCACTGTTAGTCCGCTAGTCCGCGTGAGCTAGATGGTGCAGCCACTCTCTTAGGGCAGTTTCTGTGTGAGCTAGTCTGGTGTAGCTCCTCCAACAGCAGTCCGTCTTTGAGCCAGTGTGGCATGCATGGAGAAGTTGCTGTGTCTTTGAGCTGGCGTGTGCAGTCTAGCCATTCCCAGAGATGTAGCCAGCAGTTCCTAATCTGTGCTGGAGCGTCAATTGGGCAGGAGGCTGGAAAATCTGTGTCAGAGTCTGCTCATTAACACTGATGCTCAGAGCTAATAAGCATCCCATCTGGAGCCACTGAGCCAGACTCCCCAGCCTCTGAGAAAGAGGGAGTAGTAGACTACTGCCAGAGCACTGCCACTGACCACTCCTCCACAAAGCTTTTGGGATCTACCTCTGCGTTTTCTGGATTTGAATCGATTTGGTTAATTTGGTTAATCTGGTTCATCTAAAAAGTGTGTGTTTCTGGTTAAGTATTTTTCTTCCTGAAATGAGCTGTGAGAACACTAGCTGGCAGCAGGAGGCAGCCTCTCCTCTCCCTCCTCTTTCCTTCTCCTCTCCTTCTCTCTTCCTCTGCAGGGAACCAGATGGCCCTCTCTTGGGTTGGGACGATCAGCATTCGCCATGCGATTTATGAAGATTTATGACGGCCTCGCATTCATCATGCTTATACCCACAGTGTTTGTTGTCAGAGATGGTGGCTCACGTTGGGTTATCTATGAATTTTCATAGTTTATGGAGGCTGATCTGAGATGATGAAATAGCCAAGAGAGAGGGACTGTATTTTATCGTTCAAGTTTAATATAGAAAATTACCTTCATACTGTAGTGTGCAGCTGTGCTGTGAGGTCAAGGCTGCTCATCGTTTTTCCAGTAGTTAAACACAGTCTGATGACATCACCATGAATACCATATACCCATCCTGCATCATATCATGCGTCTTGGCTGCCTGATACTAATGTCTGTATGCAATTATTCTTCCAGAATAGCTATCACATTGTCAAGCAAATAGCAGTTCACTGTTCAGATGATATTGTTCCCATCTGTTGGCATTGCTCTTTGTACATGTGGCAGACAGTGCTCAAAATGAACACCAGATTTATGCAAAGTCAAGTGTAAATGACCGTCACTCAGTACTACTGACAGATTCATTCATGTCCAGCAGCTTGTGTTAAAAGGATTATTTTAACAACCGCCTTCAGACCTTTCATGAACTCCTTACACTTAGTGGATCCTCAGCAGCCCACAGTACATTCAGAATGTGTGACTGAATGAGACTCATAGTTTTGTAAGGAGAAGCTACTGAGCCTCTATTGTGTAGGCCTATGTAGCGTTCTGACAAAGTTCATTTTAGCAAAGCAATAAAACTTCACCAGTGCCAATTGGCTAACTTGGCAAATACAAAGACTAAGGACAGTGTGAGAGACGCTGTGAGAGAATAGACACTAAAGAAATGACTTTTCAGTCCAAGGGCCTGGAGGAGAAAGGCTGTCTGCTGAGAGGTAAATAACATTAGTCCTGCCTCAAGAAAAAAAAAAAAAATACCAGCAGAATAGCTGCAAATAATGCTGACAAAACTGCCATTGAGTTGTAGATTTTGCAACTCTATCCTAGCTGAAAGGACACTCAGCATTCCATCGTTCCGCAGGGCTGTATCTTGTGACGGAGCACATGTGAGGGACAGGGCCATGTGATGAAAACACAGAGGAAATGCCCAGAATGCACCACACGGCTTGCATCTGGCTCATTGGATATGCTAACTGAAGGGCACACTTAAGGACTCTGCTGTGGTCATTGTGATCAGGCTGGCTCGAGTACTGTGACAGTTACTAGGGGATACAGCCCAGGGGCAGCGGCCCAAAACACAACAAATTTACTGCAAGTGTTCTGGCTCTGTGAGAGCATGGCCCCAGCACAGCTGATGTCTTTGATTGTGGCCACTGAGGACAATACGTTTCAGCTGATACCAGCTGAAGGCCCGACCAAGAGATTTAAAGTCCCCGATTAATTTACATTGCTCTGTGGTAATAGCTTGCCTTGGCATGCGCTCAGGATAAAAGGGTTTGCAGCCAGCAGCAGAAATTTCAGCTTTGCAGCGCTGCCAGGTTGGCCTTAAAGGGCCAGTACTCTCCCTGGCATCAATGGTCAGTCAGCCGCATCAAGCTGCTCTCTTCTCTCTCAGCACAAAATTTGTGTTCTTTTGGTCGTAGACTTTGGGTTTAAACTTTGTGTTAGTATGTATCCTAACACCATATGTATTGGTAAATAAATACTTTAAAATGTAGGTATATATGAATGTGTGTTAGAAAGTGTGTAAATCATCCTAGGCACTATAGTTCCCCCCGTGATAGAATGCCACTGTGTCAGTGGGACAGGGAAAGTGTTATCTTACCAGGCTAACTGTCAGCACTAGTTAATACTCAGTCCAGACTGGTGCCAGACATGACCTCTGCACATGCTAATCCCACAACATGCTAAACGCTTGAGGAAGTCAAAGCGAAAGGTAAATGAATGCTGAGGTGTGAGTGTGGGGTATTTGTAATACTGTAACTAACCACCTTTACTGCGTTTTTGCAGCGGGGTCTGAAGGTCACAGTGTACCCATTAACAAAGCTAATGTTTTGCAGCCTTGATGTTGTTGTTATGTTAGTCTTGAACTGAGTGGTTGACTTTGGAATTCCAATTCATTATTATCTTGACTCTGGCTGCCTTACAAACTCAACTCTGGTTTCAGAGTGAATGTTTTGGCATAGTCCAAGGGAATGGAATTTTTCAGGGGGAATTCAATTCCTCTCCTTAAAAAAATAAAAAAAGAAAACAATCTTCAGGATTTTGCCTCATTAATTAATAAATGTGGGAGAAGAAGAGAAAAGAGTAATCTATCATAACAGCACAAATTGAAATTTTTGTCATTATATCACTGCTCTTTTTGCTCAGACGTTTACCCTAAACAAAGCTTCTTTCTAAAAGGTCATTGATATATGCATCCTAAAAACTGTGATAAATGCAAACTGTTCCATGAGTCTTTAGTAAGGCACAGACACTGTAACCTTTTGTCAGAAGGCAAGCACGTTGCCCTACAGACATGCAAATATATCAAGGCGTTTGATGCTCTCTGGAGCTGAAACTGGTTACCTGGGTGACGGGGATGACAATGAAGGAGCCTCCTCCAGCGCTTTCGGTGACAATGGCAAGGAACTTGGCATTGACGGCGCAGAAGTGGTTGTCATGGACATTCTTTGTGATGGGTATGCCGTCGAAGCAGTGCTCCCGGTTGGCCACTTTGCCATACACATTTCGAAACTTGGAGCTTCGGTATGTTGGGCGCCATGACATCTGCAAACAAAGGTGAAGAGGAGAAAGGGAGATCAGGAAAAAGACTCAGCTATGAGTACGGCTCCTTGAACCCAGTTACTTTACGTGATGTGTGAGCCTTACATGATCCTCATCAACACTGCAGCAAGAACAAAATAATGATGTCCATAACTACTGTGGTATTGTGGTTTAGAAACAGAATGCATTCTAACAAATCTGAATCCAAAACAATGTCCTAAAAAGGTAGGTGCCCTTCCAGCATTCCTGTAAAAATGAAGAAATAAATGTAACAACCTTGCTAGGCCTGGCAGGGGAGGGAGAAGCCCATGTTGAAACAGTTACAAGATTATATCATTCACACACAGAAGGTGTGAGTCCATTTTAAAATCTCTGTTCTTGTGCCACGACCACCCCATAATGACACCCTCAGGTACAATAAGAGCATGGCGCACTACACTGCATTCAGAGTGCATACACACTCTGAGTACATACTACACACTCAGAGTACATACTACATTCAGAGTGGGTTTCTCCCTGTCATTCAGCACCCTACAGAGTATATGGGTCGTGAAACATATGGTTGAGCTTGGAGAACTCAAAAAGAAACAGCTTCAGAGTAATAGGAAGCGGTTAACTAAATCATAAAAGTCCCTGAATCACAAACCACCACATGAATGATGTGGGCTGGTGTGAAAAATAGAAACCGGTGCCAGAGAATGAGAAATTGTCACAAAATACCACGACAAAATGAACCCCAACTCTAAGATTAGAATACAGAGGGAAAGGCCTCAGGAAACGAGAGGTTTTACGACCGAGGTCTGATAGGTCATATGTGATGACATCAGCAGGGAGCTCAATTGAGCATTGTTCAGCCATCTCCAGCAACCAGAAGCAGACATGCAACTCCATCACTCCGCACCATCAGTTTAAATACGATAATGTCACTATACAGCAGTCTTTAGATGGAGGCCTCTTGGTGGACAATTGAGTTACATGCCCAGTGAGTGGGTGGGCAATCCGTTTGTTTCACTGGCTGTGGCCAAATGGCATAGCTCCAGACAGTGGACAGCTACTGCCCTGCACTGCACTGTGTACTATAGACAGCTGTCACTGGTCTCCAGCTCTCATGCCTTCCCCGGGGAGTTTATTTGTCTCTCTCTCCCACTTCCTGGGTCCCATCACTAACACCCCCCCCCCCCGCCCCTCTCTCTTGTACACATTCACAAACACACACACATCACTCTGTCTCTCTCACATACGCATTCACACAGACAGATGCCACACAGTGCAGGATGAGTTATCATCTCTCCCACAAAAGTTCAAAAGAAATGGCTGTTCTCAAGCAACGTGGAGAATAGTCATAATGTCTGATGTTAAAAAGAGAGAGAGAGTATTTTGCTCATAAGACCATGAAGCCTTCTGATCTTAAACACACAGTCAAGACCTTGTATGCATTAGGCCAGAGGCAAGTTCCTCTCTTTCTGCCATCTCCACAAACACACCAACATCCTCATACTCGCCAACTCCACCGCACCATGGGCACAGCAGCAGATAAGTCGCCCACTGGCAGCCAGGCCGCTGATAGTCTTACATGCCATGCAGCCAGCATCTTACCTTCGAAGAGTAGTGGAAGCATCCACTGCCTGCTTGATGCGTCTCAGATTACTGATGCCTGTCTGTGAGCTGTGTGAGAGGCTGCCTGTACATCCAGTGTGCTGGCCGGAGCTACGAGCTTGCATCTGTTTCTCTCGTCTCTCCACTCCTCCCTTCCCTATGCCCCCCCTCCCCTTCTCATTGCTTCCCCCAGGCCCAACGCAGACAGGCCCAGCCCTGGAGCTGCTGTAGTGGTCTTTCTCTGAAATGCTGTGGTTACTCCACCAGCTCAGTCACTCCTCCTCATTCTCTCTCTCCTCCCTCTCCCTTCCTCTCTCCCTCTCTCTGTCTCTCTCTCTCATTCTCTCTCTCACACACACACTCTCTCTCTCTCTCTCTCTGGCTACAGTGCGCTATTGTGTTTATGATAGCTGATTCTGAAACAGTCTTTGAATGCAAATCTTTTAAAAAAAAGATACAAACAACTTGAGACTGGACAAGAGGTTTCTGTCATATGCCCCACTCTCAGTTGCTCTCCACAGCCATTTTCTTTTTCCTGTCAGCAGTGGCCTTTCCCTACTGTCAAAGATGCTATTCAATATGGGTTATGTAACCCCTGCTGATATTAGTGAAGGAATTACACTTGACATCCAGGCCGCCTCCATGTCTTGTACCCAGTACATGGTCCAAATGAATTAAACTGTTTCATCTTAACTACCAGATTAAGGCAGCAGTAGCACCAATCGTTTGCCTGCCTCTGTGTTTGGTGATAGAGCACCTGGCAGAGGGTGGGATGTGATGTTGCGCAGGAAAAAGGTCAACTCTGGGCATTGCCAGTATTATCAGGGAGGTAGGTGCATCACCTCTCACCTCAGCACATCTGAAAGTCGGAAAATCTGAAAAAAATATACCCTGCCTCTACAGACAAGCTCAACCCTGTGGCCCATGTGCCTCATCTTCTAGACTCCCACTCATATAATCATACAAACATACACACGCACGCACACACACAAGTATGCATGTGCACACTCATTCACCATCTCACTGGAATTAGAAGTTACCTCTGGCGGTGGTCCAGAGCCCCCTGCTGTCTCTCTAGCTTCACCCTTAGACCCTGGTGAGTCCTGTCCTCCACTGCCCTCTTCTTCCCTTCACTGCTCTCTCCTGCCCTGGCCCAGCATCCCTCTGGCATTTGGATAACATTACAAATACCCCCCCCACCACCACCACTGTGAGATCTACAGGCTACATGATAGTCTGCTTAATCTGAGCATGAAATTGATATGAAATTTGACATTTTTTTAGCATCTAATTATTATTATTATTATTATTATTATTATTATTATTATTATTATTATTATTATTATTATTATTATTATTGCTGTTGTTGTTAGCTGTGCTGTGCTGAGTACAAATATGCAAAAATAGCACCCATATTTTGAGTAGGAAGATGAAAATGCAAGTATGTGAAATGTTTGTTTCCAGTGCTATTTTCAATCAGGTCAGGAGTGTCTGTTTTTGTGATAAGACTGAACTAACTGTTTGACTGTAAGTTAATGCCATGAGATAATGCAACTGCTTTTGTCTATTTCTTCAATGCATGTCAAAGTACCCATAATCTGCTGGTTACTGACACAGATATGGATCATCATGAACAAACCCTCTCCAAATAGATGGCTCTTACAGAGTCAAGGCGTCTGTAAAACTACTGTATTTCTGTGAATAGCTGTGTCAAACAAATAGAACAACTAACGAGTAAAGCTGGTGCTAAAATGCAGTAGGCCTCTCACCCACAGACAGACAACAGAGACAGGAAAAGAGGCTATTGTGTGTTTGCTCTGTGTGTTGCTTTGAAGGTTATCCCATGCTGTGGGCCAGGAGGGACCGCTGAGCCTACACCATTTACATTTACACATTTAATCCAAAACAACTTACATTTGTCAATTATCAATTAGATCAGGGCCAGTCTCCCCTTGAGCAACTTAAGGTTAAGTCTCTTGCTCAAGGTCACAACGGTGGCAACAGGAATTCGAAGCCACAATTTTCTGGCAACTAGCATGCTAACCAGGTTCCTTAACCGCTACGCTACCACCGCCCTAGACCAGTATCTCCTTCTGTCCAGCAGCACGTGTTCACCACTATGCTCCTCTCCTCCACCTCTTCCTCCTTCCTCTGAGTTTGTACAGGATGGGAACAGGCCTCTCGAGGCTCCCAGGGAGAGAGATTGGGTTTGGTGTGTAGGGCAACTGACCCCTGCAGGCATTACATTGTTGTTTTTTTTAGGCTTTGTAATGATGAGTATGTTTAGTGTGCATGTGTGGGTTGTGTGTGTGTCTGCATGTGCACGTTTGTATGTATGTATGTGCGCATGTGTTTATGTATGTGTGTGGACAAGTGTGTGTATGTGTGCACAAGTGTGTGTGTGTCTGTGTGTGTGTGTAATGGCTCGGGGCAGAGGCACTCCAGAGAGCACATTCTGTTTATTGACTTTTTCTCTGCAGCCCTGCAGTCAGTGTTGGTCTGTGTCTGTGTTCACACTCTCTGTGCCTCTGATCCTTCCCTTTGTCAACACACACATGCATACACACACACACACACACACACACACACACACACACACACAGACTGACTTAGATCAGCATGATTTTTCATTACGGAATGGAACTATCAAGAATGAAGGGTACCACATTAGAAATCTATAGGTATATAACATATTGCAGTGTGTGAGAGGAAAATGTACACTTCAAAATGAGAAAAGGTAAAAAAAAAATAAAAAAAAAACGATCATCTCAGATCATGTGTGTGGGCAGCTCCCACACTTGAAGGAGAGAGAGCTGGAGTATATCCACTTCCTTTTGGCAGACTGAAAAGCCAAAGCTTGCCAGATACTCCACTAGTGTCTTTAATCCAGCCCTGGCAGCTGAATTGAATTCCTGACCAATACGCTGGCCATCAGTAAGATGTGGACCATCTGACCCAGCGCCACACGTGACACATTTTTCATGAGCCGTCTTTTATGAGTGCACTTGACACAGCGAGAGCGACAGGGCACGTATTTGACAGAGATCCAGGGAGGAAGAGAGTCCATCTTTCACAGAGCCGCGGAGGACGGAAGACAAAAGCCTGAATGGGCGCTGCGGGACGGCTGTCTCGCTCATCACCGCTTTCGAAGGAGGCGGCTTTGTGATGCTGCACTGGATCTTTGGATCAACACCCCCCCACACACACACCCCTTGGCTCACAGCCCCCCCTAAATCTCTTTACCCCCCCCCCCCCCTATCCGGGTGGCCTCATGAGAGGAGTCAGTTCCGTCGACATTCGCTCACGGCGGGAGCGTAATAACACTGAGCTCCAATCCCCCGCTGGTTATTTTGGCAGCAGTTTCTCCAGCTGTGGTCACACAGCGACTTTCAGAGGAGCAGCATGGCCCCCGGATGATGGAGGCAAAGGAAGAAAAAGAAAGCCTCTTCTTTAATACCAGAGGGGTAGAAAGAGAGAGGGAGGGAGAGAGAGAGAGATCTGGCCTTAAAAGTGGAGTCCCATTTCTTTTAGGGGGAGGGTTTACTTGACTCTCAGTTTCTTTGTGTGTCCTGATAATCCACTAAATTATGTGCTGCTTGTACAGATGTCAGACACACACAAACAAACACACACACACATACACACACACACGGCACTGTTATAAACCATAAGTTTGTGTTTTCACAAATCCTGATTGAGGCTTGTCTTATTACGGACTAATTAAATGTGAACAGTAAAACTGCCAGCCCTACACCAACTCAACATGTTCCCCTGTCTGCTTGGCTGTGGGCCGCCCGTGTAATGTGAGGAGAAGGAGAGGGGAGAGAGAGTGGCAGGATTAGATTAATTCACCAACAACACCGCAGTGACTTCAACTCCACTGTAAGAGGCGTGATAATCCCATTCCCCACTACTCCTCCCTCTTTATCTCTCTCTCTCCTATGGCTATAGTGGGAGAGTAGAGAGCTGGGACTCCAAACTGGAGCAGTTCTGGTAGTAGATGATGCTAATCTGTAGTTACAGGTATGTTGGATGCTAATGTAGCCTTATGGGTATATTGCATAATGGTAAGAAAGTTATAATATGCAGTTTCCTTGCAACCAATAAGTGATAAGTAAATAATGAGTCTGGTGAGTCAAGAGAGACTGTAGGGGAATGTAGGAAGGTAAAGGCATGAAGGTGGGATGCAATGGAAGTGTATTGGTGTCTTGCCTTTCCGTGTTAAAATTAAAGTGATCTTAAATGTGCTTAACACTGGAGCCGCACAACAGTCCCACAGCACAGAAATTCTGCACATGTTGAATGCTAACGTGTAATTACACACATGTTGAATGCTAACATGTAATTGCACACGTTGCCGAACTCAGACGGCATCTAGTTAGAGGATGGGGTTCAAATGGTAGAATATGGTCTCTGTAGAGGAATCGAGTCGCCCCATCAGGCAAAGTAACCACTGCTTCACCACACAGGCTGAATAGACACTTCCTTGTTGCCTCAACATACAGTAATCTCTTATAGACCCTTCACTACGTCACCCCCTTTCTTTCATCTTTCATGCATCACTGTTGTCTTTGCCATACTGGTGTTGAATCTGTTTACCTCTACACATTAAGCAAATAAATGCTAACCTGAAGGAAACCAAAACAGCCTTTCTAAACAACCCTTTCATGGTTTGCAGGAATCTTACCACACTTTTTTTTTGATGAACAGTATTTGCAGGCAGCATGGCTGTCTAGATTCTCTTACACTTTTTGTAAACAGGTACACTAGCAGTCCTTGTGTCTCATTTTGTGTAGCTGTTTAACTCTGTTGTTCGCCAGACTTAAAATGGCTGATCACTTTCTGAGCCTAATCTGAAGAGCTGCAGTGTCAGGATGTGAGGGGAGTGGGTCTGGTAATGGGTAGCACTTAGGAGGTGAGTGCCCCATCACCAGAGCACCCTGGAGAGTCCTTAATGGAGCAGGTGGGGATGGGGAGTCACAGCTGAAGCCCTGTGCATAAACACAGTAATTTAGCTGTGAGAGTGAAGGTGTACCCCAACACCCACTAGCCACACGACTTCATCTCTGGTGATTAATGGGACTTTTCATATTCCGCATGGGAGTTTATTTTTCCTCTCTCTAATGCTGAATTAGGGACTATGATTACTTTAATGCATCCCATGTCTGAAATGCCAAATGGAAAAAATTGAAATGATTATATGCTAGTACAGTACCTGCAGTGCTTGATATTCAATTGGTTTGCGCAGAATAATCCTTTCAGAATTACTGCAGCAAAAAAGTCTCTTGGATAACATCCATCAGACACATAAATCACTCATATTTATACTTATAGCAACTATGCATGTTTCCTATTGGGGGGAAGGCAGGAATGAGGGGTATGTGTGTGTGACATAAATTAATAACGCACAGAGTGCCTTTCTCTGTCTGACAGGCAGCACCCTGCCTGCTGCTCTGTGGAGCATGACACACCCATCAGTACAATGTGCTGAGCCAGAAGGACAGTCTAACGCTGGTCTAAGGCTGAGGCTGACTGCCGTGCCTCCCTGATTGGCTGAAGAGGTGCAGTCTGCCTGGCCACCTTGGTACTGTCTCCTAAGTTGTGTTTCAGTGACAGCCAGCAGATGTAGTATACCTTTCCACTGCTGTGTGTGTGTGTGTGTGTGTGTGTGTGTATGTGTGTGTGTGTGTGTGCGCACATGTGTGTGTATGATCTCACAGGGAGACTCTGCAGTTGCCTGTTACCAGATGGCAAGAAGACATGCAATTTCTCATCCTAATGATTAACCAAAGAAATAGAAAATATTAATATGACACAATGGTGCAGTGGCGCGAACCAAGGACAAAGTGACAGAGACAGAAGAAAGAATCATGAGAAATATGAAATATGGCTGTACTCCACTCAGTGAGTGAATGTGCCGTGTGTGTGTGTGTGTGTGTGTGTGTGTGTGTGTGGATTGTCTGTCTCTGACTGTCCCTCTCTCACTGTCTGTCTGTCTACACTGTTCTCATCCCAAGGCCAGTGTAATGAACAGCAGTAACAGATGGGAAGATAGGGATTAAGGTAACTGGACAGAGGAAAAGAGGGAGACTGCCCACTGAGTCAGGATGGTGTGTGTGTGTGTGTGTGTTTGTGTGCGTGTGTGTGTATGTGTGTGTCTGTGTCTCTGCGTGTGTGTGGTGGCAGATGGCACCAGGCTGTGACTCAGCCTTTTTTCTCCCTCTGGTGTCAATCATGTTTTACCTCAAGCAGGCTGCTGTTCTCTCTCAGTCACAAACTAAGCAAGGTGCTGTTCTCTCTCAGCTACAAAATAAACAGGCTATAATGATGCAATGATCCAGGTGTGAAGCAGGTTGCTTTCAATTATCTGTCTACATTTGACTACATTTGAAAAAATATATCTGTTGTTATCACATTTGTTTTCTATACAGGGTTGGTGGCCTTATGACAGAATGTGATTCTGTAATAGAAAATTTTTACTCTGAATTTAGTATATGTTCACTTCATAGCGAGTTCAAGGGGTGTGCAGAACTCCCAGCTGGAGCATTATCTGCTGCATCTGTGTGTGCGTGTGTGGTGTGTGTGTGTGTCTCTGTATGTGTGTGTGTGTGTGTAAGGCTTGTAGAGTAGAGTTTTAATTGGCATCTTTGTTGGTGTTTGGCATAAGGGCTTTGTCTGCTTACCCACAGGTTGAGGTGGGGCTGTACTCCAGTGCCAGCCTGTGCTCCAGACAACAAAAGATTAGCTGGAGTGAGATGAATACCATCTGGGCAGCCACTCAAATGAGTGTGTGTGTGTGTGTGTGTGTGTGTGTGTGTGTGTGTGTGTGTGTGTGTGTGTGTGTGTGTATGTATGAGTGTGTGTGTGTGTGCGTGCATGCATATATGTATGTGTATGTTGGGGTGGGGTGGCATTGACAGGAATAAAGACATAGCAGTGGCACTTTGCCTAGCATGAGAAGTGGGGAAAGGGGCTCTTTGGATGAAAAGTGTGTCTGATTAATCACTGCTATGACAGCTTTAAGGGCTGGCACGATACACACTGCACAGAATTTCATCAGCCTAAAATGTCTCATTGACTTCTCTGTCACTCGCTCAGAAACAGCACAGTGCTGCTACCCTTCAGAGCACTGAAATGACAAACTCTATATGCTGTCCTCATACCAGCACAGCTGGGGCATTATAAAATTGTTTTTTTTCTCTAATCAGTCTTATCCTTCGTCGACATATAAACAACGGTTTCATTCACTAAAATCGGCTATTTTTGACAACTCCAGTTGGAATTATTTTTCAAAATGGAGGAGGAAAAACACATTCATTTTTCTAAATGAATGGCTATGTGTGAAGACTCCCTGGGTGTTCAGCTTTGGGTTCTCACAATAGGAGGGTGAGTGGGGGATATCCCATCCTATCCCCAGGTACCGCTTCAGAAGAGCCTCTCACTAAAACCAACATCATTCTTTGAAATGCTTTGAGAACAATAGAATGTGAATCAGTTCTCCCTCTGCTGCAGTTTGACAGGGGGAAAAAGCTGCCTGTGGTCCTGTTTCCAAATAAAGTTAGCAAACCTCTCTCCTCTCTTTTATCTCACTCCCCTAAGCAACACAACAAACTGGAGATGTGATCTGTGTCGGTGACAAACTAAGAGTGTGAGGCAGGCAGCCATCCCCTAATTCAGTTACCAGTGGGCGTCCAAGATGAGAGTCCTGTTCCTCTGCAGTGACACTGTCGGCTCCCTCAATGTCATATTACTGGTGTCTCTTCCTCTCCCAAATCCCCTCAGCTGTTACCACAGCACCACCAATGTCCTATTTCAGCTTGACAAGCAGCACTAACATGACAGGAGTCAGTGTGCCTTGTGTGTGTGTGTGTGTGTGTGTGTATGTTGGTGTGTGTGTGTTTGTGTATGCGTGTGCAAAATGTGTGTACTTGTGTGTGTGAGCTTGTGTGTGTGTGTGTGGTCGTGTGTGTGTTTGTGTGCAGGCTCATATGCTGTTAGGCAAGATCAGCACTCTAATGATTTAGAATTACAAGGTGATTTAGGGAATCTTCCACCACCTTTTTGAAAATGAGCCTCCCACCAGATTGGGAGTCAAGTATTTTTAACTAGAGCACCAAGTGTTTGAACTCCAGATGTTTGCGTTTACTCCATGCTAAGGAGCAGTGGGAGATGTCTTGACTGTAATTGATTTTCCTACTGTCTGCTGGAGACTGACTGCTGTTAAAAAAGCATGTTTGCTAAATAAAAAGGTTTTAGGGAAGTGAGTCAATGAACGAATAACAAGGGTATGAAAAGAAATGAAGTATACTATTTACTGAGGCAGGACTAGAAGTGGGTAATAGGGGGAGCAAAGGACCAGCTGCCTGTGCACTCATCCATCCATTCTGGCCTTTCTTCCTTCATGTGAAATGAAGAGGGGTCCCATGAGGGCTTAAAGGTTAGTGCAGTACACATCTGACCCACTTCAAGATTTCCTCTCCAGGGCCTCCTCCTTCATGGAGGTACGTTTAATGAGGGCTTTGTGCAAAACTGAAATAGTTGTCAGTCTCCTTGAATGGCAAAAATAAGCAGCACATTATGATTTTCCTTTTGTGCTGATTTAAACACTGATGACGATTTTGCCATATGATCTTACATTGAGCCATCATGCATAAGTAGGTCTTTCTGGATGTTATTGATGTGTGTTTAATTTGAGCACATGGTTACAAACAGTAAAATTGATCTCGCTATTGACATGTCGCCGATGGCAACGATGCCATGCCTGCCCTACTTTCACAATCAGTGCCCGCGTGTCCTAGTCTTCCTGGCATTAATCTCCCGGGTGAAGATTTTTAATCGTGCTCTAACCGCTCCAACAGCACCAGGAATAGAGTCTCTTATACAACCTGGCACAGGTGCTGTCTTTAGCATACAGTTCACTGCCGTTTTCAGCCTTGGTCTTATAGGAGTTTTGCTCAACACATTAGATGAACATTATCTGTTTTTCAATAAGTCATAAGCTAGAGTGACATACTAGATAAGATAATAACAAAATAATGTCTCAAGAACTCAATGAGTCAAGGAGTTTCAATATTAAAATAATATCATTTTGTAATTAGAAAATAAGAGAAATATATTTTTAACAGCACGTCATCAAAAGCAAAACCTACTTGCAGCAGTCTAGAGTGGGTAAATGTGGTGCTGTGACAGCAGGGGACTCCCTCCAGCTTTGGGGCTCAGATGGAGCTGTGGTAGGGCTCTCCATTTGTAAACACACCCTGAGATTTGGGGCTCTGGCCCCCCCAGACACTGATTCTGTGAGCGAGTGAGATTCTTCGAGTAAGACAGAGTGCTGAGTGCTCTAGTGAGCCCCTGGCCACTACCATCAGCACTTCTTCTTCTTCAACATTTCCCATCTTTCTTTCCTTTTCCTCTCTAACAGAGCCAGCATCCCTCCATCCCTCCCTCCTGCCCCGACAGGACAGACAGGCATTATCCCTCCATCGCTCTTCCTCTTTCTCTGCTCTCAGATCTGAGTCTGCTGTCTATTGTCTGGTGGATTACTGTTATCTACTGCCAGGATGGAATGTGTGTGTGTGTGTGTGTGTGTCAGCCTTGCTCCACCTGAATATCAGTCAGACACCGGCCTGAGGCTTACGGGGTTCAGACACACAATCACTGACTCACTCCCACAGACACACACAAACAAACACACACATCACTGTGGAAGCATCTCTGGTGGTTTGCATCTCTGAGTCTGATTTCTCTTTCAAGAGCTCAGGGTTAAAGGTTGGGTTCTGTTCAACCTCTGTCTCTTGCCTCTCTCTCTCTCTGTGTCTGCCTCTCTCTCTCTTTCTCTCTCTCTCTCTATCTATCTATCTATCTATCTATCTATCTATCTATCTATCTATATCTCTCTTACACACACACTCTCTGTCTCTCTTTTACTTTTGGCTTTGAAGTTATGACATTCACCCCCCACTCTTTCTTCTCCTCTCCTCCTCTCCTCTCTGTCCTCTGGGGGAAGGAGAGAGCAAATCTGTGGACTGAGCAGGATGTGCTAAAAGCAGCTTTCTCCTCCTCATTTTCCTCCTCTTCTTCCAGCCAGGACTCAATCCCTCAAGGACCAGCAGCAAGTAAATATAAACGGACAGCGATGGCGCAAACACTGGTCCTCTTGACCTCTTGAATGCAAATCAATCTTTGCTTTCAATCTCTGATCTAGGCTCCCTTTCATTCTCTCTCTCCAGACAATTGATGTTCTCAGACAAATCTGCTCTCTTTGTCTGAATTCTTCTGTCTGCCGAGTCACTGGTCACCTCGAAGCGACAGAAAGTACAGTGTGAAATACTTTACTACAGTCGTTATGGTCACCATTCAATAGTGCATTGATATGGAACGGTGATTAAGACTTCGAGGTAGCCAGTTATACAAAGTTAATTCACACCTCATCAGCCAATCAGAAAAGAGAATCCCATTGTTAAAGGAGCTAATGGTAATGAAGTCTTTGAGGGTTCAGGGCTTAGGGCTTAGGGCAGAGACATTGGGACTAAAGCCTTTGCCTTTGCCTTAGCCTTGCTCATTTCCCACACTGTGCTTGTGCTTTCTCCCAGTGACATTACTGAGAGAAAGAAGAGAGCTGAATTGAAGCATCAGCATTCTTATGTATCTTTTTTCTTTTTCTCTCTCTCTCCCTATCGGAGTCGATCTGTCTTTTGAGCTGTGATGGGCTTATGTATCTTTTTTCTTTTTCTCTCTCTCCCTATCGGAGTCGATCTCTCTTTTGAGCTGTGATGGGCTATATAAGCAAATAAATGACCTGGCATGCAGAGAAGTGCTACAGATTTCTTCTTGGAGGCCAGGGAATGCTAAGAAGGAATGTGAACTTGTCTGCTCCTCTCAGCTGGCTTCTCTTGCACGCCTCCGGAGCAGATCCGGCTTTTATTTCCCCTCCGCGCTGCAGCAGGGACCCACAGGAGAGGAAACCAAACCAAGCCGAGTCGCGCTGAGCCGTTACGCAAACCCACTATGCTGTGTCAAGGCAGGAGGTATATGTGACTGAGATGAAGCTTGTTTTTTCACCATGCAAGAAGTCCTAATCTTCACATCAGAAAGCCTACGGGATTGCTAGTCTTACACACAAACACGCGCTCTCTTTCTCTCTCTCTCTGTCACACACACACAACAACAACACACACACACATCATACACAAGTCAATGTTTTTGCATGTTTTTCTTTTTCTCCCCAGTGCCTGAGAATCTTACTCGTACTGGATTAGAAAAAATGTTCGAAAATCTGTTCTTAATAAGAGCAAGGGAAGGAATGCTTCACTGGCCACACTCTTACTCCCACACACACACACACACACACACACACACACATACACACACGGAGCGGAACAGAGCTCACATTGCGGGGGTGTGAGAAGGAGTTTGATCATTCATATGATGAGCGTTACATTAACTTTACACACGAGAGCGCAAGTGAAGAGGACGTCAGAGCGTTCTCATGGATGTGCAAACCTCACTATATGTTTGTTATGATGTGTGTGGGTTATGTGTGCTATTCTTTGTGCTTTTATGTGTGCCATTGTGTGTGTAATTCAGTGTGCTATTCTCTGTCTCTGGCCCAGCTAGTGTAGACGTACTGTGTCCTGGCTAGGCTTCTGCATGGGGCAGCTTCCTTACAGTAGCGTGCAAACAGGCAGTCTTTCATTAAGGCTATGACAGAGCGCCAGTCTTTCATTAAGGCTATGACAGAGCCTTCTCTAGATGGTCACCACCATGCATCCTAATGGCCTGGGCCCTTAAAGAGCCTTTTGTCAGATACTGGAGCTCTATTGTATCAGTGGTGTTGAAGCCTGCTGCCCTTTTCCTTTTCTGTGCTCCCATAGAGAGTCTGAGGAGGACCACAGATGGCCACGGGCAATGGAAAGTTCTCAGTGGACGCCGCTATCCTATCATGGGCTCCTTGAACGAGCACTGGAGGAAGCAAAACCCCCAACCCTTCCAATCCACCAATCCCCACTCCACCCCTGCGGTCCCTACTGGGATCCTTCTGGCTCTGGATATTGATGTTTTTGACATAAAAAATCCATCAGCCAACATAAAACAACAGATTGAAGTCTGTAGAGCTCTGTGTTTAAAAGAGGATCTGTAGCTTGCATTTGGTGATGATTTAGTTGAGCAGTAATTATAATAATATCTTAGATTTGTTAGTGTGCAAAACATCTCAGCAGGATAAATGAATAATAAGAAAATGTCTATACACTAAAAGGTGATATCTATACGTGTATGTATCAACATAACGCCCTAGATGCCCTTGAGCTAATGAAAGTGCTTGGGTGCTATGGGATTGTGTTTTAATCAGCTTAAGCATTGATACAAGTGATTATTTAATGTTCCATTCAGAGTACAGATCATGGATTGAACCCAGTTATTCCATAATGCTGATAAAGCCATCTGCTAGTATAGAGTTACTACTGCCACTGCACTAGAGTGTTTTATTTGTGCTTAACTGTGAGCAGAGAGAGACAGACAGAGAGACAGACAGAGAGAGAGAGAGAGTTAATCGAAGAGAAAGTGTGCATGCTTTTGCTGTTATACATTAAATATGTGGGTGGTAATGTTTCCTTCTCTGTCTGTAGCCTGTGTGCTCAGCCCACACTTACTCACCATCAGCTCACACCACTCACCACAGGAGAGCTCACCTCCCCAAGTGCTCACTGACACACACACACATACAGACAGACCCCCCCCCCCATCAGCTCACACCACTTACTTGCAGAGGAACTCACATCCCTGTTCGCTTGCTGACACACGCGCACACACACACACACACACACACACACACACACACACACACACACCATTCTGAGTACCATTCTGACTGCATTTTCCAGGCCATTTGCTCTGATTCCAAATAACCTGCTCACAGTTACCATGGGAATGATTTTAAGCAGATAAGTTTCACCAATAATCAGAACTAACTGTGCAATTATCATGTAGCATTTTCATACACTATAAGGATCATCCGGAGTCAATCAAACCATAGCCCTGTTGTTTGTGGTTGCCAAGTGCTTATGGTAGGAACAAGAATGAGACAATTAGTTATAACTAGACTATAGACTGAGAATTTGTGAACCAGCAGCTAATTCTAACTGAACTGGGCACAGGAAAATGCAACTGAAACAAAGCTTCCTTGCTCTCATCAGGTATCATTGGTTATCTTATTCCTACCGACAGCAATCAGCAGCCTTGGACCTGGGTTGAGTGACTCTAGACTGTTGCTTTAAGTTAGTTTCATGATGTAAGAAAGATAGTGATACATCGAGAAGTTTCAATACATCTAGAAGTAGTATAGATGAACAATGACTCAGGCCATTGTCTGCCCCTTCATCCAATTGGGGCATAGTTATTACGCTCTTCCAGTAATGATGGTCCCCAAAGCCAGTTCTCTCTCTCTTTCTCTGGTCTCTCACACAGAGGCTGCAGATGCCCCCTGAGCAGAGAGTGTGTGTGTGTGTGTGTGTGTGTGTGTGTGTGTGTGTGTGTGTGTGTGTGTGTGTGTGTGAAGCCCAACTCACTTCACACAGGAGTAATGATGGAGATTTGGGCTCCCAAGGGAAACAGATCTGACGGCCAGAGAGAGACACACACACACACAAACACACACATACAGAAACTGCGAGAAAACAAAGATAGAGCAGCAGAGATAACACACACACTTAACAGCACACAGCTGCTGCTTATCCTTCTCTCTCAATGCTCTCATTCAGCTGAGCAGTCCAAGGCCAGCAAACAGGAAACACATCCTCAGTAGAGAGCAACTCTGTCTCAACGAACAGAGAGAGAGAGAGAGAACAAGAAAGGGAGAGAGTGTGAGAGAGAGAACCAGAAAAAGAGAGCTCTCCCATTTGTTTTTCTGATTTCCAGTCATTCCTATTTGCTGTGTGTTCTCCTTGTCTATTGTCCCTCAACACCCTCCTAGCCTCCTAGTCCCTACAAATCTCTCAGTGTCCTTGACTTGGGTGCTTCCTATTGGTCAGAGCATCAGACAAATCCCATAATTGATAGTCTGTATGATACAAACAAGGTTGTAATGTAAACAGGCAGACAGTAAACACACACACGCACACATTTACACACATGTGTTATGTCATGTGTAAAACAACTTCCCAAGGACTCAGACATTCAAATACACACAGACCTAGACACAAATACTCTCTCTCTCTCTCTCTCTCTCTCTCATTCTTCCTCTCTTTTTGTCAAACACACACACACACACACACACACACACACACACACACACACACCCACACACACACACGTAGAGTCTGGCTTCACACACATGATGAGCTCATAAGCTGTGAATGTCTGAGACTGAGCTGAATGCATTTCTTTATTTCACTTCTTTTCTTCAAGAGAAAACTCCTTTCAGTTGTCTGCTCCGTGCTGCCTGCCTGTGTGTGTCCTCCTGTAATTAGCCAGGCTGCTGAACAGCCTTGGGTTGCTATGCTGGCAGGACCAGTTCCAATTCAACGCAGCTGCCTCCACTGTACATGGGCAGACGCCAAAGGTAGACAATAAGACCAGATGCCTAAATGAGACGCAATTAAGATTGAAAGATTTACATGATGGGCTTGCCTTTCGGCGAGACATGACTGCAAAATTCAACAATTATCCAACTAAGCTAATGAATAGCTTAATATTAATAGAGCCCATACTAGGATGGAATGCTGCCAAATATCTGTTGCTATGGATATGCGATATTTGTATAATTAATTTATCTGTGATTAGAGCAGTAATTGTCAATTTATGAATTTCAAAATTGCCAGTGTTTTTTGCTTTTGCACACAGCTCAACAACTCTTCATCACAGTCTGTGTGTGTGTGTGTGTATGTGTGTGGGTGAGGTTATTGTCTTTTCTAGACGGCATACTTCCAGAGCCCCTGCATCGAGTGGGATGAATCTCCCAAATATCATAAATCATGAGATTCCTCCATCGTCCATCACTATGTTTACAAGCGCTCTGTGTTATGACCCAATTGTCATTCCAGTTTGTCCAATAACAGTATACCACAACAGAGACGACCACAAACACGTGCACACACACACACACACACACACACACACACACACACACACACACACACACACACAAACATTGTTTTACGGTCTTGACTTAGCTGTTCCTATCTCCCTCTCATTCCCTACCCTGAGTACCATGTTTGTGTATTTAGGGTGGAGTAGGACTGAGAATGACGATATTCATCTCACCCTATCTGACTCCCATGGGCGTCTGTGTGTGTGTGTGTGTGTGTGTGTGTGTGTGTGTGTGTGGGTGGGTGCGCTGACACCGCTGGTGTCAAGAGGAACAATAGACCACTCAAGTGCCCCTCCCTCTGCTCCTCATCCCCACTAACCACCAGCATCCTTTAAATCAGTCACCAAAACAACACTCCAAGGAGCCACTAAAGCTATTTCAAGCTAAGCTATTGTGTCATTCAGACTCCACTAAATGTATGAAAAGAGACTTTGAGGCACAGTAGAAAGAGCAGTTGCTGTAGCAGTAGCAGTTTCTCTGGGCTGCTGTGAGTGTCTTGTTGTGAGTGCAAACCCCAGCTTGGCTCCCATGCTCCGTGTCTCTCTGCATATGGCCACTGTTCTGTGATCCAGACTGTAGCCAAAGCCTCTCTAGTCGGTTAATGTCCATGCTGCTGACCTTGGCTGGACAGACTTAGCATTGACCTTCTGTGTCTGTGGATGCCGCACAGGAGGTGTCCATTATGCCTCTCCCATGTGCTCTCTCTCCCTCTCTTATTCTCTCTCTCTCTCTCTCTCTCTCAATCTCTCTCTGTGTCTCTCTCCTTGTCTCTCTCTCTCTCTCTCTCTCACACTTTCTCTCACTCAATGCCAAGTGGGAATATCTCTGAGTTACTCTGGGCAACGGTCGATGGAAGAGCAGGACTCAGGGCTTTATTGCCTTGCTCAGATTATGCTGGCTGGCATTTCTGGCAACAGCGACTGAAGAGGAGGGACAGGGGGTAGAGGGGGGTGGACAGACTGCAGGGGCAGAGAAGAATAACACTGACTTTCTTTTCTGCCTTTGACTGCAGGGTGGCTTCCAAGGAGATGCTAACAGCTGGAAATTACTGGGTAGTTTGGAGCTGTGCCATGACAATAGACAGCATACCCACATATCAGGCATTTATCTGAGAAACGCATGACTAAATAAGTAATAACACCCACACTCACACTTCCACACATGCATACATTTGCTCCGAGATGCCCACACACACACATACACACACACTTCTGCACATAAATATGTATGTTTGTATGTATTTTATATGGGCAAGGTAACCTTTCATACACCTGATGCCCTCCACTCGCACTCGCACAAACAGTGTTCCACTCTCAGACACTCAAGCTTTCACCCCACCCGCCCACACACACACAAACACAGCCGCACACAGAATCACACAGTCTCGAAGACGAGAACACAAAGTCCTGGCACACACTGTTCCATGTTGATTTCAAGCACATTTGCAAGTCGGCACAAAATCATAAAGGGCTGCAGTGTGGCTAGTGTGTAACAAAGCATCTTTTCTTCCAGCCGTCCTGCTGGGTTCAAGGTAAAATGGGCTCAGTGGCAGGGTAGCCCTCCCACTCCCATCTCCCCATCTCCACCTGAGCAATGGAAACACTGATGGCTGCTGGGGATATGCTTTTTTATTTCTCTCTTTCTCTCTCTCTCTCTTTCTCAGCAGTTCCAAGCTCTAAATAAAGCCTTTCCCATGACAGCTCTTGTGCCTGACCTCAGCAGGACGAATCCGATGCCCTTCAGAAGCAGAGCCGCGTTTCTCTTTTGCTTCACACTCCCCATCTTTTGTCCTGAACTTACCTTCCCCTCACACTCCTCCCCCCACTCTCCTCCCCCTCCTCCTCCTCTCTCCTTTTTCTTCTCCTTCTTCTTCCTCAGTGTGACATTTCCCAGTGAATGTGAGCGTGGGCTCACTCGCGGAGACTATCTCTGTGCTCCTGCAGCGCTGTCAAGATCTCCCCTTAAAATCTTGGGCTTGTCTAAGCACTAAGTATTTCGAGAGCTAAACTGCATGCGGTCTACGGAGAAAGCAGGCCTAAGAGCAACAGCCTTAATAAAGCACAGAAGATATAGCAACAGCCTCAATAAGTCACTGGACAAACAGCACTGCAACACAATGACAAGAGAAGTTCAACAAACACACTCTGCACTCGACATTAGTGCAACCTCATGTGGGTTTGAACAGACAAAGGGAGCATGTTTAAAAAAAAAGAAAACATTTCATAGATGAAAACATCTGTCAGAGTTCAGAGGCAGAGGAAATCCCTTTTCAGGCTGTCCAGCCTCCCCACCTGCACGTCAACAGCAAACTGCCTGTACGGACACACACCCACACACTAGACTGAAATGCTCACGATGCTTGAACACATACACAAAGGAGCAAAATGTCTCACTTTTGTGGTTCAACACAAAGAGCTAAAGGGATTACTGTGGGGTTAAGCTCATGACTTTAATGGCAGCTAATTGAGGTTCCTCTGTCCACTGGACATGACTGAGAAGCCCCTTTGTGTGTGTGTGTGTGTGTGTGTGTGTGTGTGTGATTGAGAACGGCTGAGTCGTCTATCATCCCAACTAATATGACAGGCCTCCTTCTCTGTGTCTGTGTCTATCTGTGGGTGTCTCACCCTGTGTGTGTGTGTGTGTATGTGTATGTGTATGTGTATGTGTATGTGTATGTGTGTGTAAGTAACCCTTTGTGTGTATCTAGAGAAAAGAGGCAGGATGTGTCAGGGAAGTGAGAGAAGAGGAAGAGATTTCTAAGATACCTTATCTCTCTCTTTCTTTCTCTCTCTGACACACGCACACACGAAGCACACACAATGCACACACACACACACACACACACACACACACACACACACACACACACACACACACGCACACACACAAAGTAATCAACACGAAGCACACTAACTCCTACTCCAGGCTCCTGCCTGTTCCCCTATTTGGCTCTGTCAGCAAAAGCCTGACCTCTGTCCCAAGGACACGCAGAGTCAGTCAACAACCCCACCCTGTCCACCACCAACCCCCAAGTCTCGTGCGTCTGCCTTCCCGCCACAGACAGACGACTCCCTGGATGCCACCTGCAGCTGGGCTTCCTCCCCATCCAGCGCCAGAATCTCCCAGATAAAAGGTGAGGTCTCTGAGAGGAAAGGTGAAGTCTGGCAGATAAAAGGGTGCAGCCCTGAAGATAAGAGGCAAATCCCCTGACTAACACCCCACAGCTGCACAACAAAAGGATTGTGTTACAGCAAACTACCTCCTACACCACATAAATGATTCTTTTCAATGACTCTTAACAGCAGTTCTGACCCACACATTTACTCATTCCGATATACTAGCATGGTCTAGCTACACATGCATTCTGAGTTGTGTACCAAACCCATGTGCAGATAAGTATGCACTTTGAGGTGTATACAAAACACACAAATAAATATGCTATCTGCAATGTCGACCAAACATACACATACAAAAAACCATGCACTCTGAGCTGAGTACTAAACTTACACATACAAATAAGTACACACTCTCACCTCAGTTTCAAACACACTAATAACTCTGAGGCCTGTATGAAATTAAAATACACATACCGATAAGTATGCACTGATATGTATATCAAATATTCACGTGCAAATAACTATGCATGCTGAGATTGTATTGAATATACACAGAAAAAGAAGTATGCACTTATGCATTCTGTGTTTCAAACATACAGTGAAGCATACACTTTGTGCTGTGTATTCAAACACACATACAGTGAATGATGCCCTCTGAGCTGTTTGTTGTTGTTTTGGTTGTCTGATGCTGCGTGTGTGACCGAAACGAGTACTGACAGGCTCTGAGGCCTGAGCGGACTGGACTGTGTGTTTCACTGTAATCCTATTATAAAGCTAGATGCATCCTCTCTGATATGATCCGGTCTGGTGAATTGCAGAGGCCCAATGGAGTGCGGGTGGGTGTATGTGTGTGTGTGTGTGTATGGACAGTAGTCTCAGACTGGAGAGAATCTATTTTGGGTGTCTCAGCAATACACAGGAGTAGCAAATTGATATCACAGAGAGAACCCTCTTCTGCGCACCCCTAATTGATTAAGATGATTTAGCCTGCTGCTGCTAACTCCATCCTCTCAGATCTCAGCCCAAACACATGTAAACACACACACACACTCTCTCTCTCTCTCTCTCACACACACACACACACACACACACAAAGATAATTTAGCCTGCTCCTGCTAACTTCATCTCAGCTGTCACAGATGCAGATCCACACCTATGCAATACATGTAACACACTCAGACAAAAGACAAAAACAAACACACACACACATACAGTACACACATAGACATACATGCCAGCATGCACATACGCACACACGCACGCACACACATGCACATATGTACACACACACATGCACACACTGAGCGGAGGTGAAGCAAGCTATTATTGGCATCCCCTTCAGTAGAGCACAGACCCGCATGCTGCCCACTCAGTCCACTCTCCATGCCAACCTCACGCTGACTGGCACCCGCCACCATCTCTCCCAGAACACACCCAAGTCCTGCAGGGCTTGTTCTTCTCCGGCTTCCTAAAAGCACAACTTTGCCCATATGCAGGACAAGCCAGGATTAAAGGCTTCGGATAGTAATCAGAGAGTTAAAGCCACAATCCTGATGATGGCGAGCTTAAATCAGAGTCATCCCGTCCCATCCCGCTGCAACCGCCAGTGCCGTAAACACACACACACACACACACACACACACACAGACAGACACTCCACCTGTGCCGGCAACCCTCCGCCCACCCAGCCCAGTGAGACGATCACACACACACACACTGACACACACAACAGTGTCATAACTCCATACTTCCATCGTCCCCGGCTTACCTTTGTGACAGTCATGCAGAGGCAGTGTGAGAGAGCCTGGCTCGTGTGCCCTTAACGCAGAGTGCAGACTTACTGAGCTGCGTGCGCAGGTCTCCCAGTGATAGAGAGATCCAGCGGAGGAGGAGGGATAGAGAAAAAAAGAGAGAGAGAGGGAGGGAAGGAGAGAGAGAGAGAGAGAGAGAGGAAGGAAGGGAGGGCTACGTTAATGTCTTGCAGTAAGAGAGGGAGCCAATTGGTGCTGCTGTTGCTGCTGCTCGTGTTGCTGCTGTCGTTGCTGCTCTTGTGGAGTGGTGCAGTGAAGTAATCAGAGTGTGTGTGTGAGTGTGTGAATGTCCGTGCTGGTTACTACAACAGGAGCGGTGCTGCTAGGATCCCCTCCTCCTTCTCCTGCTGCTGTCAGACCCACTGCATACGCATGCAAGCACACACGCACACACACACACACACACACACACACACAAACACACAGACACACACACACATGCTGGCGGGCTCGTCTCTCTGCTCCTCCCCTCCTCCTGTCAGTCTGATTACAGGGTGGTCTAACGGCGCTTATTGATGCATATGGCAGCAAGGAGGTGCAACACACACTCATACACACACACACACACACACAAACACTGATCACTGCAAAAGAAAACATTGCAGTTTACTGCCCCCTGTCTTTGAAACTTAATGTGTGTGTAAGAGAATATTTGTCTTCATATGAAAAAAAATAATCTGTTTCAGTCCACACATTCTCTGCATTATCATGTACACAGAAATGAGGCAAAAATGAAATGTTGTTTTTTGTTTTGACAATTTGTGCAAACTGGACCAAAAGATAAGGCATACACTCACATCAAAGACTGATGGTTTATACTTTAAGCTTTTAAAATAAATATCAAATTTCATCAAGTTCATTATTGTGCTGTGCTCAGCTTGACCGAACCCTTCCCCTGCGTCTGAAAAACTCCATTGTTAATGTCATAAAATGTATTTTGTCTCTCAGAAGTGTTTGTGTGTGAGTGAGAGAGAGAATGAGAGAGAGAGAGAGGGGGGGGGGGGGGGGTGTCTCTTAGTGCACAAGGGGAAACCTGATTTTGGCAGGACATCCTGTAAGATATAATTACCCTTCCCTTATTAGGTTCCTGAACTGGAGAACACAATAGCCTCCATCTGGAGATAAGGAAATGACCAGAAATGCACATTATGTCAAATATGAACTGATTAATACTTATCAGGCAGGTTGCAATCAGCTTTCATGCAATTTACAGTAATATTCAACCAAACAGGAGACTTGGATAAAGAAAGGTAGCCTATATAAAGATATGCAGGCTTAAACTTAAATATAAGCTTAAATATAAATGTGACAATTGTATATTAATGTCATCATTGGTATGATTTTTGTCACATTTGGATCTACAAAAAATTACTTAGAAATATTTTACATTTTACATATCTTATATTTATGTACCCATCTTATCCAGTACTCTCGTACATTACAAGAATATATGATATAATTTTTATGATGATATATTTTTTATGAAATTATCCCCATCACAAGTAAAAAGGTAAGGTAAGGTTCTTAGTCAGTTAAAATGTCATATTTTTCATATCATATCATATTTTTAATTCAGATAAGGATTTTTTTCCCCCCAAAATACTCATTATTTCAAATTATTTAATAATTGCCACTTCAAAAACAGATGTCTTATTACAAAGGAACCTCAAAAATGTATTTCTTATTACAAAGGAACCTCAAAAACGGATGTCTTATTACAAAGGAACAAAGACAATGCAAGAACCAAAAGCTAAACATGGGAAGTGCTGGTCCTGTTATCAGAAAGCTCACAATTATTGCATTGTTCACAGTCTGATGAGTTTGTGTTAATATCATTGTTTACTTGAGATTTAAAAGGTACAAAATGTTTGCTCAGTCACCACACCAGTTTTGACTGTCAGCAACAATTGATTTGTTGGAAAGGCAATTATGGAATTCTTTCTGTGTTATTTTGCATCTCTGTATAGCATGAGCAGTCTGTCGATATATGAGATTTTGTGTAACCTATAGGCTATTTAAGAGTGATCTGATGAAGTGCTGGATATTAGGCACTTTGACATTAACACTACAGCCATTTGTAAATAACTGAAAAAACAGGCATCACTTTTAAATTCCAAATTCAATTTGCTATCTCATTCCCATTACTCAACCAAATTCTTTAACAAGACCTATGATATGCAACTATGGTTGCTGTCTGGCTCCTCAAAACAAAGGAGATATGAGCCTTTGTTCACATCAAAGAAGGTTAAATGAACAAAACATTTTTATTCTTTGTCAAGAAATTAAGGTATAGCCTATTGTTTCTGAAATCAATCTGTCTGTCTAAAATTCTATAGTTGTGCAGCTGTAATGTCAATTGCCTTACTTACACAATCCCTAGCTATCAGGGGCGTTCTTGGGAAATACAGAACACATTATTGAGTTCATATTGCCCCCTTGTGGTTATTTGTAGTATTGCAGCCCATATATTGAAATTATACTATTGAAGACATTGAAACACATAGGTTGTCTCTCTCTCTCTCTCTCTCACACACACACACACACACACACACACACACACACACACTGTTGAATTTAGTTTGGTCATAACAGCCGTCAGATTCTGAAATTTCTGCATATTTCAGTCAAGTGTCATTTCAGGGCCATATCAAATTGGCTCTAAATGAGGCTGAACTCCATTACATCTGAAAAGATGACAGATACTGTAGCTCTGATAATGAGGACCTTGAAGTTCAAAAATACTCTCATTACTCACAGACTGGCAGATGCCATTCAGAATTCAGCCCAGATAACAAAGCAGCCAGTGGGGAGAGACTGCGTGGGCTTCTGTGACTGCCTTGGTCTGTTAAGATGGAAGGATCTCAGCAAACACCTCTTTTCCAGACCCTACAAGAATGAAAGAATGAACTACTAGTATGCAGGAAGGATAAAAAGTATATGTATGAGGAAAAAAAAAATAAGGAATGAATTTAATGGGAAATGCCAGATTCTGTACGTGTTTGTTTTAATGCTTGTCATAACAGCTAAAATGATGAGATCTCATTAACAACTCATGGGTCATTTCTCCCCTTGTTGGCATTCTTGTTCCCTATCAATAGGAGGCAGACTTCCTTTCCTGTACTATCGTCAGTGTCTTAAATAAACACACGCACATGGCCTCCCAGATAGCCACCCCCCAACACACACACACACACACACACACACACACACACACACACACACACACACACACTCCACACCCCCATCCCAACACCAGTGAACCACTAAATCCCTCCCCTGCAGAAGATGTTACTCTGGTGGAACTTTTAATGCATCGCTCTCCGGTTACTGCTCCCTCAAGCGCACGGCACAATCCTCCAGCCAGCCGCAGTCTGCACACAAACCACTTCCTCCTTCAGTGAGGGGAAAGAGTCCGGGGCCAGAGCCCAGGCAGAGGCAGGAGAGAGAGAGAGAAATGGAGACAGAACAGACGCAAGAGGGGTTAGTTAAAGAGAACAGGACCAGGATTACTCAGCATTTCTCTTTTCTTACAGAAACACATCTTACAGAGTTTGGTGTTGCCTCGTGTGTTGGCTGCATATGGTCTGGAGTGGAGTCAAGGGGGCCTCTCATCTAAGTACAGCATGAGTGACAAACTGTCAGACAGAGAGAGAGAGAGAGAGAGGAAGAAAGAGAGAGACGAGAGAGTGTTATGGAGCAAGTTTGCTCTCCACACACACAACTGCATACTTACAGTCTGGTCTTTTTGTCGGTCTGACATTTTTCCACTGCGTCTCCTGTTGCCTTTTGCGTTGGTTTCCCATTATCCTTGCCCCAGCCGCAGCTCCTGCCTGCATCCCCTGTCAGGACGACGTTCTCACACAGTTTTATTATTTCACCTGCTGGTCATAGAGGCAGCTGATTTATGCCGGTTTTCCGTGGAAAAATCCCCAGTGTGACTCCAACCTCTCGCCTCAGTTGGGTTGCAATGCAGAATGATACATTAAGTATAGCATTCCACTCATGGCGTTTTCACTTCTCTCAAAGCCATTATTCGTTCACCTCATCATGGTATTGCATGGTCCAGTCAGACAACACTTTTGTTGAGTAATGATGCCTTTAGAAAAAAAATACACAAAAAAAACACCAACTGCTGACGGCCAGACAGTCTGTGTGAAAATCAAACATTCTTGCGGAGCTTCAAGGGTGAAAGATATCTGACTGGGTATAAATTTGTCTTCAGGTACATTTGTCTCTTTGTACCAAAGTGGAGATATTGACTCGGCTCAGTCACATCATCTATGCAAACAGAGGCAGTCGGGAAAACAACACATTCACACTGAAGAGATGTATGACACTATAAAGACGCATGTGGTAGCACTTAAGAAGTTCAGAATTCTCCCTTTAATGCAATAGCAGAGAAAAACAAAAGGATCAAGATCTTGCCTCGAGCAATCTGTCAAAGAACAACATTAAGTACTGGTAATTCACGAGTGAGGTGTTCACACGATTAGTTGCTGTGCCATATCGCCATTACAAAGTCAGACAGGCAACAAACACCAAAGCAAGTTTAGAAGATTATGAAAGAAGATTATGGGTTTCTTAGCTTTCACTATGAGCATTGTTACCACTTGAAACAGCAGCACTGTGTGTTACAAACTCATCTCAGTGTAGTGAGATGAATATGTTTTGAGTTGGGTTACGACGATCACCTGTTTTTCTTTAGTCTGCAGCAGTACTGTTGTTTGTCAAAAGATAAAACTAAATAAATGAAGTCAAATTCAAGCATGTGCATATCTCTGTTTGTTTGCTGTTTGTCCGTCGATGTTGGTGGGCCTGGATGGTCCGCAGCTTTCATGCAGGATTCCTCCCATCTGGACTTGCCATTGCAAAACACCCTCTCTGTATATGTATATGTATGTGTGTGTGTGTGTATGTGTGTATGTGTGTGTGTGTGAGAGAGAGAGAGAGAGAGAAAGAGAGAGTGTGTCTGTCCTGGCCTTAAAGAGACGTGGGAGCTAACACTAAGTCCCACTCTCTTGCTTCAATTAGGGCTGCTTCAGCCGCTGCTTACACAGCTCACAGGCCAGCCTTTACTCCTCATTCCACAGCTTTCCATTAACAAGCCTGAGCTTACCATAAAAAAACAGGCATCCCCCTTGAACCGCAACAACATACCACCAGAGCAGCTGGTCTCCAAACCATTAATTTAAATGCTGCAGATGATTACCTTTATCTAAAAAAAAAACAAAGGCATGAGTTTGTTCTCTTTTGCTGGTTTTACACATGAGCGTTGAGACTTTCATCACAACTATAGAGACTGTCCCTTACCTGTCTTCTCATGCCGGCACTCAACATGGCAGAGGCCTAGTTCATAGTTTCCGCTCCTGCACTTAAGGACCATCTGTACAGTGTTTTATATTCTCTCTGCAATCATAATGATGCTTGGTCGGTCTCGTAATTGCCTACAGATTTTGATTGTCTGATCATTGCCAGCTGGTAAGTAAACACTTGTTCCTACAACCTGTGAGTATGTTGACCGATAGAGACCATGTATGTGTGTATGTTGACCGATAGAGACCATGACCATGCATTTTTTGAGGTTTTCTTAGAATGATGTTTTGTCTCTGATGCAAATGCAAAGGGAACACTGGTTGACATGTCTTTAAAGACTCCAGAGTTTCCAGACACTGATGTCAGTGAAAACTGAACTGAGACAGATAGATAGATAGATAAATAATGCTATTATCCCGTAGGAAATTCTGGTATTGTGAAGCTTCCACAACATGGCATACATATGACATACATACATTATAAAAATACAGAGAATAAATCCTATTATGTGTGTCTTTTAGGGTACTAATTTGGTTGGTGTGGAAGTAGTGTGGAATGTGTAGAAGGATGCTATGGTAACCCTAGTGCAAAAGTGTCAGCCTAGTGCAAGTATAATTAAAAAAAACTATTTAAGCTGTTAAGGGAGCAGTGCAAAGGTTTAGTCCAGTCCTTGATATATAGACAAGAGGAACTGAAAATGAAAAGATGTTGTAATAGGATGGGGTGGGGTGGGGTGGGGGGTGGGGAGTCTGTGCAATGGGCTAATATAGCCCAGTAAGAGTCCAGTCTTGGCTTGGGTAGGGTAATTTAAAAGAGAAAAAGAGTAGACCAGACATAGAACATGGGGTGACTGTGCGATATAGAATCAAGTAGACCAATCTATCTCACACCTCCTCTGTGTGGCATTGTACAGCTGTATGGCCCGTGGGACAAAGGACCTTCTCAGTCTGTTAGTTGAGCATGTCAGGGACAGGAGTCTGCCACTGAACATACTCCTCGGTCTGGAGAGTGTGTGCTGGGGTTGATGATCATTGTCCAGTATAGATATCAATCTCAGGATCCTCTTTTCTGCTCCTGATGTCAGTGACTCCGGTTTCATGCCAACAACAGAGCCAGCTGTTCTCACCAGTCAGTTATACAAGTGTTAAATCCAGCTAACAGCTGGAACTCAATATATCTTATAGATATTGATGTATCTATTTATATATATAGCTTTGTAATCAACCAGTACAGACGACCCAAGAGCACGTTGGATCACCAACAGTTTATTAAGGATAAGAGGGGAAAGGGAGTGTGTGGATGCTCTTCGAGTGGCGGTTAACCGGGGCAGGAGAGCTGAGCGTTCGTCGCAGACAGGCAGCAGGTCAGGAGCCGGGGCTGGAGAGCAGAGTGTAGGTCGTGGACAGGCAGCGGGTCAGGAGCCGGGGCTGGAGAGCAGAGCGTAGGTCGTGGACAGGCAGCGGGTCAGGAGCCGGGGCTGGAGAGCAGAGCGTAGGTCGTGGACAGGCAGCGGGTCAGAAGCCGGGGCAGCAGAGCAGAGGTCATGGACAGACGGAGGATCAGAAGCCGGGGCGGCAGAGCATTAACCAGGGACAGACGGTGGTCGTTACCAGGAGAACAGTGTGGTGGTCAATCGGTCCAGGGTCATCAACGGGAAGCAGTCAGGCTGGTAACAGGAAACAAAGGACGGGGCAGGCAGGGAAACAGGACAGGAATATGGGAACAGACAGGCGACAGAGACACAGGATTTATACGGAAAACAGGAATCGGGAACAGGAGCAGGAGTCAGGGTCTTTAAATGCTTGCCTTGCGTGAGTAGCAGTAGGTTCGCGGACGGTCTGACGGGGAACACTGAAAGACAGGGGTTTAAATACACACTAGAGACAACGGTTACGTGATGATTGAGCCAGAGTAGCGTGAGTGAATGGATGGGGCAAGTGATCAGGGAGAGACCGGGAGACAGTGACAGACAGACATGACAAGCTTATTTCTGATAATCACCTCCTAGTTAGCATGTATAGTATAGTTTTTAGACTCCATGACAGGTCCCTCATGACAGCTGACACACAGTCACTCATTCCCTGATACATCCTCAGAAAATGCCAATATTATTGCATATGTTCAAGGCCGCATACATTTACAACGTAGGCGTTTGGAAATCCTAGCCTCAAGTTGTCCTAAGTTCAGTCGGTTCCACTCAGGCTTGTTGCCCTCCCTGAACTTAGCCTCCATATGCTTTCAGCTGAACAAACCATTCTGACCTCTGGCTTCAAATACTGTGACAAGTTTCCTGGCGCTGGGGAATGACAAAGAAAGTGTTCAAAGCAAACCTGATCCAGACTGATGGTTTGTGCCTCCAGTGGCCCAATGAATGGCGCTCTCTTTCCTTAATGTCAAACAGGTATGTTTACCTTTCCCTGACACAGTCTGAGGGGCTAGATTCAGGCACAGCACCAAGGGACCAGACACAGCATAGTAGGCCCCAATCCCTCTCTACCTGATGGCCTTTGGACAGAACCCTGTTCATAAATCATGGTGCGGTAATCGAAAAGTAGAGCTTCTCAGCTGGGGTTTCCAGCTAAACAACCAAATTCCAGGACGCCGGCTCTGTTTGGCAAGACCAGAGCAGAAGTCTGCCAGCCATATTTTATTCTCTTTTCTTAAAGGTGCCTCTGAATGTTTTCCAAGCCCCCCTTTTCTTGCTTTCTATTTTAGGAAAGAGTCTGTTCTTTTTCAAGCATCTGTGACGTTGATGATGTGATTATTTTTACCCATTCCCTGGCATTTTTGCCATAGTTGTGGTGACTGAGACACAAGTCCAGGAAAGTGATATAATGAAAGTCTCATTTCAAAATTGAAAATAACTCAAGTTATGTCATGTTTGTCACCTTGTCTTCTTCTTTGAAAAGTATAATTGTTGCTGTCCTTTGGTTTGTAAACAAATCCACACTTAATGTCACGATCATTGGAAGTTACCCAAAAAAATGCAACCTCAGGAGGGAACTCCATAGTTTAAAAAATCCAGACTTGCATATAATACCTTTAAATACTTACATTCATTTAATGTAAATTTCATTTGGGTTGAGTTTCTTAAACTTTTTACACATCAGGGAAATCTATTTAGGCCCTGTTTACAGACTGTTCTGGATCAAAAGTTTCTCAGACATGAAGAAAATTGGTTAAGTGTTAACATGTTTAACCCATCAGTAACCGTACAATGGAAACAACATTTGACCACATTGGAAATGTCGAAGTATAACACTTTTATACCACAGTCTAGGCTAAGAATGTTTTATTAAATTTGCCATGGTGACATTGCCAGGTGATAAGGTAATGAGACTGAACCTTGTTAGTAGTGAGAAAACTGATTTACTTTGATGTCGATTGCATTTATAATATACTTAGCCATTAAATTAGCATGTTAGCTCAACATTGATTGTCGGTACTTTCTATTGCAGAACATGTAAGGGGTTCAGGTTGAAAGACACTGTATTTTTCCTTTTATGCATACTCTTGGCACTGAGTAATGAATAGACCTTTATTTTGGCATCCTATTTTCCTTTTTCCTGTTTTAGAGCTGTTTTCCCATAGTGCTGCTTTGAATTGACTGACATACAGATTCTATATAGCTGCAGTTTTTTTTTTTTTTTGCTGCAGTTATTGTTTGGTTTTATAACTTCACTGTTAAACTAAACATGGCATAGTATGAAAGCCTACTTGAAGGCAAACAGGGAGGTTTCATTCCTTTGTTTATAAAGTTGGTTCCCTGGTCACGTCATATCCTTTTTCCTAGATTTCATTCCTTTGTTTATAAAGTTGGCTCCCTGTCCACGTCACGTCTTTTTTCCTCATTGTTTGATGGCAGTAACTGTTGTTTGTGATTGTACCTTCCATGGAGCTTCAGTCAAAATTTCACACATTCAAAATAACTTTCCTATAGTTCTAAGAGAAATGTTTAGTTTTAGTTTCTGTGTCTAATACATTATGTTTAGTGTGGAGCCCTGGAGGTGTTTTATTAAAGGATGTTTTATTAAATTGCGTGCTCAGTTCACTAACCTATGTGCATTAATGGCAGTGGTGGTGTGGTTGCTAAGGTACCTGTGTCACCACCCTGTTTTGTCTACCTCTTTTTCTTCACGTTCTCTCCCTGTCTACTTCACTAACGGGCTTCATTGGTTTCAATCATTCTATCTCACTTCCTCATTCTCTGTTAATCACTGGATCCCTTTCACCTGTCCTTACTGATTGCCCCCACCTGTGTCTTGTTTTCCCCGATTGCCCTGGTTATTTATTCCCTCTGTTTTCCTTCAGTCCCCGTCGGTGAATTAGCGAACCTGTACGCGATTACTGCTGAAGGCAAGCCAACAATTCTGACTCTCTCTGTTTCGTTGTTTCCCCTGATTGTTTACCCATGTTTGTTTTCCCACAAGGGTTCTGTTTTCCCGGTCTGTTTCCCGTTCTGTCCCTGTTTGTTTTTGCCCTTAAAGATCGTCTGCCTGTTGCCGAACTCGGACTGCCTGGGACCTACGCCTCTGCCTCTCTGCCTTTGTTACTGACCCGCTGTCTGGACACGACTTGTTCTCCGTCTGCCTCTCCTGGTTTCCGAACCGTGATTCTGTCCTCGACTACGCTCTTCGTCCCAGCCCTGTTGTCTGACCCGTCGCCTGCCTACGACTCTCGCCTGCTCTCCTGTCTTGGTTTCTGACCCGCCGCCTGCCTGTGACTCTCGCCTGCTCTCCTGCCCCGGTTCCTGACTCACCACCTGCCTGACCACGAGTGCTCCTACCTGCCCCTCCCCGCTCTGCACTCTGCCTACTCCTCCGCGCCGAGGGCGCTCTCACAGAGCACATCTACACTCCAATTCCCCCTAACCCTTAAATAAAGACTGTTGCAACTCGCTGCAAAAGTAGTCCATTCTGTCTGTTTCCTTGACAGAATTCACCGACCATTCAATATGGACCCCGCGTGTGTTGCTCCGGAGGCAGACTCAACTCCTCAGCAACTAGAAAGCACCGAGGAGAGCATCCACCGGCTGTCCGCCAATGTTGCGTCTCTTCTGCAGATCAGTCAATACCAACATCAGCAGTTTCAGCAGCAACAACAAATTATCCAGGATCAACAACTGCAGATCCAGCAGGCGCAGCAACAACTCGCCCGGGTGATTCAATTACTTGAGACGCTGGCGCCATCTCCTGGTCCCCTCCCGAACATCCCTGAAGTCGGCTCACCGCTCACACCGGCTTCTGCGCCTCCTCCTGTCCCGTCTGCTGCAGCTCCCCCCGCACCAATCAGCGATCGCCCAGCCGGTTTCTGAACCCCGAATTGGCTCCTTGGAACGTTTTGACGGGAATCCATCTCAGGTCAGACCATTTTTGATAAACTGCAGACTTTTCTTCACCCTCCAACCTGTGACGTTTGCTACTGAGGCGGCCAAGGTAGCTTTCGTTATCACCCACCTGACGGGCCGGGCGAAGCTATGGGGAGCAGCTGAATTTGAGCGGCAGACCCCAGCTGAAGGTCTTCGAGATGGACTCTTCCTCCACCGAAGCTTCCCGTGCTCTGATGAGCATCCGGCAGGGCCATAGGCCGGTTGCGGATTATTCCATCGATTTCCGCACCTTGGCCCTCTGGAGCTCATGGAACATGGAAGCCCTGGTGGACGCCTTTGTGCAGAGCTTGGCGGACTATATGAAGGACGAGTTGGTTTCCCATGAGATCCCGCCGACCCTGGATGAGGTCATCGCTCTGGCTAACCGTATTGATCACAGAGTCCAAGCCCGACGCAGAGAGAGAGGGCACCGCTTTCCTGACCATACTCTCAGCCCTGACCAGTACCAAGAGGAAGTTCGAGTGGACCCCGGCAGCCGATCAAGCCTTCCTCACCCTCAAGACCCTCTTCACCACGGCCCCCATCCTCCAAATGCCCGACCCCAGTCTTCAGTTCATTGTCGAGGTAGACGCCTCGGATGTGGGAGTCGGGGGGGTGTTGTCACAGCGTTTGACCTCGGACTCTAAGCTTCACCCGTGCGCCTTCTTCTCGCGCCGACTGTCGCCAGCAGAAGGTAACTACGACATAGGGGACCGGAAGTTGCTGGCCGTCAAGCTCGCCTTGGAGGAGTGGCGTCACTGGTTAGAGGGGGCGATGGTCCCTTTCTTGGTGTGGACGGACCACAAGAACCTTGAATACATCCGCTCCGCTAAACGCCTGAACCCTCGTCAATCCCGCTGGGCCCTGTTCTTCTCCCGGATTAACTTCACCCTGTCTTACCGTCCCGGGTCCCGAAACCTCAAACCTGACGCCCTTTCCCGCCAGTTTCAAAAGGAGGACACCTTTTCCCAGGGTCCTGCATCAATCCTGCCCAGTTCCTGCATCGTGGGGTCCCTGACCTGGCAGATCGAGGATCGGGTGCGGGAGGCCCAGCGTGTGCCCTGATGACCGCCTGTTTGTCCCGGAGAATCTTCGTTCTGAAGTCATTCAGTGGGGGCACAGTTCCCGCCTAGCATGTCACCCGGGCGCCTCTCGCACCTATCAGCTTCTCGCGCAGCGTTTCTGGTGGTCCACCATGAGGGCGGACATCCAGAACTTTGTCCGGGCCTGTCCGGTCTGCAGTCAACATAAGTCCTCCAACCGTCCACCTGCCGGACTTCTCCAGCCCCTGCCGATCCCCACACGCCCCTGGTCCCACATCTCGCTGGACTTCGTCACCGGTCTGCCTGCCTGAAAACGGAGATCCTCACAGTGGTAGATCGCTTTAGTAAGATGGCCCATTTTATCCCCTTGCCTAAGCTCCCCTCTGCCCGTGAGACTGCTAAGGAGATGCTCCATCACGTTTTCTGCCTCCACGGCATCCCCTCCGATATCGTCTCTGACCGTGGTCCCCAGTTTACCTCCACCTTCTGGAAAGAGTTCTGCCACCTACTGGGGGCCACGGTTAGTCTTTCCTCCGGCTTCCACCCCCAGTCTAACGGGCAGACCGAGAGGATCAACCAGGAACTGTAAAAGGCTCTTCGTTGTACGGCCTCCAAAAATCCTCTCACGTGGTCCCAACAGCTCCTTTGGGTGGAGTATGCCCACAACTCCCTATCCTGTTCTGCCACCGGTATGTCTCCTTTCCAGTGCGTGTATGGTTACCAGCCTCCCCTGTTTCCCAGCCAGGAGAAGGAGGTTTCATGTCCCTCAGCCTTGGCTAACGCTCGCCGCTGCCGCCGCACCTGGGCACAGGCTCGCGCCACTCTCCTTCGAACAGTCACCAGTTACTCAGCCGGAGCCAACCGCCGTCGGGTCCCTGCTCCCTCGTATCGGGTGGGTCAGAAGGTGTGGCTCTCGGCCAAAGACCTCCCGCTGCAAGTGGAGTCGCGCAAGCTGGCCCCCCGGTTCCTGGGTCCATTCCCCATTGAGCGGGTAATCAGTCCGACGGTGGTCCGGCTCCGGCTTCCCAGCAGCATGAGAGTACACCCATCCTTCGATGTTTCAAGAATCAAACCTGTCCATAACTGCCCATTGGTGCCGGCGGTACCTCCACCTCCGGCTCCCCACCTCCTCGACGGTGGACCGGTATACACCGTGTGCAGTCTACTCAGGTCCCGTCTGAGGGGCTGTGGCATCCAGTACCTGGTGGACTGGGAGGGTTACGGGCCAGAGGAGAGATCCTGGGTCCCCGCCAGCAGGATTCTGGACCGGTCCCTAATCACTGATTTTCACCAGCACCATCTGGATCAACCATCTCTCCGTCGGGGCCGGCCAAAGGGTACCCGTCGCACTGCCAGCACAGTCCCTGATCCTGCACCAGCTCCGATCCTGCCCTCCAATGGAGATGGTCCCCAGGCATCCTCCGGGGATGAGGCCGAGGCGTCAGATCGCTCCGAGGAGTACTAATCCCTCCACCAGGTTTTCCCCCTCCACCCACCCCGGGATGGTGTTATCTTTTGGGACTTCTGGGGCCGTCCCTTGGGGGGGGGGGGTCTGTCACCACCCTGTTTTGTCTACCTCTTTTTCCTCACGTTCTCTCCCTGTCTACTTCACTAACGGGCTTCATTGGTTTCAATCATTCTATCTCACTTCCTCATTCTCTGTTAATCACTGGATCCCTTTCACCTGTCCTTACTGATTGCCCCCACCTGTGTCTTGTTTTCCCCGATTGCCCTGGTTATTTATTCCCTCTGTTTTCCTTCAGTCCCCGTCGGTGAATTAGCGAACCTGTACGCGATTACTGCTGAAGTCAAGCCAACAATTCTGACTCTCTCTGTTTCGTTGTTTCCCCTGATTGTTTACCCATGTTTGTTTTCCCACAAGTGTTCTGTTTTCCCGGTCTGTTTCCCGTTCTGTCCCTGTTTGTTTTTGCCCTTAAAGATCGTCTGCCTGTTGCCGAACTCGGACTGCCTGGGACCTACGCCTCTGCCTCTCTGCCTTTGTTACTGACCCGCTGTCTGGACACGACTTGTTCTCCGTCTGCCTCTCCTGGTTTCCGAACCGTGATTCTGTCCTCGACTACGCTCTTCGTCCCAGCCCTGTTGTCTGACCCGTCGCCTGCCTACGACTCTCGCCTGCTCTCCTGTCTTGGTTTCTGACCCGCCGCCTGCCTGTGACTCTCGCCTGCTCTCCTGCCCCAGTTCCTGACTCACCGCCTGCCTGACCACGAGTGCTCCTACCTGCCCCTCCCCGCTCTGCACTCTGCCTACTCCTCCGCGCCGAGGGCGCTCTCACAGAGCACATCTACACTCCAATTCCCCCTAACCCTTAAATAAAGACTGTTGCAACTCGCTGCAAAAGTGGACCATTCTGTCTGTTTCCTTGACAACCTGGTACTGAAATGAGTACTGAATTGATCTATAATTCCTTAAATATCATGCACAAAACAGAGTAATCTGTAAGCCAGTTGCAGAAAACAGTACCAATGAATGGATCCAAGTAAGTTACATACTAAACATGCAAACTTGAGAAATTTGGATGCAGTTTCCCAAAAGAGGATAATAATTAGCCAATGATTGTTTACCACATGAGACCATCCACAGCAAAACAAATCTCATTAGTCTCAAGTCTCATTATTTACTCACCAATTATGACTGAAATGTGGTACACAAAACATGAAACATAGATGTCTTTAATGTAAAGTAAGAAGACGTTTTTAATTGCAGACATGAGATTTTAACTGAAATTGTAGCATTAAACTCTAACCAAAACTCTTGCTAGTGCAGCAAATACATTATTCATGTAAACAACTGTTTCAATTTGAAGGAAAATATACATCCATAGTTTAACAATAGACATTGTTGGCATAATTGATGACAATGATAAGAATTAATGACACAATTGGGCGGTGGTTTGGGTTAAGGAACCTGGCTAACATGCTAAGTAGCCTGGAAATTGTGGGTTCAAATCCTGGCTGCCAACATTATGCCCTTGAGCAAGGCAGTTAAGCCTATAAGTTCCTCTGGGGGGACTGCCCCTGAAGTAATTGATGAATGTAAGTTGTTTTGTATAAAGGCACCAGCCAAATGCATAAATAAAATAAATAAATAATAAATCATGCAGTTGCATTGATTGGTTATGAATCATATGAAGCCTGCCTCATCAAAGATTGCCGAGAGGCTACTCGCCACATGCTGGATAGGCACATGTGATGTGTATCTCTGATATTTTAGCTGCATAGTTAATGCACTCAGTGGCCAGATGGGCCTTGGAGCAGTGCACCTGGGTTCCCAGGCTAGTGCTTTTCAGGCGCGGAACCAATTTGCACAGTGCATGTCCTTGATGACTTCTGGGAATGATGTTCTGACCAATTTGTCCGATGATCATATACCATCAATATAAATTTGAAGATGATACCAAAACTATAAGCATACACAAAGACAGAAGAAGACAGCTCAAAATGTTCAGCAGACACAGGGATATACTGTGCTCTATCACACTGAGCACGTCCTCCCCTTTACTGCTAGATGTAATACACAACCTCCTCAATCGTAACAAACGCTGAAAGACAGCAAGAGGAGCTTAGCTTGGTATTCAAGTGCCCAAATTAAAATAAATAATTATGCCGGAGTTGGTTGAAAACTAATAATTACATGCAGAAAATCACAGACTTTGTGGTTTTCCAAGGAGATGCATGAAAGAAAAAAAATGCAGTTATTTAAAATCATTTCCCTCGTCATGTTTTTCCATTACTCTATGTCCAAACATAAGCAGGGGCTAAGAGAAATGGCAGTACATGTTCCCTCTCGAGACAGAAGCTGACTTTTGACTTGAAGTTGAAGTTATTGCACAAGAACCACAGTACTACACACTCCCCCTCACCTCAAATGATATAAAGTCAGGGTCAGGCTACTGTTTATAATGTGGCATGTGAATGGCTCTGAGAATGAGAAGATTCTGAGTCTCTGACATACCATTTCTACTAGGAAGGCACGGTTTCTTTTTTGGTACTGGTTTTATTGGTTTTCTTCATGGTGATGTGTTTTTCTTAGTGTTTAGACTGGTCGATTTTGTGATAATTCGTTCAGATCTCAGCTGGGTGTCAGGAGGCTTGTGCTGCAGTTGTGTGTCGGTATGTTGGTGTATTTGTAGAGATGGTGTGTTTGTTGAGTTAGCTTCAGTATTAACTGTGTGCCTTGCTCAGACTGGGGTGTGCGGTTTCATTTTCCACATTACTCTATCTGCCTGTGTTGCTACTGGCACCGTGAGGCTGCCCTGTCTCCTGCCAGATATCTGGAAAAGTAAGAATGACTCACCCCGCAGACTAGACCATTTCTTGCTTTTCTAATATTTATACTATAGTCCTCAACCATTTTTCACATTATAATGAACTTTCCATTGGTACCAGCTCTCAAACAATTAAATGCCACTGCTGCAATGCTGTTCGCTAAGCTAAGTTGCGAGTAGCCGCATTAAACGTGCACATAAACTAACTAGAGCTGAGCAGAAAGTTTGAAGAGAGGCTGGTTAAATGCCCTGCTGGCAAACACTCATGAGTCATGGAGTCCTTCCACCAGCATCGTTAATGGCCCTTTCCTTGCTTGGGGTTTATGGCTCCTCTGACAATACAACACATGGCCAAATTGTGTGTGTGTGTGTGTGTGTACTGTGGACCTCCATGATTGGGCTTGTCACTGTAGAGAGGACTGCTGTATTACACATGCTCCAGTGCGGTCAAGTATGTTCAATTAAAGTTTAGGAGCCAGTGAATAAATTGTGTGGTTTCAATGGAGTTGGACAAAATGATAAGCAAAGCTGCAGGGTTCTTTCCATGGGGGTAAATTAGATTAGTCTCTCATCGTCTTTTAAAATAACTTTTTCTCTGCTGGGGTGGTGCCATGTCATGTTGATGTATAGTCAAGCTATTCAGGTAGTGGGGACCAGATAGGGGAAATACGGGGAAACTGCAAATAAGATGATGCAGTTGCTGCAGATTAATGCAGAGATTTAGGTTAATTTACCAGCTTCATAGTCACTTCAATGATTAAATGGCTCATTACGGGGTGAATGAAGGCTCTCTCGGCTGCCTCTAGTGTAGATTTCACAGTTAGTACACTTGCAGGATCTGAAACACAGAGTCAGAGGAAAGCATTTATTACCAGCTTGTCAGTCAACATAATGTGTGAAAATGATCATGGCTGCTTCCTATCCTCTGGTTCCAGTTCAGATGTATTGGTGAAAATGTACAATATTGATGCAATTTTTAAAAAAAATCAACAACTGTAGGGGAACTTTGGAGGTAAAAATCACAGTCTTGCCTAGTATGTCTTCAATGTCATTGTTAATGAGCAAATTCTTAGATTTAGTAGACATGTCTGACATGAACCAGCAGAGAAAGATGCTTGCCCGGAGAGCTTCTTTTACAAATTACTTGTCAACTAAATAGCCGGGGCTTACAGTCATGTATTCAGTTTTGGTTGCTTGGTAGCTTATATTCAGTCTTTGTAGTTTGCAATAGGAGGGAAAATGAACAGTATATTGTCACACTTCACTAAACGTTAGTAGATAGTTCCATTGACTACTGTGAAAACTAATTGTTGCGGCATACACAACAGAAATTCACCACTTCAGTAACATACCTGTTAAAACCTCTCTGCAGTAACATACCTGTTATAACCTCTCTGCAGTAACATACCTGTTATAGCCTCTTTATAATGCACATATAATTCCATATGGGATCCTCTCAAACCTACTACAGATACAGCATCGCGGCAGTGCTGTTTAGTTTCTAATGCTCCTCAGTTTGTTCTGATTTACTCATGTTTAGCTATGGTACCAATTGTTTGTTCATTTCTGAGGTCTATAAGACACCAAATGTACAACAAAGGAACAGGTGATTATCTTCATATAATCTTTAGAGAGTCCAAAAGTGGTCATTGCTAAAATAGGTTTGTATGTTTGTGCCTTAATTCCACTGGAAAATGGCCATCATCCAACTGCTTATTTCAGTCAGGCAAGAAGACCACAAAAAAGCTAAACATTCTTGATGTCATCTCTCGACAAACATATTATGACAAACAGCTTCCAGAAGCAAGCGTCAGGATCTGGTCAAGCTGGTTTGGTTACCATGAGTGTAAAGACAAAACTCTTTTATCTCCCCTTAGTGGCTTCTCTCAGGTGTCCTGGGAGCAACCTCAGTCTGTCAGCTAGCCAGCGACTGACCACTTCTCCATCGCCATGAGAGGCAGGATGTGTGTGTGTGTGGACCTCATCCTGCTGTCTCGTGAACTCAAGTATAGGCATTAGAAGCATAAAAGGAAGACTCTGTGAAGCAGGGTCTGAGTGATTGCGAAAACGTCAGCCTCAACCCCAAAACCACTGCATTCTTTCAAGCCAGAGTTTTTGTCAGTTACATATTCACTTCCCCAGCCCATCTTTGTGCATGGAGTCGATTTACATGTTCTCACTCAAGCCCTCAAGAGACCAATAACTCCCATCAGATTCCTGCAGAATGAGTTCATCTCACCCAAATGATCAAAACTAAAATGTATTTTTAAAATAAAAGTCATTTTCTATGTAGAATAATGTACCATTTACAGTGATGCATAGTACTTTACTGTGACTAAGGAAACTTCTCTCCTCTCATCTTCAGCTTTAGTGTGTTTGATATATTGAGCCTCATCAGGGAACCATGGGAAATTTTGGCCAGCCAGAGCAGGGATCAGAGCCGTATAGAGGAACGGATGTTTGTGTTGAATATGAACTGCATTATTAGGAGGGGGATCAAACTGTGTTTGGGATTTACTTGCTTTGTTGTTAGCCAGAAAATACATGTTTGATTCCAGTCTACTGTGGTGAGCTAGTCTTTTGTGTACTTAAACATATCCCAGGAGAATAACAGTCATTTCAAACATGTTTTTTCAGACATTTTTTTTCTTCTTTTTTTTTTTTACATAATATTCTCTCAGCGTTTCTTATGGAACGTCTGTGCCCTGATGGACTCTTTCAAAACAGCTTCCCTTTTTGTTCATTCCTTTGTCCTGGTTGTGCTGTGTTCTTGTTTGAGTTCTGTGGGTTGAGAATTACATTTTTTCCATGAAGTCCACCTCTGTTGGTGGTGACCATAAACAGAACGAGGCCTCTTGAAGCAGAGACTGTATAACGTAACAAAACAGGAACAGTAAATCCCAATGTCACTAATGGACACTAGTGCTGCTTTGAATCAAAAATTTTCAAACATCAGCTAAACTGAAAAAATGTATTATTTCAATAAGACCCCTGCTTGACAGAATTTATTTCACTACATAAATCTTTTGCTGTACATTCTCTGTCAGCTCTTGCTTGGCAGTTGTGCATGGAAACAACTTGGCCCAGATTTTTTCTAGTTACTGTAAAGACGTCTTCAAGAGGGGTTTCGTGTTACACCCATGTACAGCCAGCAAATACCATTTACTGGGGGAACTTACCAATTTGAGAATGTTGCTACTGAGAAACGTGGGCATATATGGGCCTAAGTAAAGTTGGCTCTGGACACATGCTTGCCTGTGAGGCAGCGCATCAGCCCTCATTCCTCCACTGGCATCTGCAGCCTTGACCGCAAACTGTCTATGGGGAAGAGCTGTCACTTACATCGCTCTGGCCTTCCAATGCCAAGAATCTGAGTTTACAGTTTACAGTGCTCTATTTCTCTCGTTGGGAAGAGGCCTGTCTGCTACTCCCAAGTGGGGGTATTGCCTGTGTCACTGGGTCACCAGTCTGGGGGCCAAACCTCTCGGGAGATGGAGAGCAGGGGGAGTGAATGGGTCATTGGGTCACTAGTGCCGAGCACAAGAGTCTCAGAGGGACAGCAGGCTAAGTGAATGTGTCATTCACTGTATTCACATTGTTCTCTGACGTCATGCTCAGGGTGGGAAGCTCAAAATTCTAAAGGAATAATTACAATTAATCTAAAGCGGCTTGCACACTGCTCGAACACAAAAACGAATGGTTTGGTCAGTTTGGACAGACAGTCCGTGTTTGTTTGTTACAGTCTGGCAAAGTCCGAAGAGTTCGGCATGTCAAGTACGGTCCGGTTTTAAAGTGTCCGTGCAGTGTGGACAAATTTCCAACAAACTCTAACAATCTGACCCCTTGTTTGATGTAGCCTATAGCTTCAGGTCAGGAATTTTATAAAATCACTAATGTAATCCATCACTCTCAACAAACTAATAAGCCATGTTTGTTGACTACATTCTTCTTACAAATTTTACAATTTTATGTCATAAAGTTCACAAAACCATTCACAGTACCCTAACCCTATCACAGATCTCAATGGAATTAATTTACAAGACTTGGAGAAATGGTCTACTATGACTAAGATACAGGTATTGTGGTTGGAACTCGGAAGGTCGGTAATAAAGTCTATCCCTAGGTGTGACCAGGGTCTCTGGGGTACTGGGAGCGGCAGGAGCTTACCTGCTGGTAACTGCCTGGGGGTCTTCGCCATCGCACACTCTGCAAACCCGGCCACATACTTCCGCACGTCACAAGCCATTCCAGGCCACCAGTACCGGTAGCGGATAAAATTAAACCTCGTAAAAACAGTGCCCACCGGGCCTGATGGGGGTTAAGCCTCCTGGCCTCCCGGAGGCAAGCCAAGTTCTTGATCCGTAGGCTTTGGAGGAGATTGGTGAGGGGGGAAACTAGAACGCTATAGTTCCGGATGAATCTCTGGTAGAAATTTGCAAATCCCAAGAGCCTCTGGAGTTCCTTTACTGTAGTGGGGGTTGGCCAATTGAGGGCTTCATCGACCTTCCCCTGGTCCATCTTGACACCCTGGGAGGAAATGTGATAGCTGAGGAACTGTACTTGATTGGTGTTGTTGAACGTGTACTTCTCTGTTTTCAAGAACAGGTGGTGCTCACGAAGCTTGCAGAGAACCAGTGATACATGATGCCGATGTTCGGTTTATTCCGGGAGTAGATCAAGATGTCGTCTATGTACACCAGAACAAAATTATGTAGATTCTCCCGGAACACCTCATTCATGTATGCCTGAAATACGGAGGGGGCATTGGCTAGTCCGTAGGGCATCACCCTGTATTCGTAGTGCCCACTAGGTGTAATAAAGGCAGTCTTCCACTTGTCCCCCTCACGTATTCGAATGAGGTTATAGGCACTTCGCAGTTCCAGCTTCGTGCACACCACTGCTCCATTAAGCTGTTCCAGGGCGGCTGGGACCAGGGGAAGAGGGGAAGAACCAGTACTTAATTGTGATTTTGTTCAAAGCACGGTAGTCAATGCAGGGCCTGAGATCGCCATCCTTTTTAGCCACGAAGAAAAAACTGGATGCGGCTGGGGACACGGACGGATGGATATATCCTTGGCTTAGACCCTCCTGAATATAGTCATTCATTGCCTTTTGTTCTGGCAGGGACAGGGGGTAAACTTTACCTCTAGGCACTGGTTCACCGGGCAGCAGGTCTATGGCACAGTCCCAGGGCCGATGTGGAGGGAGTTGTGCGGCACGCATGGGACAAAAAACATTGGAATAGTGCTTGTATTCATGAGGGACTACAGTGCTGAGTGCGGACTGTGGACTCTCAACCGAGGTTGTTCCCAACACCAGTGCGGAGTGTTCATGCGTGGACCTAGGAACAGGAAGACAAGACAGACACTGGGTGAAACATTCATCTCCCCATTTTAGAATTTCCCCGGTGGCCCAATTTACTGACGGGGTATGCTGTACGAGCCACGGTCGACTCAATATGACATCAACTGTGGCTTCTTCTAGTACAAGGAAATCTATACTCTCCTGCTGGCAGCACCCCACTTGGAGAGTAATTGGTCCTACAGCGTGTTGGATGGTTCGTTGGGTAATGGGGCAACCCACGTTGGAATGGACCGTGTAGGGGTTGGCGTAATCCCGACGTTGGAGCTGGCGTTGGCAGATAGCCCCCGCTATGAAGTTCCCCGTTGAGCCGGAGTCGAGGAGGGCCCGGGCTGGGAGGGAGACACCTGCTACTGTGAGAGTCAACGGCAATATCAAAGGAGATAACACAAAAGGTTGTAAACTAACAGAACTTACCAGGACGCGAGGCAAACGAACAGGGCATGTTCGGATAAGGTAACCCGTAGCGCCACAGTACAGACATAAGCCCTGCTCCATCCGCCTGCGTTGTTCGGTGGGACTTGATGGTGTCGATCTGCATAGGGGTCTCCAGACGGGCGATCTCAGGGGGCGAATCCAGGGTCACTTGTCGGGAACTTTGCATGGGTTCGTTGGGGTTCGGTTTGAGGCATCCCTCTATGCGGTGTGACACCCGGATGGCGAGTTGAATAAAACGTTCTAGACCCAATGAGTCATCATAGGCGGCCAGGTGTAACCGCAGAGCAGGATCAAGCCCTAGGCGGAACGTGGTGATGAGTGTGGGCTCGTTCCAGCCACTGGCCGGGTCCGGGAGCGTAGGGCGTACTCCATGATACTGCCATTACCTTGTCTTAGGCTGTACAACTGTTCTTGAGTCACCAGCAGGTGCCTGGAATACCTCTCTGAAGTGTTTCACGAAAACTTCAACTGACTGCGTGGTTGGTCCAGCCTGCTGCCACACGCTGTCTGTCCACTGCAGGGCTTTGCCGTCCAACCGCAAGATAATGTATGCTATCTTACCTCGCTCAGTAGGGAAGCGCGTGGGTCCATTTCGAGCACTAGAGTGCATTGTAGGAGAAACCCCTCATATACCTTAGAATCGCCCGAGTATGGTGGTGGATCGGGAGGGGAAGCGACTATATTGACTTGAGGCGCTGACTGAGGCAACAGGCTTTGACGTAGTTCTTCCATTAGGATTCGCAATTGATCTGGGGCTTCTGCCTCCATGGTAATAGGTCTGGCCTTCTGTCAGGCACAGACTAGACACGACTTGACTTTTAAACAAAAGGGGATTTATTTTCAAACAGATAAACTGAATACAACAAAAGTCAACGTCCGCTACAAATAGCAGAGGATAAGGAAATAACTATAACGCTCAGAAGTTTACGAAGGAACAAAATGTAACCAGGTAACAGAAGTATATAAGGTACAAATGAAAGCACATAATCTAAATAAGGGCTTTGACAATACCAAACATGGAGGAGTCCAGAAACGCGGAGAGCTAGACACACGGGAGAATCTCAGGAGACCAAGAATCATACGGCTGACTCGTGACATATCCTGGGGATGAATGACGAGGCCAGACATCAGGGAATCAGGGAGAGACACTTAAATAGCGTGGAGACCAGGTGAAACCAATCAATACACAGGTGAAGATGGACGTACATCAGGAAGTGACTGTGAACGGGGAAACGAGCTGTGAGTTTGGGAGGCAGAGTGAGGGGGCGTGGTTGTGGCCAGATTTGATGCAGACCTGACAATATCTGCAAACAATACAATAGTCGCATGCAATTTATAAACGTCTGAGTGGTAATTGATACTGGCCCCTGGTTCGGGCAAGCTCATATGAAAATCTGTAAAGAGTGTTATGACGTCACAATGTTCTCTGGGGTTTCATTCTTTTTGGGGGTGGTGGTAGTGTAGCAGTTAAGGAACCTAGCTGGCTAGCGTGCAAGTAGCCTGAAAATTTGTGGGTTCGAATCCCAGCTGCCACCGTTGTGCCCCTGAGCAAGGCACGTAACCCTAAGTTGCTCTAGGGGAGACTGGCCCTGAACAATTGATAGATGACAAAAATGTAAGTCACTTAGGATAAAAGCGTCTGCTAAATGCATAAATAAATTATTTTTAGTGTTGGCCAAGCTTCAGTATTGTGATTGAGGATTGCCAAGAAGACACGTTACATCAATGGGAAAGTTACCTAGTTGTCGAAGAAAATCAAAGTGTTTTATAAAACACTTTCATTAATCTTCTGCTACTTCCACCAATGATCAAGTCAAATTTCAAGAATGAGTGACGCTTGTAAGAATGGCATGGCTCCTCTCCTGCTCTATGGCAAGAGACTCGAAAGGGAACACGCTGAAATGCAGAATGCCCACGAGGCAGCACAAGAATTCAACAAATTTAGCAGTTTGATCTTAAACGTGAAGAACTGAATGAAATGCGCAAAGCTTTAGCAAATGATTCAGATCTCTTTATGTTGCAATCCCGACTGAAGGCATTGGAGACCCAAAATTCTGATTTCAATGACGAGTTGGAATCTCGTCTTAGAGAACTCACAACCCTCAGAGGTCTAAGAGAGGCAGTACTGTGTTCAGGAGGAGGACAGCATGAGGCAGAGAGATGCTGCTCTTGAAGAACTGAATTCGGCAGTAAACGAGCGCTCGGAGTTGGTCAAAGAATGGACTGAGAGAAAGGCTCAATTAAAAATGGAGATTACCGAGTCACTAGAGCCAGCGGAAGATACTCTAACATCTCTTGGTGAATGTCAGAATCTGGGTTTCTTTAAAACACAATTTCTTCCTAAACACCAATAGTATCTTTGAAGAACTAAGCCTGTGTAAAGACAAAGTTCAAGATGCACTGCCTAGGGCCTCAGAAACTGTGAGTTTTCCCAATCAGTAAACACTCTTTTTAAAAAACGCATAGCAATGCTTGAATATATTCTCTGGATTTGGGATTAGTTGTGACCTTTGTCGTTTTACAGGTACCCGCTGAGATTCCGCCAAAGTGGAGAACATCAGCGCATCTGAATCAGTTGATTCATACTGTAAGCTTCACGATCACACTGTTGTTCATGTTAGTGATGATCAGCACTTCCGTGCCCGTGTGCCAACCAGGAGCAGATGTTCCTTGCGAGGATCTACTATGAGATGCACTTCAAAGTGTGGTGCTGCCCTACTGTAACATTCACTTCCCTGGTGCTTCTGATAACTTGTTTTAGCAGACAGTATTTATTAAGACACTGACTTAAATATGGTAATAATAATAAAGTATGATGATGAAATGTAATCAATTGAGCCGTGTGAGTGTCTTGTGTGACCTTTGGTCCACAAACTATGATGATAAATTCATAGAGTGTCAAGGTAAAATCAAGGTAAAAGAACACAGTTGAACTCTCACAATGCTAAACCCTACAGAACTGTAGAGATCATGATCATTAAAATGAATAAATGAATCAATCTCTCCAACTGTGAGAATACCAAATGTCCCAAAACATATGAGCCCTAATGTAAGATAGACTATCATGTCAAGCTCAAATTTATGATGACTACATAGCGATAATGCACAGCAGGGGGTGTTGAATGTGGACTGCATTTGTGCACAAAAGTAAGCACACATTTGTGTTGGGATCCTGACATTAAATAAAAACATAGATTTTAGGCTAAATAAATACATAACCACAATGTCATTAGGTCTAGGCTAACCTAACCTAGTATCTCACATAATCTGAAGCAAACATACAGAGATGGACGAACTGTTGATGTATTAAAATATCATCAGCATTACATTGCTGAGCAGGAAGGAGTGACTGTCATTTGGTCACTAGGCTTCCTCTGAGTGCGGGGGCCAAGCATCTCAGGCCATCTGAGACCAAAGGGGAGTGACTGTGTCAGTGGGACGCCAACCCTCCTGACAGCATGACCCCCCAGCTGGTTATCTTGTTAAGGTTCATTCTGACCAAATGATGGCTGAAATTTAACTCTCAAAGAGAGATTCCCATACTCACAGGGGAATAGATGATAGACAGTAGCACACCCCCACCCCCATGCTTCTCCTTGGGAATAACTTTGCAGACAAAAAAAAAAAAAAAGATTTTGAGAAACAAACTGCCAAGCTCTCTCAGGGACCACAGCAATTGTAACAGAAGATAAACACATTTTCGTCCCACTGTGCATACTTAGTGTGACCTCCTGAGGCAGGTCACCCTGGTGTTTCTCCAGGCTGCTGCCCTTCTGGTTGCCAGTGCTTGTGTCTGTTCTGAGACAGAGCAATATGTGTGTGTGTGTGAGTGTGTGTGTGTCAGGCAGGAGTCAGCACTGAGGTGATTGAGGTAATTACTTGCAGTCTGTGAGCAGTGTCAGGGGCCCCTGTTGTGAAGTGAAGTCAGAGCTGCTTCTGTGCGGACGACAGACTGCACCTCACAGCCGGGCTCTGTACCTCCTCCCTCCAGCACAGAGGGCAGGGAGTCAGGTTTCCATAAAGCTAACTTCTTTCTCCTGGGAGATTCCTTCACCACCATCTCCACACCCCCCTTTTCACTCCCCTTGCTTTCTCTGTCCTGCAATGTTCAGGGAGTTAAATATCCACACAGTAATTTTGGTCAGCAAGAACATCATGGAGGGGAATAGTTCTCCTCAGGCTGGAAAGAGTGACTGAGGCAACCCAACTCCTGCGCAGCCTTAACCCCCACCCCCACCCCCCACCCCCCCAGCCTCCCTCCATTTCTTTCAGAAAAAAGAGACCCCTAATTTTAATTGTAGGTTCCTCTCAGATTCATCATTTGTCTCTCATTGCTGCCGTCTCGCAGGCCAACAGCGGAGAGATTCTTAGCCAATGAGCTGGGACCCCACAGTACTAGGAAAAGCTGCATCATGGTCTTTTGTGACAGTTACCAAACCAAACTGCCCCCTCCCCATTCACTCCAAGCTGTATCTGATCCTTTTGTTCCGACAAACCCGTGAGTGGAGACATACTGCTTTTATTTCCCCCCTTCCTTCAGTGTAGCAGGGTTTGTGTGGAAGTCTATATCTTGGAAGGCCCACATGCTCACCTGGTACACCCATCAGTTTCTTCCTAAATAGCTGGAATAGCTCACCGTCATCTTGAGAGATTCATTAAGTTAACCATGCAAAGAGACAGAATTTACAGTTTAGAAATGAGAGATATTATTGCCTTTGAGTGCTGAAAAGCTCAGGCAGAGAAAAATATAGTGGATCAAATAAAAATAATTCACATTTACTACCGATCTATATATTTCTTTAAATGACTGCTGGTCTTACTGGAACGGTAAAAACAAACATGTCTAAGGTCGGCATCTACGTTTTACTATGTTGTTATAATTGACTGCTCAGGGTGGGTATTTCCCCTATGCTCCTGCATATCTTCCGTACTGCACACCAGGGAGCGAAGCTTCAGTGTCCATAGGCATGATTTTTGTTTTTTTATAAGACAATTATTTAAGCAGATAAGATCATTTAAGATATACTTCTTATTAATCTCAGTGATCTTGCCAAGAGACGTCTGTTAGAGTGGAAAGAAGCAGAATAGAGAAACAACACATAGATTAGAAATTACGTAACACTAAGCACACATGTAAGTTATGTGCTCTGAATGTTCTCTGTGGAACTGAAAAGAAAACTAAAAAAGCTATAACTGTGGTCTGTTGGGGCTCATGATGGAAGGTGTTTGTGGACTTTTTACACCACACTCTGAGTTGCCAACCATGCATTCCTCCCCGAGGGGAAAGATCCCTCAGGAGGAGACAGAGAGAAAGAGAGAGAGAGTGAGAGAGAGAGAGAAGTGGGTAATGATAGAAAGTTGTGAAAGGCAGGTAGGGAGAGAGAAATGATGGAGGGAGAGAGGGATGGGGAAGAGAGATAGAGATGGGAAGAGAGCAAGATAGTGGAAGGGAGAGAGGTACATAGAGAGAGAGAGGGAGAGATGGTAAGAGAGGAAGATAAAGAGGTAGAAATATAGAGAAAGATGAGTAGGGAAAGAGAGATTGGGAAGGGAGATGGGTAGATAGAGAGAGAAATGTTTGGGGGAAGTCAGAGAGATAGAGAAAGAGAGAGAGAAAGAGGGAGAGCTGGGGAGAGGTCTGACGTTGGCAGGGTGAACCACATTGGCAGCATGAGAATCTTGACGAGAGACAGTAGAGAAGATGACTTTTTAAGTATTAGTTGAGCGCCGGATGCAACTTGGAGTGTTGCCCCGTCACACACACACACAGAGCCCACCCTGATTTTGTGTGCAGGAGGGTCTAGTACATCGCCATCTTTGTCACACATGGAGCCTACACTGTTTGTCTGAGCTAGTGGAGCGAACACAGCCCCAGCCTCGTCACACATGGAGCCTATACTGAGGAGGGTTAGCACACTGATCAAAGGTGCTGAGGCTTTATCGGTGGAGGCCGTCCAGATCAAAGCAGCGCTATGTAAACCCACACAGTCCTCAGAACACGAGACCAAAAGAAACGTTTTCATTTGGCTGACTGCTTTTGCAGATGTGTACAAGCATGCGGCCAGTATTCACATGTACCTAGAGGTTTCGGGTGAGTATGTAGTTGAGTGTGTGTGTGTGTGTGTGTTTGTGTGCATGCGTGCACTTTTAAGAGCACAATGGTATTTCCATGTACCCAGAGGTTGTGTCTCTGTGTTCCTCATGAAGTATGTGTCCAAATCGTCTGTTACATAATAGACAGCAGTATCTCATCCTGTGCAATTCCTGCATGTGACAGTTTTGTATGACATGGTAATTGCAGCCACAACAAAGGGAAGAGAATGCCCCAATGGACAGAATGGCCTTTCATCCACTAGGTCACTCCCACAACACTTAACTGCATGTAACTGTGGTCACATTGATGGTTACTTTTGGCAGTTTGTATACAAAGACATAAATCACTGTTGCATCCCTCAAAGAGTGAACTTCGTGAAATATTTAATCAATCAGTAAATGAGGTTGAATATACTTGAATATACTGGTATTATAACATTACCAGAATATAATATATAGAATTATATTCTGTATGTAATACAATAAAAGACAACACTGTATATAGAATATAATTCATTTTTTCAATAAATATGGATGTTTTTGGCAGCTTCTCTTTATATTGTTATGGTTATTATCTTGTGTTTCACCACTAAACATCCTTCCATCCCGAGGACAGTATAGAATGTCTGCAATGAGAAAGAATATAGTGTGAGCATCTGTCAGGCAGACAGGAAAATGGACAGAGAGAAATAGGGAGAGGGAGACAGAGATGGAGAGAGACTGAAAGAGAGAGTGTGAGAGAGAGAACAAGACAGAGAGTGAGAGGGAGAGTGAGCAAGAGGTAAAAAGACAGAGAGAGAGCAGGAGAGAGAGACAGAGAGAGTAAGAAAGAGAGTGTGAGTGAGAAAGAGAGACAGAGAGAAAGAGAGAGGAGAGCTGGCTGAGTACACCTCCTTCTGGCTTCTCCACAGTCCCCTCCTACTCTCCACTGATATAGTGTGTGTTTGGAGCAGCCGTGGAGTCAATGAGAGAGTAGACCTACTCTGAGGAGCTTACACTACTGGGTCTTCCCCTTTCAGCCCTCACACACACACACACACACACTGACACATGGAGTACTACTGCGCTCTGCTGCTCTGGACCTGCAGCTGCCTGCTGCCAGGTGAGTGGGATTGGAGTGTGTGTGTGTTTGTGTACATTCGTACGTCCATGCGCGAGATGATGAAAAGCAGAGGAGAGAGTGTGAGTGTGTGTGTATGTGTGTGTGCACATGTGCATGAATTAGATGAAGAGATGCAGTTTGTGTGTGTGTGTGAGTGAAAGTTTGAGACGGGGAAAGAAAGAGAAGTGAGTGAGTCCACGTGTGTGTGTGTGCACGTGTGTGTGTGTTTGTGTATGTGGCCAGTTCCGTCTGTGTATTTTTACTGCTCTGGCTGGAAGGTCACTGGAAAGACAACTGGCAACTCAGACAAGAGAAAATAAAAATCGGATTCCAGCGAAGGGAAGGGAAAAGAGCAGACGCCGTTTAGTACTCTCTAGTAAAGCATTTAACTATGGGCTGCCTTTGAGACTTTAAGACTCTACTTCAGTTCTCTGTGAGGTGGATGGAGACACTTCAGTCTGTGGTTCTCTCTCATCCTCAGCCTCCTACTTGTCTGTCTATATCTCTGTCTGTCTGCCTGTATCTCTGTCCGTTTGTCTGTCTATATCTGTCTGTCTGCCTGTATCTCTGTCCGTTTGTCTGTCTGTCCCTTTCTGTATGTCTGTCTGTTTGTCTGGCTGTCAATATCTCTGTCTGTTTGCTGTGCTGAGACAGCTCTTGGGTGGACCTGCCTGCCTCTGACGCATCAAGTGCTCTGGTTCTTATTTCCAGTGCATGTGTTCTTTGAAACTCAAGGTGACTTTATCTGCTTCAGATCAAGCAGTCAGAGTTTACAGCAGGGTCTGGAAACCTGTTGGGGTGCAGCCAGAATCTGGGTCAATTATCAGTGAAATTTCAATTTGCCACCCTCACCATGCTTAAGAGAGAACTTCCCCACTTTCAGATTCTCCCTAGGCAAAGAAGGGAAATGTTGTTTCAATTAACCTGCTAGCATGTGGAAAGTCTCCTGCTGTCAATCATAAAGCTAAATACGGTTGATGTGAGAGCCAAGAGGAAAACATAACCACAGTCTGGGTGATGAGGCAGGTGTTTTAAACGTCTTTAAAGTCACACTTGAGACACTAATTTTAATGTAACAACATGCATTTGATGTTCTCTCATCAAGCTCCAACTCCACCTCATTATCAGTGGTGGACGAGGTGTTTAGCTGTGTCACGCATTGTCATGTCCTCACTATTTGTTCACACCAAGAGAGGCTAAAGCTGTAAACTTGCCAGAAGTAATTGAGTTATGGACAAGAGCAACTAAAGCAACAAAAATGACGAGCAACAAAGCTTGGGCAACTAGAGCAACTAAAAGAAAATTTAAAAATGCTTTATGCAAATTAGCTATGACTCGTTTCGACTGTAAATGAAACGTCAGTGGGCACATCATGAGTGATTAGAGCAACAACACAGATATTTAGCAGCTATTCTTTATGAGCAACAAAAGTGATTTTACAGCTTTAGCTGGCTCTCTCTCAGCTGAGGTTCATGTCAGTCAACTGTGGGCTAGAGGGAACATTATACATTTATACATTCATTTACTCCGACACTTGAACCCAGTGTGTGATGAATGATCTTTAACTTGGTGTGTGATGAATGATGGTTGAGGTTGTGTTTGCGGTCTTTGATTACAATGGCTACATTCAGAGCTTAAGCTCTATTCTGCATGTTTGTGTTTGTGTGTGTATTTTTGTTTTGACTGGATTGGTTAGATAGATAGATAGATCATAAAATGTCCAGATATCTGCTTTGTTCTTTGTAGTTCCTCTTGGCCAGGCTTCAGACCTCTCCTTTGGTGGAGAGGGGAAGACTGACCTTATGAATATAAACCAATTCTCCAATGAGGGGAGGACTTGGCTCGCTGACACAGACCTGTTGTGTAGATGAAGTTGAGTGTCCTGGACAGAGAAAGCCCTGTATGTCTCTATATGACTGAGATAGCTAGCGGTTAGCGTCTGTGGGTGAAGTTCAGTTAGCGGCTAAGCTGTCTAGTCACATGAGAAGGTGTATGTCTAAGTCACACACCATGTGTGCCAGCATGCTCTTGGTGGCCTAAGGTGAGCCTCTCACAGAGAGTGTCACTCATTCACTCTCTTTTCCAATATTAAAACAAGGTGGCTGCCAATGAGTTTTGTCCGTTCCTTCCTTGACATGCCAAACCAAGCTCTCTGTTGAGAGACCACCTTTCAGTTTGATGAAGGGCCTGGCTGAAAGTTGACCCATTTTATTTCTTATTTTCACATCTAAGAGGAGTTCTCAGTGTAGAAGAGGCCACACAGTGCACTCCGAGCCAATGGCATCTCCTCCTTATCTGAGACCCAGTTCTGCATCACATCACAGCTTGGCCTAAAACTCCAGAGTCCTGCGTGGGTGTGTGGGAATGCATGCAGAGGGCTAGACGGGACGCCCAAACTCCAGTCGGCAGAGAGGAGTCCCTGATGAGTGTGTGTACTAAACGAAGGCGTTAAGCAACAAGTTTTCTATTCTGTCAACAAACTATTTAGAGCACGCATTCTGAATGAGGATGTGCTGCAAGACACACAGACAGATAGACAGAGGTTCTGACCCAGACTGTGCTGCAGTGCTCTGTCACTCCTCAGTGCTGAGTGACTGATCCAGATCTGTCCAGACAAGTTCCAGACAATCAGACATCTTGCGCAGTTCATTCAGTCTCAACTGCAGCAAAGGTCTTTCCTCATCTGACACGAACAAATATTTCTTTTCACCATCTATCCAATATTTCCAGAGGTTAGTGTGATTTAGGCATGCAAAGTCCTAGAGAAATTCCCTGTTCTCTGTAGCTCCCATCTGGCTGCAGATGCCACTGAACACCATGTGAATCACAGCTCATTTGTTTAAGGGATGGGTGTCCTTTCATTCCATGTCCACTGTCTAGAACAAAGTATTTTCTCTGGTGCTGGTATGATGTGATTTCCAAACAGACAAAGGCAGAGTGGGGTACTCCAGAGGGGGATAACTGATGATAATCAGGCCAAAGAAACTCTGTTACATGATGCCCATGCTCTGCTCCTTAACATCTAAACAACTGTCAGCCTGGCTTCACATACACTAGGGTGTGCATGGAACACAGGGCCCCATTGGCCATGAGCTATCACAGTGATCAGATGGTAAATGCTTTACATAGAGATATAGGGCTCCAGTTGCCAAGTGCAATCATTGTTCCAGAGGACCAGCACTTGGAGTCCGGGGGCTCCAGTTGGGAGTGTACGAGCAAAGTGACCAACAGATACAGTAGGGCTGATCTGTGACTACAGCAGTGCGCAGTGATCGTGTGCAAGCAGCAGATTAGATGCAGAAGGGTTGACATCTGACACAGGACTCCAGTAGCCTACAGATGCACTAGGGTTTCTGTGTGACACAGTACTCAGTGGCCATGCAGTGTGTGTAAGTACAGTGACCGCCAGATGTGTTTCCTGCATGTGGTCTTTATTAAAACTCAATCTGCTGGCCTATAAGCCTTGCCTGTGGGGCACCAGCAGTGGCGCTCATCATCATGACCGCTGGGAGGCACAGAAAATCTGGTGAGAACCGTTGGTGTGTTGACGCCCACAGATGCTAAGGTGCCCGCCCCATCACGTCTCGCTGTGCTGAGTTGGACAACCTTGCTTGCCTGCATGGGTGCCTGGGCACTGCCAGGCTGGCTGTGCCCGTAGGTGGCTCTGAGTCAGTGAAGAGATTACTGTGGCGGAGCTCCTGCAGCTTGGTGCCAAGCCAAGAGCAGCGCAGCAGAGCCCTGTCCCATCCCGACACAGAGCGTAGCGAGGACACCCTGAGCCCCTGGCCCAGCCGCTGGCAGGCTAAGGTTTATTTATCTGGGCAGAGGAATCCATACACAGGAAACCCTACACAGATCCGGCCGGCTTCAGGAGCTGCTAATATTACTGGGAATATTAAATAGCACTGCCACGTTAGGGCTTTAAATGGAAACTGGATCTGTTCCACAGTCTTTTCTTTTCTCTTTTTTTTTCTTTTCTTTCCTTTTTTGTGTCTCCCTGTCTTGGTCTGAAAGAAAGCTAAAGTGTTCTATGATGCTATCTGGGGTTTGCTTTCTAAAACAAGAAAGCTTTCAAAGTGTTGGCGAGCAACTCTTTCGTGTTTATGGGTGCTTAAGATGCTCCAGACCCATGTGGGAAAGATTTCAGGATTCACAGGAATTAAAACAAAAACTATTTAGCTATTTTAGCTCATTATCACATCAGGCTGCACTGTTGCACAATGGAGGCTTGCATTTAATAAACATGTGTCAGCAATCAACTATTTCAGATATTCTTTTTATGATTTTACATAGGCATCATTCTTGTGTTAAGTATGTGCAGAGAGACATCAAAGGACTATGGAAATGTGAAGTATTCATGCAACAGGAAATGAGTGTGTGTTTGTGTGTGTGCGCTTGCGTTGTGTGTGTGTGTGCGTGTGTGTGTGTGTGTGAGTCATGAGCATGTCAATGTTTAGATGAACGTTAAACACTATAGCCTCAGGCATTAGTGAATGCCTCTGGGGTTGGGTGTCCACAAGGTCTTTCTAACAAACAAAAGCTTTCTAACGATATGATACTATGCACAACACATACAGAATTGTGCTAATTTAAACAAGTCTCAATTCTCACTGTGCATTTACACAAGTGTAATTTTTTTTATTCTGTCACAGAAGAACATGAAAGATCATATGAAAAGTTTGACTCAGTTACCAACTTTTACATAATTCACATTCCAGCATTTACCATGCTTATACAGGAACCTCCAAAATAATAATCACATTAACATTTTAAATACACAGTAAGGTCACATTGAGTAGATAAACACTGTGTGTGTATGTATGTGTATGTGTGTGTGTGTGTGTGTGTGTGTGTGTGTGAGCCTATTTCTCCGTAACTAGACAATGATGAGTTCTTCCACCTGGAATTCCTGCCTTTGACCTGATCTACTACACACACACACACACACACACACACACACACATGCTCCCTCCTCTGAACCTCCCACCCAGGCCACTCCTCATCGTTGTCCTGGTCTTAAGAGCAGTACTGCTGCATGAGGGCACACAGACCTCAGACACACACACACACATACACATAAACACAAAGTTGAGTAATGGAGATGGAGTATCATGATGATATGATATGAGTCTCCCAGAGCACACACCACAGCAAAGTAGGAAAGTGAACCAGACAGGACACCTGCACATCCTGCCATAGCAACTGTAGTCTCAGTAGTTACACACATACACACACACACACACACACACACACACTCACACTCAGACACACGCAGCAGACAGGAGATGTGATGGTCAGGCTGTAGGGTCTATCCAGTCTTAGAGCCTCATCATGGACTTGGCTCAGTGTGCATGGGCTTATAAGAGAAGTAGTGTGTGTGTGTGTGTGAGAGAGAGAGAGAGAAGTAAGAGAGAAAGAAAGAGAGGGAGATTATGTGCCTGGTGAAGCCCCCTCGTCCTAGCTCACATGACGGCCTCCGAGGGTGTCATGATGGTATCGCTCCTGGAAAATAACATTCCCCCCAGGCGAGCTGAGTCTGAGAGCTCTGTGTCTGATTAAGCTTGATGGCTTTTAAGGCCATCACTCAAGCCCTCTTCATACACTGTGCCAGTACATTACCCAGACGGGGTGTTAAATCCAGGCGCTAGGAGGATCATTCTGGCCAAAAAAGAAACAGTTGATCCTTATCCCTTTGTGTGCTGTGCTGTAACCGCAGCCGTTTGTTTCCCAAGCGTTTCTCAGATTCATCAAGCAGCTCTGTCAACCTAGTCTCACAGTAGCTGGACCTTAGTCATGTGCTGGCCTGACTGACCCGCCAGCCAAAGCACTGAGGAGACACATGGACACGTTGCGGACTGTAGGGGAGACTGAAGATAAAGGAGCAGCAGCAAACACAGGGTGAAGCCAATCGTTTAACAGGGTTTAACTTTTCCTCCTAGCCTTGCCTGCCAAAAGGAATGCAGCCTTGCGCTTTGTGCTGATCCATCCACCCCCCGTCCCACTCCACACACACGCACACACACACACACACACACACACACACACACACACACACACACACACACACACACGCACACACTCTATGCTGGAAATTACTTTTAAATCCCACATGATGTCATCATTATTATCTTTAGTGCCATCAATACTGAAAACTGGTCTGTGCGACGACAAGGCATTAACAAACATTATTTCTGTCACTGGTCTGGCTGTTTATGTGTGAGTGTGCGTGTATGACAGTGTTTGTGAGTGTGTGTGTGTGTGTGTGTGTGTGTGTGTATGTGTAATATGCATTTTAATCAAAACCAGAGCAAAGCTCTTTCCCCACGTGTTTCTCTCTTCAGTGTCCCCTGATTAGATGTGAGGCGCTGATAATCAGACAATTCTGCAGTCTAGCCTTTCATCATCTCCCACTTTTGCATCTCCATTCGTCCTCCGCTTTTATTTTTCCTTTTCTTAATTCCTTAAAAATTTCACTCGCCTTTGGGTGACTGCGTATCCAGCTGTATGGTTAACACATGCTTTAATCAGCCTTACCGCAGTGATTAACAACGCTTTGGACGCGGTTCTCCCAGAAACAAACAGCTGCAGTAGTGAACGGGTCGTGATTATTGACGTATCTCATTTCTGCACCTGCACTAGATTTGCACTGAGAGCCTTAGCCTTGGCCATTACAATCGGCAGGATTGCAGCATATCAAAACCTTTAAAAACAGTTGAGGACTGTTGAAGACTCCATTGAAGGTCTCACACATGTGGACAATAAAATAGGGTTACGTCTTCATGTGCATATGTGTGTACAGGGACATTTCAACTCTGACATGGGGACTGGAAACCCTGTGCACATACAAGGGAGTACTAGTGTTCACGTTGTATGAAGTGAGTGCTGTAGGCATCTGTCAGTCAGGCTTCTTGACAGGCGGCTGTGTTTGGACATGGATCATATGAACCTTGTCTGCTCCTGTCTCAGGATTAGGATGTGTTTAGAGTGTGTGTGTCTGTGTGTGTGTATGAGGGGGGTGGGGAGGGATAGGAAGAGCCATAATCACTGTATTTTCTGAAAGACCTCCGCGAGAGTGTTTGTTTCTTTGCGAGGCGCGCAGAGCCAGGTGGGGAATTCTGGGCGTCCAGCCGTCCAGTTGAGTTCATTGACTGTGCGGTGGTCTGGTCCTAAAATAAACACCTACTCGTCACACAGTCATATGGACTCTGTAGCTGTATGCGTGAAGTGAAAGTCCTACCATGTACTGGTTCTACCTTTACACTAAATGCCGGCAGTTTCACTAAGTAGCTGATGTACCTGGCTGAAGCATTGGGCTAAATAGGATCAGATGGTTTAGTGAATGGTTAGACTATGTGGTCAGACTTTTACTCCTCTTTCCCCATTTTACCCATCTGTGGCTCATCCTCACACACGCATACACAAGCATAAAAATGGCAGCCACCCAAATGATCTCACACGAGAGCTCCAGTCTCTCATCAAGCTGAGGTTATCCTCGTCAGTAGTGGGCAGTCTTGCCTCTCACTACACCCAACCCCACTCCCCTCCACTTCTTTCTCTCTCCTCTTTTTCTCTCCATCTCTTCCTTTCCCATCTCTGCATTTGTTCAGAGGAAAACTTTCCAGTTTAACCACTATGAAATCTTTCCACTGAGCTCCAGGTCATCAGTTGAAGTGTTGGCTGCCGTGTGGATGCAGACATTGTAGCCAGTAAATATATCCTGTTGTCCAAACACACTGCCGATGATCTGTGTTTGACTGGCTGTGTTTGACTGGCTGTCTTGTGTCTGATTCCAGGGCCACTCCAAGGCTTCAACATCGACACCAAGAACCACAAAATCATCAAGGGCCCCAAGCAGGCTCAGTTTGGCTACACCGTGCAGCAACACGTCGCTGGAGGACAGAAATGGTAAGCACTTCTTCCACATTCTCCCAGGCAATTCAGCCTCCCAATTCTCTCCCTCTCTCCCTTTCTCTCTCTTGTCTTGACTACGGCCATCTTTTTTAGACATGACAAGGTGACAGAGACTTTTCCAGACTCTTATTTGCGTAGAAAGTGGGTTTTTGTGGTCCGTTGCTAATAAACAGTTTCTTGTGGTCAGCCTGTGTTGTCCCACAAGCTCATTTCCTATTTACATAGACATACCAGTGTTGGGGGATAAAACACAGCCTGTGAGATGTGCTTGCCATCTAGATCTCATCGTGAGGATCTCAGGCTCTCCTGTACAGTGGAAATCTGCTGACTCGGTGCGTAAATCAGCCTGGAGAGGCTGGAAAGCCGTGGACATTTGTCATCTGTCATATTACCTCATGGTGCTGACTGACTTGCTGCTGTTGGCACAGTGATGACAGGGATTTGTCGCTGGCAAATTCAGAGCTTCTGCTGTCCAGGGTACTCTGGAGCTCTGCCCAACTCTGGTCCTCCTACTCCTGCAGCTGTGTGTGTGTATGTTTTTGTGTGTGTGTGTGTGTGTGTGAGAGAGAGAGAGAGAGGGAGAAAGTGAGTGAGAGCGATCAGGCATCCCCTTGGTGTGTCCCTGTCATACATCGCTAGACACATGCTCATAAGTCGCCATATTTCCTGTACCATCAGCAGTGTCTACAACTCAATCATTCCCTCACATTCCCTCAGCCAAAGAAACATGGTTCTCTCAGTCACTGCTCACTGATCTGGAAACAGTAGCATTCAGGTCAGAGACACAGTAACTTGGAGTTATTTAGCTTGACCCCAGAGTCTTTTTGTGTCATCCAGCATTTTCTTTTCTCATTTTTAGTACAACAGAATTCACCTGCTGCCTGGAAGATATTTGACTGTTTAAAACTGCAGTTGTAAATTGTTTTGAAATCAGAGTGAAATTTGTCGTTTAGTAATGTTTTTTTATGCTGTTTTCTTGCATAGATAAAGGATTTGAGTGGATAAAAAGAAGACTTTATATTTCATTATTATGTCAAAATCCATAACTTTTTTTGGGCAGCTTTTTGTTTCAATTTGGCTTTAACCGTGTCCAGAGATATTAATAAACATTTTCTGAGCACAGTTCCTGCCAAACAGACCCCCTCTATGCCTTGCTGTATTGTAGAAGCATCTGGAAGTAATCTGTCAGCCAGAGGAAATTTTTCAAGTGTGTGAGTGTGTGTGTGGATTGTGCTTTCTTGTGTGTGTGTGTGTGTGTGTGTGTGTGTGTGTATGTGTGTTTTTCCTCACTCACTGAATACCCGATAAACATCAGCTTTATTTGTGTCTCCTTCTGTAAAAACTACCCTGGATGCTTCACAGATTCTTACCACTCGGCCACAGGACACACACACACACACACACACACACACACACACACACACACACACACACACACACACAGTCTATGATAGTCCAGTACATTCCAATTAACTCTCAATCTATCTGTATGAATCTTGTTTTCCTAGGTGTTTAGTTCTCGTCTGTATTGATACGACTACATCTAAATATGTCTTCCTGTGTGTGTGTGTGTGTGTGTGTGTGTGTGTGTGTGTACACACATATGTCTTTGTGTCTTTGTGTGTAAGAGTATACAGTACTAGTTAATATTGGTACGACTACATCTAAACCTGTCTTTGTGTGTGTGTGTGTGTGTGTGTGTGTGTGTGTGTGTGTACAGTAAGTGCCTGTGAGTGTTCACATATTTCATAATTAGACACATGAATGAGCTGTGCACCGGCTTTGGTTAGACCATGTTATTGCCTTTGGCTGAGAAGGCCTGTTGTTCTGGTGGGAGTCTAATACGGGCTGCTTTGAGCCACTTGCTCACTGACTGCTGTCCAGGGAGTCACTTCAGGTTGTTTGCCTGTGTTTTCACTCTCTGCTTCACAGCCAAGGCCTACAGCCTACCACTGCAGTATCTCTCTCTCCACAGGACTATGTTTTCCTAGTCTTCTGCTGGCTACATCTGATATATTTGTTCTGACTGTTGAAACTGTTTATCATGAGGGTTACCACTTAGGATTTTCTAACTGTTTTGTTTCATTTAAAAGTCCTGAAAGCTCTCTAGGGGTGGGCGTGGAGGCGGGGGGGCAGGGGTGGTGACCAGATTCCATTGAGGGGATTAAAGACGTAATGATGATTTAGAGAGGAGGGAGGGTAGCACTGCTTCAGCCTCTGCATCTCAAGTCCTCATCTCAAACAGGGACAACCAAATGAGGAGGGCAACTGCAGTGAGTCAAGATTTATTTGAGTTGTGCTGTAGGTAAAAGTCAGTATTGACCCACTTACCCTGGGGCAGTACCAGTACTGCCACAGGAGTCCCATCAAGCCTGGCGAGCCGTGCAGAGAGCTAAGGCCATGGGCAAAGAGGCACTGCTGCCCACAAGATTTTAATGGTAGCAGAGCAAAAAAGGTTGCTTTGACACCAGAGGCACCAACGAGCCTTTGGATATGAGGGGAGTGTGCCTGCTAGGGAGGGTGCCCTCTCGCTCCATCTGCATCTCTCTTTGTGTCCATCAGCTGGCTGTCCGGCCGGCTTTCTCTCTGTCTGCGTCTCTTTTTCTCTCTCTGATTATCAGGATGTGGATGTGGAAGTGCTGCCTGGTCTATTTCAGGTCCAGAGTGACCAGCCAGCACCATGAGCTCACTCCAGAAACCCTCCAAATTTAGTCATGCTGAATGTGTTTAACCCACATCAGCAGTTTTCATGTAAGACTCACGCTCGCCTCTGAGCTCACAATCGGAAACCTTTGGGCTCAAGTTATTCGCAATATTACTATTGTAACCTTTGACAGAAAATGACAAACAACCCAACAAACTTGAACATAAAAATATGTGGTCATAATATCTTTCCATCTGCCACTTGTAAATTCTGATCCTTTTTGTGTGTCCCCTTTCACTAGAACTTCCTGTTGTTGCTGTGCGTGTGAGTCCAGAAAAAGTCCCTGTGTATCAGAGCCGGAAACCTACTTGCTGTTTGTGTGAGTGAGCCCAGTAAAGTCCCAGTGTATCAGAGCTTGAAACCTGAGTGCTGGCCTGGCCTCTGTGATGTTGAAAGCAGGCTTCAGTACTAACACTACTGCCATTGTGTGACCCTAAGGCTAACTTCTGGCTGTTTGTCAGAGTGGGATTTTTTATTTTTTTTACTCTTGACTCACAGTGATGAATGTGTTGGTTATCCCAGGAATCTAAAGGGGTCTAATGGTAGACAGCAGGGTTTGGGCTCCACACACCACCCTTTGAAGTGGGGAAGTGCTCTCCTGTGTGTCCACCAATGCCCTGCCACCTTTGGTCATCTTGACCTGGGGAAAAGAGATAGCTGCTGTTGCGTCTGCTCTTCAACTCAGAAAATGATATCTTTCTCTTTGTCTTTGCACATCTAACGTCACTCTGACATGTGATTGTTTGAGCTGTTTGTTTATGTGGGAGATGTCATTTAAGCTCTCCAAGAGCTATAACTTTGAGGCAGTAGGTAGGTAGGGTTAAGAACCCTAATCACAGTGATTACTACCACAACCCGCTGGAATTCGGGTCTGAACGCTGTCGTTTTCGTGGATGTGCACAAAGGCTCCCCTCTAGCGTTGCCCCAGCATGGTATTTGGATAGGAATTGGATCTGAGTTCATAGCAGCTTGAGAAAGACTCTATAAACGGCTCTTTTATGAGTGCAGTTTCTATACAGGAACAGAGCCACAGCTGAGACTGGTTAAGTGTATTTGAAATGGGTTGTTTTTTTTCTCTACTCATTGTCTTAGGCAATATATCAGCTGAGTTGATGATGCCCTTTTGACTTCAGTGGGACAATGGTGCATGGTATGTGAACAAAGTTCAGGTCACAAAGGGTATTCTTCACAGGCCTTGTGGTTACTGTGACGTTCTCATCTAACACTATACTGGCAGGAGAAAAACGTTAATGTAACTATTCTGAGAATGTGCAATTGCGCAGCGTATTGTGCAGAGGGCACTCCAGGCTTCACACATGCGAGATGCCAAAATTTTTCCCTTGGGTGGCCACTGGTCAGATGATACAGAGACTCAGAGATGGGGGCCAAACGGAGATGGTGGTCCCCCCGGGAACCCTTTGGCTGACATATTCAACACACACTCTACACACACTCCATCATGTTTGTTTTTGTAAGGTGGCACTGTGCCTCTCCAGCAGAGACCTGACCTCGGTTTGTTCAGGAGTCCCTGGATGCCTACAGCCACGGGGGGCCTCTGAACAGCTCCATTGTGAGCCTGAAATACGTCTGTCTGTCAAGCGGCAACCTGGTTTTGTTAAATATAACACTGCAATCAGAGGGTACATACATCTCTAGCAAAACAAATGGAAGAGAATACCACAGAATGTTAGGTCGTGTACAACTTACTATGCTGTCAGGAGTCCATTATACCCCGAAGGGTCAAGTCAGTTAGGCTCTTTTGCTGACCAAACATTTTTTTTAGTTTTTCCATAGTTTTTCACTATGGTGTATTTCTTAAAGGCCCTGATTCTTTCCTACAGAATGTGTGGTCTGGAATGTGATAAAGGTTCAGTTTCTACCTGGAATGAGATGAAATGCTGTCATTATAGCGACACCCCCACATGTTAAACGCTTAGCTGGTGTTCTGTCTAGTAGTGGAACCCTCTCTTTATCCAAATACGAAAAACATTAGCACATTAATGGCTGAAGCTTTCGGAAGACTTTTCCACAAACCCAGGACAGGAATGCCAAAGAGAAAGAGTGAGAGAGAGAGAGAGAGAGAGATGCGTTGGTTGGTGCGTTGTCTAAGGAAGGGTATTTAACAAAGTGCTGTCCTCAACAATGCTATACGGGGGCTAATTCCTGAGCGTAATGAGTCTGATTGATTACTTTAGCATCTTTCCTGACAGACTCCTGGAATATTTTGTGGATGTCCAAAGCAAAGCAACAATACTCCCTTTTTTTCTCAGGTAACAGTGTCCTTAGCTGAACTTCCCCCCTGTCTGTGCCAGACACCTCAATAGCAGCAGCGGCAATAATCACAATATTAATGGCAATAAAATACTGGCACTGGGAGAAGTGCCGAGAGTGAAAATGCTTTCCAGGGACACTTCCAGCGTCTGGGCCTGGCAGGGCCTGGATTAACCAAAACATCCATGTCTATGTGTCTGTGTGTTCCCCTAGCATGGCTCTGCAAGGAATGGTATCCTTCGTCGGACTTGGTGGGAAATGAAATGCATCACTCTTGTGACACTTCACAGCACTGAAAGAGTAATACCTTCAGTCCTGCACCTTACACTACATAGGCTAACAGTACATGGATGTACATACATCTCATGGATATACATACACATACATGTAGATGAGGCTGTTCTAAGCATCTCAGACTTGGTAGAACCCCAGAATTTACCGTTTTTTTTTGGTGAGTTAAAATAGAGATGTGGTTTGTATGTCAGAGACTGACCTTGGAGATTCAGTGGTCTGCTGGTGGAAGTCTGTTTCTGCCATAAATAAGTGTCAAGTATCACCCCTGCGAGCTTGGCCAGTCCCACTGAATGAATCGCTTCTGTGTAGTCCATTAACCTCTGACATTTGGCATAGGCTGCACATTTACTTACGTCTACTGTTGGCTTGAGTGAGCAGCACGCAACTGCAATTTTAAGCCCTTCTCTTGGCAGGTCTTGGCTTGGCTGGAGTTAGCTGGTTTAAATGTCCAACAGAGTATGTGTAAAAGCTGAATCATCATTTTTTTGTGTTGACTACTCACAGGATCAGCTTAAGACTGATGTGGCAGTGTGTGGTCTCTTGTCCAGTCAACTTACAGAAGTCTCTTGCTGAGGCAGCAAAAAATGGAAGTGTTGTTTAGAAAAGACCTTGCTATACATGTTGTATCTACCATAATACAGTGATTTAACATTTTGGTTATGTGATATTCTTAGTCAAAATGTTATTTGCATCTTGTTATTTTTATTTATTTATTTTTATTGTTATTTGCATCTTGTTATTTTAAATATATTTATTTTTAAGTTTGCTTTGTTACTGTTCATTCATTTTTATTCCCTGAAGACAGAGTGCACTAAGTGACGACAAAGGGGTGGAAATGGGTGGAAGGGGTGTTGAAATTTGCATGCATGGTATTAGGTAACCCCTGATATTTATGGGTGGGCTCTGACCTGGCATAATAACTAAACCTCATGTGAAAAATTATTTTTTTAGCTTTCCGAAGAGTTGTCTTGCCATTGTAAATGGCTCTTCAATTCCCAGTGGACCACATAACTGTCAGTAGTTCTTTGTTGACCTTCTCAGGCTGGTGAAATTTCCCCTCTTGGGGTATTTAAATGTCTGTGTTGAATCCTCCCTCCTGTACGGGGCTGTTGTGCTCCACCCTCATAGCGTCACGTCAAGTCAACAGTCTGTGTCCCTGTCCTCTCCAGCTGTCTATGGAGTATTATGTGTTTATGTGCAAACCAGTCTGGGTCAATGACGATCCTAAACCTCCCCAGCCACAGTCCTGTGGGGCCACGACATGCTCCATGAAGAACATGTTCACTTTTCAGATGTCTGCGCTGCTCCCTGCAGCTAACTGTGCTGTGGGTCCCAGTTATACTCCATAGAGAATAAACATGCTAATGTCTTAAATGCACATGTTGGAATATTTTTTGGATATATCTCAATTTACATTACATAAAAGTGTCCCCATTTGTAAACTCCAATTACAATCTGAACATTTGGGTATATGACTTAATAATAAGATTGGAATTGGATGCTCCAGTTTATTTAATCAGATTCCATAAAATCTGATTTCAATCTGATTATTCGAGTTATGTGACAATTTGTAATCGGAGTAAGGTGAATAATCAGACTAAAATTTGCTTATTTGTTTGCAACCACACAGAGACTGTTTGATCTGTCTGCTCTATTAAAAGTCTCTCTAATAGACATTCATCAGTACTTAACCTTCTTGTTTCTGGTTCTTTCATTCTCAATTCTTCTGGTTCTTCCCATGTCTCAGAGTTCCTCAATGGTGTTTTATTTACAGGTTATTAGTTGGTGCTCCACTGGACACTAGTGGTCCCCACCAGACAGGTGATGTTTACAAGTGTCCACTGAGCAAAAGATCCAATGGCAGCTGCACCAAACTCAACCTAGGTAATGTATTCTATTTTACCAAGGTGTCTTTAGTCTGAGCCATTACTAATGGCAGAATGAAATTTTAAAAATATTTTTATGTGTATAATTGAGTAAAATATGTGGAAGGAATTTATTATAAAATAAATTGTTTACCATAAATTGTCAAAAACACATGGAAATCATTAGCTTATCATTAATCATTAGTGCAATCCAACACCAAAGATTCCACCTGCTGAGAGTTTACAGTGTAGCGTCTGTACTCTGCCAGGTGTCCCATGTGGAGTACACATGCACTGTATGCAAAAATAGAAATGCATTTGTTTGAGACTGCATGAAGCGTAAATAGTCCATCTTACCATGAAAGCCTCATCCAGCTTGTCTTTGTCAAGGGTTTGACAGGATATGAGAGAGGGGCTGGTTTTGAAGTGTTTAGAAACATATTTGGCCTCTTGGGGGACCTCAGCTGTGCCGCTCTTCCAGCAGAGGAATGTGTTGTTGTATATTTATACTGCCCCTTCTTGTTTAAGGAAGGATATCTCTGACTAATGTGTCTGAAAAGAAAGACAAGATGAGGCTGGGAATGACACTTACTTCCAATCCCAAAGACAACAGTTTTGTGGTGAGTTGGCAACACAGTTCTCCAGCAAGACATGTCACTCATTTCCACATTATAGCCATGATGTCATTAAGCCATGATGTCTTACTGACATAGTAATATGAGAGAATTGCTTAAATACACTGGAATATGGACTAATAAGCAGAATGAAGTGAATTTTGTAGAATCAATTTACAGCTGTTTTAGTATAAACTTGGTAAACAGTCAAAAGCAAGATTAATGCTGGAGATTTTAGCCATGGCCGCAACTTTGCAGCAATTCTGAATCACTGCAGCTGTTGAGCAAATGTTCTGATTCGCTTGAGATGTGTTTTCCTTGGAAGATTGTATAATACCTTGGAACTACAAATACAATAATACTGTAGCCAAAATACAGTGAAAACATAATACAGAAGAACATTTAACAATATTCTTTAAATATTATTGATAAAATTTAAGAGGGTCTGGAAACATTAGGTTGTGAAACTGTTGCCAGTCAGAGAGTTCCCTAATTTATAACATTAACACAAATTAGACAATTTGATAACTCAACCAGCAAACAGCATTTGAAGTTCACTATACCATATCAAATGACTATTACTGTAAGACATTGCTCTGTCCTCTTCAATGTCCATAAAGCACTGCATAAGCCTCACTGTATAGTTTCATATGCATATTGTATGAGGTGATGTATGTGCTCAGGGATGAATCAGTATCAGTAGAGAACTGTTACTTCCTGTTTATCCATATTTATATCTGACTGTTTACAAGTAACTCAATTAAAGGTGACTGGCCAGTACAGACAGTACTGAGCTGAATTTAACTGAATCTGCACTGATTTTATGTAATTAGGCTACATGGAGGCGTAAAAAAAAATGATCAGTGCCATTGTGCAGAGTGTTGACCTTTTGGTCTGTAGAGGTTTGACCCTGAGATTTACAGAGGTCTGACACAGAGGTTTACATTGAGATGTGCAAAGGTGTGACCTTGTTGACCCTGTGTTTGTGTGTCAGGCCTGTGGCCCTCTCTGGGCCCATGAGTGTGGGAGTTCGTACTACAGCACAGGAATCTGCTCTCGGGTCAACGCCAGCTTCAAATTCTCTCGTGCCATTGCCCCTGCCTTCCAGAGTAAGACCAACTGAAAACCTAGGCCTACACATTTAACAGTTAATCATTTTCCTGAAAGTTTTAATTCATTATTGTCTTGAAGAGACTTCTTGTGTGAATGTTATTAGGCTCACTAAGGTGTTTGTCTCTCAAAGGGTGTGAAACATACATGGACATTGTGATTGTCCTGGATGGGTCCAACTCTATCTACCCCTGGTATGAGGTCCAGGATTTCCTCATAAACATTCTACAAAAATTCTACATTGGACCAGGACAGATTCAGGTAGCCTCTAGTGCATGAAACCTATAGAGAATTGCTGTGGAGTTTAGCCACAGCCCAGCTCTCTTTAGTAACGGTGAAAATGTTTTTTTGCTTATTTATCTAATCCACATGAACCCTGTCTAGGTTGGTGTGGCTCAGTATGGTGAGAAGGTTGTCCACGAATTCAGCCTGAATGACTTTCGCTCAGTCGAGGAGGTGGTTGAGGCAGCCAAAAAGATTCAGCAGCGTGGGGGTGAGGAGACCAACACTGCTCTGGGCATCAACGAAGCACGGTACAGCAAATTCCCTTTCAGAATAAAGTACAGTAGGCCTACAGTCAATGCACTTTCAGAATGAGGCAGAATATAGCCAATCCCTTTGCAGATTAAAACAGGGTACAGCCAATCCCCTTTCAGAATATAGCATTGTACCTCCAATCTCCTTTGAGAACAAAGCACTGTACAGCAAAATCCCCTTCACAAAGCACGGTATAGTCAATCCCATTGATATAGCTTCTATACTGTATTTCCATGGTCCTTTTAAAATTAGGAAGAGCACAGACAATTCCACAGCCAACCCCCTCTCCACTCAATATTACTTGGAAGGCATTAGAGCCAGATGGACAGTATCGGTCCAATCAGCAAACAGAGGGAGTAGCTGAATATTTTTAAATGCACACCAAGCAACATTTTATACTGTTTTTATGTACATTTACCAGCCCTGTAGTGACTGATGGTTAAATGGCTCATTATGGGGTGAAAGTCTCTCGGCAGCCTGTGGCACTGCTATGCACAAGCACTTACAAAGAAAACATGAACTTGTGAAAATGAAACTGAAATTGAATGAAACCAAAATTGTGTTTATTACCTTATCAGTCAACAGAATTAAAATTATCATAGCTGGTTTCTGTTCTTTGGTTTGCAAACAAATCCACATGGATTGGTTAGAATGTAATGTAATTTATTTTAATTGGCACCTGTAGACTACAGCCAATCTCCTTTCAGATAAACATTCAAGGCTCGCATGGTAGCTAACAAATCCAGACTGAGATGCAGTCCCCTTTCAGATCAAAGCAGAATACATGCAGTCCCCTTTCAGATCAAAGCAGAATACATGCAGTCCCCTTTCAGGCTCCTGCACAATTCTTGAACACCTGTTGCTGAAGTGCAACAGCTGTGACAAAGCTGAGAGTGTGTTTCCACACCAGTATATTTGCTATAAAATGTTTATTATGTTCATGTTAATTCTAGTTGATGGCTGTTGTTGTTGAATGTATGCAACTGCTAAATGAATTCACGTTTTAAGACTTGGATTTACGTCCACACGGTACAGTATTAGTTCTTATTATTGAGGAGATTTATGTGGCACTTCAGCTTCCTTGGGCTCTGGAGCATTCCTCTGCATGGTTTTCCACTCCCCCAGAACACAAGCATTCAAGAAGGGCGGCCGGCGCGGAGCGAAGAAGGTGATGATTGTGATCACAGATGGAGAGTCTCATGACAGCCCCAACTTGAAGCAGGTTATTGAGGACAGCGAGAAGGATGGCATTACCCGCTACGCCATTGCTGTGAGTCTCCCTTTTCCACCCATGTGAATGATCCCTCATACCAGTGGTCAGATAGGCCTTGCCAAAAGTGGGAAAGAAATGCAAGTTTGGCAGCTTAATGGCCAAGTGGCACATTTTTCACACAGCCAAAACTAAAGCTATATAGCCTTCAATATGCTTTCATATCATTCTCTATTCATGTGGTCCTAAGTGTGAATGACCTCTCTGTGAGAGAGCAGCTTTGGTGCCAGTTGGGGTCTGGCTGTGCGGTGCTGTGCTCTCCATGGTAGAGGTGATGAAGTGGCCCATTTGGAACTGGCCTGGTCTGCAGAGAGGCTTTGAGGTTGCGCTGCAGCTGCTGACTTCATTGGAAAGTTCTCATAGGCATGATGAGTGTCCGATCCACGTCTAGCATTTAGCCCTTCCAAAGAGGTCCGATTTAAAATGGTTAGTGTGGGCTGCTAGAGTAGGGTGCAGGAGAAATGAGTCACTAGTTTTAAAGGGCACTATGCTAGTAGGGTAGAAGGCATATGACCACAGACTGCTATGGTAGCAGGCACTTTATCATAGAGCTCTATGCTAAAAGGGTATAAGGCATATTAGCCTGCCAGAGGTTTCTGCAAGCAGGATACACCATAGGACATTTTGCTAGCATGGTAGCATAGTGCCAAAGCCCAGAGGAACTGGGCTTCTTAATTTAAACACCCTAAACAATAGTCTACTGCCAAAGCTCAATTCAGTCTAATAAAAGGTGGCCTCTGCGATGAAAATCAGGGACATTTCTCTGACTTTTCCTTGGGAAATTCCTACTGTATTTCTACACTCAGTATCATTACAATAAGTAATGTTTTAGCTTGAAAAATTGGGAACAAAGTGCATTTTGTTGTATTTTACCAGGGACAGACCACCAACACCTACAGGGACTGTACCCAGAAATCTGGGTCGTCTGGTCACTCTAGTCCAATTTAAGTTCAACCTAAGCTCTTAAAATACTTTTCTGTACTTGTAGTGATGTAGTAGAAACAGATCAGAATTCAGTGAAAGTTAAAAAAGCTGTAAATTGTTCCCTGGTACTACTAGCTATTCTAAGCTTTAACTAGCTCCTGTGTTTTTACAGGTCCTTGGTTACTATAATCGTCGTGGAATCAATCCTGAGGCCTTCCTAAATGAGATCAAATACATTGCCAGTGACCCAGATGATAAGCACTTCTTCAATGTGACGGATGAAGCTGCACTGAAAGACATTGTCGATGCTCTGGGAAACCGCATCTTCAGCTTGGAGGGTAGGCTACTGGATTTAAACGGCAAAGGGCTGCTGCAACACATGCACAACATTGTAAAACTGCAGACTAGATTTTTTATAGTATTGTGCATAGCTGTAAATATCACTCAGGTAAATCTTTTGTGCTTTCACAGTTCTTTGAACAAGCTGATAATCTAGTGTCATAATTCATGGTGCTTCATGACTGTATTGAATTGAACTGCAGCTCTGCAAAAATGCTTTTAAGGACGCCTTTTATTCCCTGTTGCCCCCACTCTGTCTGCAGGAACAAGCGAGAATGGGACAACATTTGCCCTCCAGATGTCCCAGGCAGGCTTCTCCACACACGTTGTGGAAGTAAGCATTGTGCGGCACTGGGGTTTGTTCTGGGCGTGCTCCGAATGCTTTCCATCCTTTCGGGCCATCCCGCAGGGCCCCAGACACTTAGGCCACTGTGATTTAGGGCTCCATCTGCTGCGATTCCCCCAAAACGTGAACGAGACGTTCTCTTCCTCCAGGGACAAATCTCATTGTTGAGAGGGTTAGAAAGTCATTTAGGAGACGTTGTGGAAAGATTCCCCCCCCCCTTCACCTATTGGACTTTTGGTTGCTGAGCACTGATATCATGGGGAATGTTGGCTCAGCGTCTGACCCAGCTGGATAGTCATCTATGGCAGTCTGGCCAAATCTCGTTTCCCAACTGTACCTCACTGTCAGACTGCCTCTCAGGGCCGGCTAGGCTTACGTAATGCCTTTGATTTCCCTGCCCAGTTTCACTATCTGAGTACAACCTGCTCAGAGTGTGACATACTATGGTCCCTTCTAAAAAAAGACAGGGAAAATTGCAGATGGTAGGCTTGATGGCTGGAAATTTTAGCACTCGGAATATAGCATGCCTGGGATAGCACTTGATCATCTAAAGCAATCAGAGTGTTGAAAGCAGGATAGCATTTTGGAAAGTATTTTGGAGCTTTAGGAATAAAACCATCCCAGAAGCACAGATGTTTTAGCTTGAGGCAACCTTTGCCAGTTTGAAATACTGCTGGTGTCACACATATTCCGATGTTCCAGTTCCCATACACTTTTTATATTTTATTTGGTCTTCACTTATTTGGGCCCTTTCA